>JAVXUP010000682.1:0-376396 GCA_033070095.1 Escallonia herrerae | reverse complement strand
GGAGATTCGGGTTTAGTTAGGGCTTTCTTGAATTCGCTATCTCAGAATTTCCCTCCAATTCTTCCGTCGGACTCGAATAAGTTAGTTTCCAGCCTTCTTGTTCGGTTGGAGATTTCTGCGCCGAGTTCCCCGAGGGAGCCTGCTTCGACGACGCCTGAAGCTTCGTCTTCCCAGAGCTCGCCCCTCAGTGCGAACCATTATCAAGCTAATGCAAAGGGGAGCCCGGGCAATGAAGCGAGCAATGCTTCTGGTTCGTCTAGTAGTGGGGTTGCAGACGACGCCACCCCTACGTCTTCGAGGGGGTTGGTGATGACTGGTGGCAGCGTCGTGTGGAAAAGCAATGTGGATGTTTTAGCTACCGGTGTTGGGTTGAATGATGGAGGAGGCAGTGGGGTCATCTATCGGAGGTTTCTTGCTTTGTTTGAGGAGGAGACTCTGGAAAGCCTTGAGAAACAAGAAATTGCTTTCAAGCTGTTTGGGCATGTTTTGGATAAAGTCGCCATTGATCCCAAGCTTTTGGAACAAGTGAGGGTTATTGCAAAAGAGCAACTTCAATCAATGGTCGTTTTTCTGAAGGTATACGAATTGGGAACACAATCATTACTGTCTTCAATTATTTTACACTCATTTTATTTCATAGTAAATGCCGTACGTGGTATGTAGTTGCTGGATGTGGAACGATGTGAGGGTTCAAGGTTTTTGTTTTGTGGGCAGATAAGGAAGCGTGAGTGGACAGAACAGGGATCTTCACTGAAAGCTAGGATCAACACGAAGCTCTCTGTCTACCAAGCTGCTTCTAGGTTGCAAATTAAAAGCCTTGCATCCCTTGATTCGGATGGAAAGTCATCTAAGAGGCTGTTGCATGGCACTCTGGCCTTGTTGATAGAAGCTGCAGAAGCATGTTTATTCTCAGTCTGGCGAAAGTTGAGAATGTGTGAAGAGCTTTTCAGCTCCTTGCTTGCTGGGATTTCCCATATTGCTGTTACCCGGGGAGGTCAGCTGCTACGTGTTCTGCTCATTCGCTTTAAACCACTTGTGCTAACTACGTGTGCTCAGGTACATTTTTCTCCTGTTACCACGTTATCTTTCATATCCATTGAACAATTTTTGGACTCTTTTTGCATTTTGTTTTCTCAAACAGGCTGACACTTGGGGAATCAACCAAGGAGCCATGTTTGAGAGTATCTTGCGGACAAGCTGTGAGATAATTGAATTTGGATGGAGCAAGGACCGGTCACCTGTGGATACTTTTATAGCGGGATTGGCTACGACTATTCGTGAACGAAGCGATTACGAAGAAGTGGTTGGTTCTATGCTGTTATCTGCTTATGTCCACCTAACTCACCACACACCACACATGTATACGCTAACATGTGCTGATGTTATGCTTGTGGCTGTGAATGCATGCACATGCCTATACACGTATTAGTTATGCCTGTATTTGATTTATATTGAGATGTATAACATGCATGTCTGGAACCAATATCCAAAGTCAAACCCAGCACCCGAACCCAATCCATAATCTGCAACTAACATCATCTATATGGGCCACTGACAATTGACTAAAAGTTTTTGGACTCAACAACATAAATGGTGTCAACCATGGTCTCAAATTTTGGTTCGAAGTAAGTTAGGCACGATCTACCATCAAATCTATCTACACGACTTTACAGTTTTAGTTTTTTGAAATTGGAATGACAACTAACTACTTTAGTTCAAAACTCAAATTGGTTTGATTAAACGTGATTCAATTGAGATCCATGGTAGAGGTGTTTGGCAGGGCATGATGGCACTTATTAATAGTCATGGTGGTGGTGGTTGGCTGAACTAGATTTACACATGAAATAGATATAAGCATTAACAAAATGGAAGACATGCAGAATATGAACAAAGAGTTTCTGGCGTGGTTTATTTTCAAATTACTATTGTCACAAACTCCCAATGCTGATGCATGATGAGGGTTTCTAACATGGTAATCAGTGTTAGGGTGTAGTGGGTAGCTTGGTGGTTAAAGATTCACTGGCTCATGGAGTGGCGTTGTTCGTGGTTGTCTATGTTGGTGGTAGGTGGTTGTTATGGGGGTTGCGAGAAAGATGGGACAAAATCACAATGGTCGTAGTGGTGACAATGGCAACAGCGGTGGAGGTAGAGTAGTTGTTAGTTGCAGTTTAGTATATGGTTCAGACAGGAAATTTTTTTATAAGTTTGAGGAGTATTTTTGAAGTTTATGAGATGATAAATAGGGTTTTGTGGAGGAAATAACATGTTTACCCTTCATATGAGGCCCTTTGACGTGTAAAAAGTAACAGCGGCAGATAAAAGAACGAGAATGGAGGTTGTTCGTTAGTTCAAGGACCAAAATGGTTAAAAATTAGTACAAGGACCGTGTGAGCAAACGGGTGCTAGTTTAAGATGTATTTTAGATGTTGTTTACTATTTAGAATAGTTTGCTTGTTGTCATGGTGTCTCTTCTTGTTCATTTATATTCTTCTATTTACTCTTGCAATCATAATTTCAGGATGGGAAGGAGAAGCAGGCTGTTCCTATTCTACAACTCAATGTCATACGGTTGCTGGCTGCTATAAATGTTTCTATTAACAAGCCTGAAGTTATAGAGATGATCTTGCCATTGTTCGTTGAATGTCTTGAGGAAGGTGATGCCTCAGTTCCCAGCTTATTGCGACTCAGGGTATGGAATTTTCTCAAGAAAAGCGTGCTTTAAGTGTGTGAATGTACACAAACACACACACACATGGGGAAAGCTAACCATCCCACCTATTGGAGGCATTTATCTTCCCCAGCTTTTTGGAGCAAATATACCCTTCCGTACAAGCATATAAAAATCAATTTGTCATTTAATTCTTAAGAACGAGGCCCTAATTCATTGTCTCCTTCTTCTTGCCGTCACCATCTACGGTGCCACTGCCATGGCCGTACAGCGTCATTGCCATGGCTTTCCCACCACCTCTCCCATCATTATCACCACGCCGTCGTCTCTCTCTATATCTCCCCCCTCCGTCCTGTCGTCATTACTTTACCGCCGCCATAGCAGATCAGTCCTTGCCCCTCAAATTGCTCATCAATCCCTTCGGTTCGTCTGATCCCTCCAATTCAGTTGATATCCTGCTGGTTTGATGGGTGGCTGCAACGTGTCATGGTGGTGAAGTGAAATTCTGATGAAGAAGGTGAAAGGTTGTGGCACCGAACGATGAGAGATGGTGGTGGCACTGGCCTTGAGATTTGGCCGGTGGTTTGTTATACCCCGCGGTGGTGTTGCCTCCGTCGGCAAGTGTGTGGCATCCGATATGGCAGTGGTGTGGTGTTGTGTTGTGCGTGGCAGGTGGTTGCCAAGAGTTTGATAATGGGAAATGGAAACATGATATTTGTTGAGAATTACTGTTGTGCCCTTAAGTTCTATTGTCATCTTTTTAAACTTAAATTTGTCCCAAAAAAGACGGGGAGGCTACTCAATACCTCCTATTGGTGGGAAGGTTAGCCAAGCCCTATATATATATATGTGTGTGTGTGTGTGTGGAGGTTGATCCACATCCAATGCTTGGAAAGGCCTTAAATATTTCAGCTGTGATCACCTGCCCACGTCACCACATGAATGGCTGAGATTTTTTTGAAGACATTTCACCTAACCGTTCCAGAAAGGGCAGTTATCATTTTTTGCAATTATGTCCCAGAAATGCCCTCCACTTATGAATCTGGAAGCAACAGTCAACCATCGGTTCTTCTCCTTCTTTCACCAAAATAAACCACCATCACCACAACCATTCACATCTCATTGACGGCCTCCGGGAATACTCGTAGCCTCGTACCGTAGCCTAAACCAAACCCTTACACAAACTTAAACCCAAATTAGAATTACAGTTTAACGATTACTTAGAAGGAAAATCAAATCGAAATTTTAGTTTCATAGTGAAAATCTGATTCACTATGAAAGTCCGTAGGGGCCTTCAAGAACATAACTCAGAAAATTAGAATGTGGTTCTGGACATTTGACACGGCCGAGGAGGCGGCCTGAGCTTATGATGAGGCTGCTTTTCTTTGTTGTGGATCGAAAACCCGAACAAACTTCCTTAGTCATGTTCCCTTTAATTTTGCTCTCTATTTGAAAATCAGAAATCTTCTCAACCACCATTGATGGTTGAGAAGGATGGCAGCGGCTGCTGTAGCTTGGTTCAGGACCAGATGAGGCTGTGGCGGTGGCTTGGGCGAAGGACAATGGCGGCCTCAGCGTCGTCTGTGGGCAGTGGTGGCATTGGGAGTCGTCTGTTAGTAGCGTCGTCTGCCCGGCGGTATTGCCTTCCGTCGGCGCTTCGTTGGGTAGTGGCCACATCGATGAACAATGGTGATGAGAGAGAGGGAGAAAGAGGGAGGGACGGAGGGGGAGAGAGAGAGAGAGAAGAGAGAGAGAGCTCAACTGTCCATTATGCGACGTGGATGGCTGGATCACAGCTGGGAAAATGGGGCGTTTCCAAGCGTTCGATGTGGGTCAGCTCCCTACATATTTACATATACTCATACATACACATGTATGTGTATATATATAAATATTTATGTATTACACATAGATATATGCAGACACACGTGTGTGTGTGTATAGAGTTTTGTGTATATATGCTTTTAGGATTTCGTAATTGATATGATAGGTTTTGCCTCAACTCCTGTATTGAGTGCATTCAAATGCTGCGCCAGCACTTTTTTGGGCTATAAACTGTTCTGGCCTAATACTTTGTTGTTTCAGTACAAATTGCCTAGCGGTTCTAGTTGATGTTACTCATACAGGTTCTTCTTTCGAATTCTGAACCTTCTTCTGTTGTTCTGCAGATTCTTGATGCTATTTCTCGCATGGCGAGTTTGGGTTTTGAGAAGACCTATCGTGAAGCCGTTGTTTTGTTGACACGAAGCTACTTGAGTAAACTCTCCAGTGTTGGATCTGCGGAAAGTAAAACGTTAGCACCAGAAGCCACTACAGAACGTGTTGAGGTGTGTTCTATCGAAGTGTAGATCTAGTTCTGTCCGCAGTAAGAGCTTAAGCTCCTAGATGACCTAGTTGTTTTGAGAGGTTAACATGTTCTTGCTTTTGTGTTCTGAACATCTTGACATATTGCCAGAAACAAAGTTGATCTTTCTTTCATGTTCTGAAAAAAATGTTATAGTTTGGATGATATTTATATTGTTACATAAATGCTCACTGGTTCAATTACATTCTAGACTCTTCCTGCAGGGTTTCTTCTACTCGCTAGTGGTCTCACAAGTGCCAAATTGCGGTCAGACTACCGTCATCGTTTGCTATCATTGTGCTCAGATGTAGGCTTGGCTGCAGAGTCTAAGAGTGGAAGGTAGAAATTACATAGCATTGATGGATTCAACATTTTTCTTTCTATAATCTGTTTTGTCAAATTTGTGCTCCCTTCCATGAGTTTCTTCCTCAAGGACTATATTCTTAACAGGTATATATACTAACTAGTAGACCTTATCATTTGCAGCAGTGGAGCAGATTTTCTTGGGCCTCTCCTTCCTGCTGTGGCTGAGATGTGCTCTGATTTTGATCCCACTGTGGACGTGGAACCTTCACTTCTGAAGTTATTTCGCAACTTGTGGTTCTATATTGCTCTTTTTGGGTTAGCACCTCCAGTCCAGAAATCTCAGGCTCCAACAAAACCATTTTCCACTACATTGAATAGCGTGGGTAGCATGGGCACAGTTGCACTTCAAGCTGTTGGTGGGCCATACATGTGGAATCCTCAGTGGTCGTCTGCTGTTCAACGCATTTCTCAGGGGACTCCTCCCCTTGTAAGTTGACATTCATTAGGACATGGACGACTCACTTTATTTTATTGTTATTATTTCTTGCATTGAAGGTTTCATGTAGTTGAATACGTAGTTTGAGATAAGTGGAAGGATTCATGTAGTTTGGGGCTACGGCTTAGTTGAGATGATCTATTTTGCTCTTTGCATTAGATTAATAACCAAATTTTCATAATATTATCCCTTGTCTGTGCTGAATATCGCTAGCCCTTGTCATGAACGTTTTGTTCGTATCTTGGAATTGCAACATGGACAACAATTCATTATCACTTTGATAAGAAGTGTTCACCATCGACGTACTATGTTTTTGATGATATGTAAGGATTAAATTAGAACTATATCAAATGCCTGAGTTGAAACCCATGCTCCAGCATACTTTGAGTTCAGCACTTTATGAATATCTGTATGCTTCGCTAGCTAGGTTATGCCCCATTGGCACAAGGAAATGTGTCTCTGTTACCTGATACAAAAAAAACAACAATTAATATCGGTATGGTTCGTCAGCTCAGTATGTTTATAGTATCCTCTTCGTAGGTAGCCACTGGCAGTTCTTTTTTCTTTTTCTCGGAGGTGTATTTGAGAGTGCCAGCTTCTCCAAAAGGGAGGCGCAAGTTGCGCAATATTCTGATCATGTTTGCAAAAAGGCTGGTTCTATGACAGCATGAGGTAACCCTCAGATCGTGGTCATTATTATTTGCCCCTTTTAGACGAGTGCCTAATGCACGCGGACATTCTGGGAGATGCTGACATCTATCGAAGGAGTTAGGGTTCAAAAATATCTCTTGAAAAGATGGGATTGAAGTCCTCTCTTGCCTGATAGGATACTTGGAGAAAATCGAATTATCTAAAAGGTCTTGAAGTCTTAAGCTTATACCGATGAATTTTGAGCCTCCTTTTTTTGTTTATTTTCCTCTCTCTAGCTTAAGGAGAAGTATCAAGAGTCAGTGACCCTTATAATGCATTTTGTAGATAAATGCTTCTTAGGACTTAGGAGCACTATGTTGATCTTCTTCGAGGATTATCTTCATGGTTTTCTTAGTTTTTGATGTATTGAGTTGTGGATTCCAAGAGGGGCTCTAGGCTCCTCCTTCCCACTCCTGTAGTCTTTTTTGTTTCTGTATACTACTTGGTTTTGGTACCTCTGGCATGACAAATATATCTTCATTGGCTATTTAAGAATGAACAAGATCATCCACGTTGTGTATGCTGCTTTGCTTAGTGTTCTCTTATTTAAGTTTTTCCTTTTAGGGGGGTGTACTTTGGATTTAGTGAAGTCTACCCACTTTTTGTATTTTGACATATGTTCTGCACATAATTTCCATCCCCTTACTTTCTACTTCTGCACATTTTTGGATATCAAAGACACTGAAAATATTACATAGTATATGCTTGGCGCATGGAGAGTGGATTACTGCCACTATGGCAACTTGACTATACTGGTATGGAGGTTGTAGATATTGTCAATGCTGAAGATTATGTGCCTCAGTTGTGAATTAGCTTATTAACACGACCATGAATGGTGAGTGTCGTATCTAGCACAAGGCTCGTATTACGCAAACATACTCAATTGGACAGGTGGTCAACATGTGGGCTGTGCATTAACTTGATAATACTTTGGACAGTGTCGTGTGTCATACAGATTTCATTGTTCATCTTGTTATCTGAAAGATTTTTATTGTCGTACTTTTCTCACTTCAAAGTTGGGGTGCAAATGTACTTCTTTGTAGGTTGTCAGTTCTGTGAAATGGCTTGAAGATGAGTTAGAACTCAATGCTCTTCACAACCCTGGCAGTCGTCGAGGGAGTGGGAATGAGAAAGTTGCCGTGAGTCAAAGAACTGCTCTTTCTGCAGCTTTAGGCGGGCGAGTTGAGGTCGCAGCAATGAGCACTATTTCAGGTTTGCTGAACTTCATTGTATGATTTGATTATGCAGATTTTGTTTTATTATTCTTTTGTTGTCCTTTTGCCTGCTGGCAATGGCTGACTTAAAGTATTAAGCATTTGTTCCTGAGTTTTTGGCATAGACAATTTCTGGAGGGATATATTGCTTGAAAATGTTCTCAGAAAGAATTTTTGTGTTACTTTATTGCGATTAGTTGCACTGCTTTAAATTTACTTCTACAGGTGTAAAGGCAACGTATCTTCTTGCGGTTGCTTTTTTGGAGATAATACGTTTCAGCAGCAATGGTGGCATCCTTAATAGTGGCCCCAACTCGACTACTTCTATGAGTGCCTTCAGCTGTGTCTTTGAGTACCTGAAAAGTCCTAGTCTTGTGCCGGCTGTCCTCCAGTGTTTGACTGCCATTGTCCACCGGGCTTTTGAAACAGCATTATCATGGCTGGTATTATTCACCATTGTTAATTGTGTTCTCTTTTATATCATATTAATCTGATATAGAGATTATTGAAGTTTGATCACCAGGTACTTAAGTTGTTGATTTATCCCAAAGTTCTAAAGAGTATCGATGGTTGGACTAATTTTTTTTTAGTTGTTTCTTTTTCCTATTGTTACTATCACGAGCTGCGAGTAAAGTATATTAGTTTTCCAGTGACCGTTTTCTCAATTGGATAGTAACATGCTCTTCCCCACATCCCACCCCCTCCACCCCCACCCCCCATATGGGGCGGACTACACTTAGATCCGCGGTGACATTTGAGTCTGTGCTGGAACTTTCTCCCAAATTCCAAATGCCCTTGCTGAGTCGACGAGATTTCAGAAAAATATCTATGAATCGAAAATTTTCATCCTACACAATGTTGACTTCGAATTATTTCTTTCTTAATTTGTTTTGTGAACTTTAGTCCTTTCTACTGTTTGCAGGAGGATCGGATATCTGAAACAGGAAATGCTGCTGAAATTAGAGAATCTACTCTTTCGGTCCATACATGTTTTCTTATCAAAAGTATGTCACTAAGGGAGGAGCATATTCGAGATATCTCAGTTAATTTGTTAACTCAATTGAGAGATAGGTTTCCGCAGGTAAAAGGTTCATTTGCAGCTGCATCATGTTATTTCTCTTTCTTTTACTCCCCTAAAGTTGCAGTATGTACTTCTGTTTCATCCCTAAGTTCTTTTCCAATACTATTCTGCATTTTATAATCTGCCAGTACATTTAGAATATGATTACATTGCAGATATTGTGGAATTCTTCCTGTCTGGATTGCCTCCTGTTTTCAGTGCATAATGACGCACCTTCAGCTCTTGTCAACGACCCTGCTTGGGTATCTACTGTTCGCTCTTTGTACCAAAGGATCGTTCGGGAATGGATCATCATTTCACTTTCATATGCTCCTTGCAGTAGCCAGGGTCTTCTTCAGGTTGGTTTGCTATTACTGTAGATCATGATTATGAGATCTTTCAGTTGTTTTAAAATGTCTTTTTTTGTTCTGAATCAATTGAAGAATATGGTACCTTGCAAGATCTATTAATGAGACCTACACTTGTGTGACGTGGAAGATGTGGATATCTGTCTATAAGATGGCAGTATTTATGGATGTGTAATTGTAGTTAGTTATAGTACCAACAAAAGAAAAAAAGAATTGTTGGTAAAGAAGGTCAAAATCCTCCCTCCTACCTATTCAAGCACTCTTTATCATATATCTCTTCAACTTACCTCTGACCGTCCACGTCAGTAACATGGACAGCCAGATCAATTATCTTTCATTTTGGCGATTTTACCCGCTGGTAATGTAAGTTGTGGGTTCACAAACTCTCTCTGTCTCTCTCCCCCTCTCCTCTCCTCTCCTCTCCTTTCTCTCTCTCTCTCTCTCTCTCTCTCTCTCTCTCTCTCTCCCTCCCCCCCCCCCCAAACACCCCTTCTCTTTCTCCCTTACTGCGTCCCAAGGTGATAATTGATCAGATCTTGAGATGAATTGGCAGCGGTCATTCTAGAAAGAGTTATGGACCCTCGACCATTTCGAGCCACGAAGCCCCAACATTGCAAAAATATTGATTATATTACGAGAGAAATGAAACGACTCATGCAGAGAGAGGGAGGGGGGAGGCCATCCATGTGGCTGATCTGTACGGCCAGAGGTGCATTGGAGAGTATTATGTATGTGGGTTTAAATGTTGATCATTCTGTTTAAGACGTCTACATTGTCTCATTGTGCGGCGTTGGCCCTTATACTAAGTAATCATCTTTTGCCTCGTTGCTTTGACTTATCATCATGTTGATATTCCTAGCTTATCAAGGGCTAAAAAAGGAAGCCATTGTGTTGTTATTCCTCCATTTGAACGCTAATCTTTTTGTATCATATTTATCCCTTCTGTTAATATACTTCCATTTCTTCACTTGTTCCAATTTTGAAGGAAAAGCTTTGTAAAGCAAACACATGGCAAAGAGCACAGCCTACAACAGATGTTGTTTCTCTTCTATCTGAGATCCGAATCGGTACGGGTAAAACTGATTGTTGGACTGGCTTGAAAACTGCAAATATTCCTGCTGTTATGGCTGCTGCAGCCGCTGCATCAGGAGCAAACTTTAAGATGACAGAGGCCTTAAATTTGGAGGTGCTCAGCACAGGTATAGTCAGTGCGACAGTTAAGTGCAACCATGCTGGAGAAATTGCTGGCATGAAAAGGTTATATGAAAACATGGAGAGTGTTAATGAACGGGATTTTGGTAGTACTTTGACTGGATCTGGTGGTGGCCTCTCTAGGTTGATATCTGGAGCTCAACATCCAAGGCCCAAAAAAGATTCCTTCAGTGAGATATTACTTACCAGGTTTGTGCGCCTACTCCAAAAGTTTGTCTACATTGCAGAGAAAGATGGGGAGGTGGACAAGTCATCGTTTCGCGAAACTTGTTCCCAGGCTACTGCATTGCTTCTCTCAAATCTGGTAAACATACTTAACATTGAAGTCTGTTTTAGTACTTCAGAGTCTAATGGGCATCCTTTTTTTCTTCCTCTAATGAATACGGTGGGATAATGATTTCAGGATCCAGGGTTAAATTCAAATATTGAGAGCTTCTCACAACTCCTACGTCTTCTTTGCTGGTGTCCGGCTTACATTTCCACACCTGATGCTATGGAGACTGGTGTATTCATTTGGACATGGTTAGTTTCTGCTGCTCCTCAATTGGGTGCTGTTGTCCTTGCTGAGCTTGTTGATGCATGGCTGTGGACAATTGATACGAAACGAGGTCTCTTTGCATCTGAAGTGAGGTATTCTGGTCCTGCAGCCAAATTAAGGCCTCATCTCGCACCTGGGGAACCAGAACTATTACCTGAAATAGATACTGTTGATCAAATTATTGCTCATAGGTTATGGCTTGGCTTTTTTATTGATCGTTTTGAGGTAATCTTTCAGCACGCCTCATTCTCAATCGACTTCAATGTTATACCCTTTTCTTGACACATGTAATTAGGGTGTTTGTGCTTGTCATTGGATGCTTGTGCATTTTGTAATGCTCTTTTGATTGCAACTGATATACCTTTTGCAGCTTATTATGGTTGTTAGGGCTTTAGGGCTAATAACAGCTCAAAAGACCGATTATTAGTGTTTGCTATCTTGGTATCGGGGCAGAATGTTTCTAAAATTCCATTCTATTTGTTGTTAATATTTAAATCTACTAAAGTTGCTAAAGTGGTAGCCTTTTTCTCTTAATAGTAAATTAGTGACTTGAACTCCATTTAAAACTTGACTATCAATTTAAATGTACGTTGTGAACCCAACAAAAGACAACGACCCCAAAGAGAAATGATGCCGCAGCCTACCTGGCAACACACTGGTCAGAGGCTCATTATTTGGCTCCTGAGCAAGAGGCAAATTTATTCTGGCATTATAGTGTATCTTGCTTCTAAAACTATGTCAGTGTTTATCATATCAAAAATCAAGATGCATTGAGAGAAGCCGAAAACAGATATGGAGTAATATTTCAAGAACAAATATGGCAATATCATAATCAATTAAGTTACTGAATACACAGCCTGCGACAGCTGAATGGCTTCAAGAAATTTATGTAGTCAACTGCACAAATGTGATATAACGCTCAGTTGAGTTGAATGATTTTGAGCTTTGTGTTTTGCTTCAATTAGATATATACCTATGAAGTTATTCTGCGTGAGGGCACTACTTACAACTCTCTTTTTCACTTATGGAAAAAATATGATCATATTTGATATTTGATTAGTGTACATAGTTCTCATTCTGTCTGCACTTAAACTTGTTATGGCCTATGTTGCGAACTGTGCCTAGAAGCTCCCAAAAATAGCTGTGCAGCGGCAAACATTCAATCTATCTAGTTTTTCTCCAGTCGTGGACTTATAATTTCTTATCTGAACTGTCATTATCGTATAGGTAATTCGACATGATAGTGTTGAGCAGCTTCTGCTTCTTGGTCGGTTGTTACAGGGGACAACCAAATTCCCTTGGAACTTTTCACGTCATCCAGCTGCTACTGGAACATTTTTTACTGTGATGCTACTTGGGCTCAAGTTTTGTTCATGCCAGTACCAGGGCAATTTGCAAAGTTTCAAAACAGGTCTTCAGCTGCTTGAAGACCGGATTTATAGGTAATAACTGTTAACACTTGCGTGCAAGTTTCTCATTTTTGCTGAAGATATTCTGTGAGCCATTTACGCTTTTCCCTGCTTTTCCTTTAATTTGCTTTTGCTTTACATTAAGAAGAAAGTATAGGTTGTTAGCTTTCTTAGCAGCTGTATTCTCTTGTTTCAACTAGTAAAAGTATACCAATATATGTTAAAGGCGTTGTGTGCAACCCATCATTTGCAGATACTATCATATTGCTTTTTGCATCCATTTGGAATTTTCTTCTGCATTTTCGATGACAGTGTAGAACAGTCCAAATTTTAGTTTGATGTGGATATTCAGATTTGAAAGCTTCGAGATTTGATTGCGCGCATGTTATTTTCAGTTCAATTTTTTTGGACCACATATGTTTTTGATTATTCATGTCATTATTAGCTACTTAGACATGGATTTATGCACTGAAAAGATTCGGATTCTTGTTGTGTAATATACTGATTTTCTTTCAATATACCTCTTGCTACCTCTGCAGTTTAGTGTCTCAAGTCTCAACAATGTGTTCGACTTTTTCTTGTTGTACTCTATATCAATTTTAACAAAATAGCTACTTTGGTGTCGTACATATATTTTTGATCGCTCAATAGGCCGGCACACTTGTTTACTCAACCCTTCCTGCTTTAGTTGTATGGGTAAGTTCATTACACACAAGTCTCCCTTTTTTATTGATGTCCTAAATAATGACATTGTTACTCTTCAGTATCTCTGGACCTTCGGTCGCCACCAGTTTTCCATCTGCGGTTTTACATTTACTGCTAAATTTTGTAGAACTTCTTTCCATGTAGCCGACTCCAACCATTTTGGAATGAAGGTGTAGATGATGCTGATGAGCATAGACCATTGCATATCATTACCAAGGCTTATTTCTTACATGAACATACAGTGTGCCCTTTTCATGTCTATGTGCCACCATATTTTTATAAGGGTTCCCTTATTACGAACCACCGTATTAAATCTCATGGGACCATCGTTGGCGAATCCATTGCATGCTTTTTTTTTCTTTTCTGTACATAGACATTTTCTATCGATCTTATTGATAGTAAAGAACTGCATTGTTCACCTTCTAGGCATAATTTTCTCTTCGTTGTTGTTTCATGTCTTGTTGTTCAATCTCTCTTCCAAAAGGTTTCCTACTGTGACTCACAGTACCATGTTTTTTGTATTCTTGATACGTGATGCATTTTGTAGATGGTTACTATGCTTTTTCACTGCCCTAATGTTTCCATGTTGGCATACAGTGAAGCAAGTGGATACAATCTTAAAAGTGAATTACTGATTTGGACAAATTATGCTGAGCCCCACAAATTTTTTTTCTGAAGTTGCACAGCACCCTAAACTTCAATCTTACGGCTATCACCATAAGTTTACCAACTTAATGCAGCTATCCCATGATTCCTTCCCTGCCTAAAGGCTCTTTGGAGAGTTAACGGGGCAATTCTGGTTATTTTTGGCTAATGAAAGCAAAAAACTCTCTCGATGTGGTTATATTTGGCTAAATGAAAGCAAAACTCTCTCTCTCTCCCCCCCCCCCCCCCCCTTACTGTTTTTCCTTCATGCTTTTAACCCTAGCTTGGATTCCAGGTACCATCTACTAACGGCTTATGTATGAAGAGCTTCAAGCTCTGCAACTTAGACTTTAGATGCCATAATTGTCCTCCGCCACCATTCTTGCAATGCCAAGAATCTTTTTTGTTCTTATATAGTACATGCACCAATCAAGAATACTGAAAAAGATTCTTGCTACCGAAAAAGAAATAACCATACCTTGCAGCTAATTTGCATTTGTAAGGAACTTTTTGGGTTGGATATAGCATTCTCCTTCTATTTGTAAATGTAATATGAGAATTAGTGAAAATGTGTTAAAGTTCTCTGAATGACTAGACCTACAGAAAGACCTCAGAATTGCAGATTTCATATGAAACCTAAATGAAGGCTTCAGATTTGAGCATTATGATTGGGTCCTCACTTCATCAACACTGTTTATCATAGCGTTCAGCAAATTTATCCAGTTTAGTTGTACCTTAAATGCATTACAATTTAAATAAGAACGAAGCTTCAATGACTCTGTTGGAGACTCAGAGCCATCACTAGAAAGCTTGACTTGGCACTTCTATGGCATAGAGGAGACTCATTCGCATATTGATAGTTGATCAGAATATAGAGGTGGTGCAGACGTGGCAGGTGGAGGAAGGAGGGGGGAAGGTCGCATGATCTGTTAAATGGTGCCGAATCCCTTGGAAATTCCAAAAATTATGGGCAATTTTGCAATTTTATAGCAATACCCATTTCATGTGGACTGGCTAGAATAACCTTAATGAAGCTGCCACGTCGTTGTTAGCGTGCTACGTGCAACTTCGGGCAAACTTTAAGGTGCTGTGTGTCATAAACCGTACATATTTTGTTGGGAGTCAACAATTTTTAACGTGTTATATGGAAATGTATCCTGCATCTTTGCAACTTACTCTTATCTGAAAATTTCACTTTTTTTTTGGGTCTGGTTAGTTGCTAAAACTGTGATCAACTCTTTTTGCATTTGTTTGTAATATGTAATGAATCTAGTAGTTACTTTCACCGCATTTCTATCTAACTTGCACTTCCTCGAAGTGTAGTTGCTTTTTGGGGAACTTCAGTGTCTTTTTTCTGCACGATACAGGTCCTCTTTGGGTTGGTTTGCGCATGAACCTGAGTGGTATGACTCAAAGAACATGAATTTTGCCCAGAGCGAAGCTCAGTCTGTTCATCTATTTGCTCAATTCCTCTTAAATGAGCGAGTAGATGCTCAACTTGATTCAAAGGGCCGGGGACGTGAATATGGGAGCTCTTTAATCGAAGTGGTAAGATTTTCATTTTTCTTCCACCCATTAAGATCAGAGGCGCTAAAAGTACCCATGGTTCTTCTACCCAAAGTAGCATTACCGTTTGGTTGTTCCCATTCATATAGCATTTTTATGCATTTTACATAGGATTCAAAATTTTATCTGCAGAAGGATCAGTATCATCCTGTTTGGGGCCATATGGAGAACTATGCTGTTGGTAGGGAGAAGCGGAAGCAGCTACTTCTCATGCTATGCCAGCATGAGGCTGACAGGCTTGATGTTTGGGCTCAACCTATTGGCTCAAAGTAACTATTATCGAGCTGCTGATTATCATCATATTTGTTAGTTATTTTGGTTAAGAACTGAGACTACCATTTTGTATCCTTGTTTACTACATTATTTCAGGGAAACTTCGTCGTCTCGTTCTAAAATTAGCTCCGAAAAATGGATTGAGCATGCAAGGATTGCCTTTTCCGTTGATCCTCGGATTGCCTTCTCCTTGGCCGCAAGGTTTCCAACAAACCCATCTCTGAAAGCTGAAGTCAGTCAATTGGTTCAGGTGTGTACTTAATCTTAATCTGCATCTTAGAAATGGGACGAAGAATTTCATTTAACGAACTTGATCTTTCTTTTTGTAGTCACATATATTGGAGATCCGCAGCATACCTGAGGCTTTGCCATATTTTGTTACCCCAAAGGCTGTTGACGAAAATTCCACACTGTTGCAACAATTGCCACACTGGGCTGCATGCTCGATTACACAGGCTCTAGAGTTTCTTACTCCAGCATATAAGGGTCATAAACGTGTCATGGCTTATGTTCTCAGGGTGTTGGAGTCCTATCCTCCTGAGAGAGTAACCTTCTTCATGCCCCAGCTGGTGCAGGCTCTAAGATATGATGAAGAGGTGTGTTTTAATGGATAATTTGATGTATACTTCACACTTTTCATGAAGAGGCTGAACATAAGTTATCATTGAATATGGTTGCATACTCGGTGGGCTTTGGCCTAAGAATGTGCTGTACTAATGAAGTAACTTACTATTTTCATTACACACTTTCTAAGATATGTAACCCGGGATAAAGTGCGGACTGCAGTGAATAGGCATGTTTTTTAGCGCGCTCACAATTAAAAATGAAATAATGTCTTCGCAACTTGAGATATCATTTTTTTTTACTTGTCTAAAGGATAGGATGTCTCCCACTACTTCAGTTACAGCCATACCTATGACCATTGAGCATACTACGTATTGGATTTTGTGACTACCTTTAACGTTTGTGTGCACATACTTTCTCATCTTGCAGAAGTTAGTAGAAGGATACCTGCTTAGAGCTGCTCAAAGGAGTGACATATTTGCTCATATTCTCATTTGGCATTTACAGGTGGGAAATGTTTCTCTTTGCCATTTGTTCTTGTATGATACACGAATAGTTTTGCTTCCCCCTTGTATTCATTCTTAGTGGATAGTCTACTACTGTGCTACAGCATTAAACATGCTTTAGCTTTCATGTAATATAACTGTGAGTTTAATGATGGCAGGGTGAGAGTTGTGCACCGGAGTCAGGGACCGCCTCTGCAAAGGTATATCCATTGAGATTCGTTGTCACATCTTTACACATGTATACGCAAACCAATATTTTTCTAATTTTTCTTTGATTTAGGATATATTTGTGCACCTATTTATTTCTTGTTATCTGTGAGCATGCTCAAATGACGAATATATACACTCTGAGACATCAAAGAGAAAGCCCTAAAGAAAGTGCACTTACTAAAGCTCCTTAGGTTTTTAAATTCTTCTGTAAAACGCAAAGCTTACCATGGTCTCTTAGACACCTGTAACTTAGTAGTTCTTGGACTTATCAATCCTTTATAGACATAGATGCCACAATCATTTGAATCTTATTCTTGTACTCGACCTGCAATGTTGTGTGATATTAAATGCATATTTCTTGTAAATAGCTGGCCAATTTACCAGAGTCTGCCACTGTTCTAGGGAGGTTTAGATGCGTGCAATCTTGCTCTTTATATCATATCAACTGTCTCTTTTTTGTTTGAATGTTTGGACAATAGTTATATTTTCTTGTTTGCTTCTCATAGTTTCATACATTGCACACCTTCCATGATAAGTCACTAAATTTATGTCTTACCTTTTGGAAAAAATTTTCCCCTTCTTCAGAATGACTCGTTTCAAGCGCTTCTGCCTGTTGTTAAGCAACATATCGTCGATGGTTTCACTTCTAAGGCCCTAGACTTGTTTCAAAGAGAATTTGATTTCTTTGACAAAGTCACCTCTATATCTGGTGTACTCTTTTCACTTCCAAAGGAGGAACGAAGAGCTGGAATCCGGAGGTAGATCTTTACGTTTACTAATGTTTATGCTGGTATCGTGTTAGACATAAGCGTGTGAAGGCCATTACCATGCGACTGCCCAAGCTTAAACCATTGAATGCTCCACTTTTGTTTGTGTTCATAAAAGTCCAACACAAACTGAGTCAAATTCTGTTTTGGAACAGGGAGTTGGAGAAAATTGAAATGGAAGGAGAAGACCTTTATCTGCCCACAGCTCCTAATAAACTTGTCAGAGGTATTCGGGTTGATAGTGGAATACCATTGCAATCAGCAGCCAAAGTTCCTATTATGATCACGTTTAATGTGGTGGATCGAGATGGCAACCACAATGATATCAAGCCCCAAGCTTGCATCTTCAAGGTGACCTCCATTCTATACTATTCCCTCCATCTCAAAAAAAATTGATCAGTTTTCAAATTAAGAAAGATTCCACAGGTGTTTTTCCATGTTTGACCTTCTTACACTTTTTTTTATTCTATTCTCTCTCCACGTTTAATCTTCCACCAACCCATTTTTTTTCTCTACTGGCCTACTTTTTTCCCTCCCTCTCTCTCTCTCTTGGGGTAGAGTGGAAAACTCATAAAATATGACTCATATCCTAAATAAGAGTACAAGTCAAACACGATCAATTAATTAGGGATGGAGGGGGTATTTCATATTTGTTTCTAAACCAGAAAGTAGAGTCAATTCTGAAGGCGAGCTATGGGTAAATAACCATTGGAGTCTCCAGCCTGTGGTGCCTTTTAGTTCCTCTGACTACAATGGTTTCGTATTGTGCGAGAAAACTTGAATACGTTTTCACCCAAACTGATCAATCCTTGCCTACCTAACAGTCATATTAGATATCCTCAGACCTAAAATGGAGAAAGAAAAGATGGTACATTTTCTTCGAGTGTGCTATGTAATAGAACTACAGTGCGTGTTCAGTTAGGCAAGATTTGTTTGTGGGTTCATATCCAGCCCTATGCAATATATGTCTTTGAAGCGAGAGGAGTTGTTGCTATGCTTGTGGATGGACTATCTTCTATATATGATTGTTGCTGTTCCTATTCCAGCTATCTTTGTTAGCTGACGATATTATATCTGATTTCTCTTTGTTTGCTCGCTGCTATTAACTCTTGTTGGTTTTGATGTCCCCTGTACATTTATGTTATTAGAAGCACGGATCATTTTGGTTTGCAAAACGGGAAGGGAAACGGGAATGTTAGCACTGACATAACGCAGTTTGGTAGGGGTTGGCTTATTTGGAGCGCTAAGGCGGAGAGTCAAATCTTCACCCGTAACATAAACGCTATTCGGAAAGCTTCCATATAGACATGCATATAATGCTATCACATTACACAAATAATTGCAAATTCGACATTTCTATTTTTTAATTTCAAATGTTGGACGATGATAAATAATTTTGGCTATCATGAGGAAAAAGGGTAGTATCTTTAGGAGAGCCCTTTTGTTATACTAGAAGTGAATGGTTAAGTCATTAATCTACCAACTGTTATCTAAGGAAGTATAAATAAAAGTAGGATCTTATAAATGTTGTACAACTGAAAAATCCCATTTGAATCTAGTCAAAGTTTACTTGATTATACATGGCATGATTTTCAGAAGTTTTGCATGGTTAGTGAAACCAATAAAATAACCCTAGAGGGGGGGTGAATAGGGTTATAAGACTACTTTAAAAATTAACAAACAACAAACCTCAATCTCAATAACTCAAATAAGCAAACAACCAATCTCAACACAAATGTAAGACAATAATGTAAAGAGAGAAGGGTTTAGAGATACTTGACAAGGAGAATTAAATGGTTCGGCTTGATATACCCACAAGCCTACGTCCACCCCTTCAAGGAAGTCCCTTGAAAGGCCCTAGAATCCACTAGTATGATCTTCCTTACGGGTCAAGATCGAACCTCTTACAATCCCTTGATGCTATGCCCACATCAAGAACAAGCTTTGACAAACCCAAAGCTCCAAAGCTTGACAACCCCAAGCTTTGATACAAGAACCTTTCAATGAAAAAATGTGTACAAGATTTCACTCTCAAGAAGTAGATGAGTACAAGTTTAAGCACTAGAACAAGAGAGATGAGTGTATGATGACTTATGAAAGTGTATATCTTTCAAATGTAAGCTCACAATAAATGCTCTCTTGAAAAGGATGAGAAATCAATGAAACAAGAGAGATTTGAACAATTGCTTTGATCTTTGAGAATATGAAGGATAAGAGAGCTTTGAATGCAATTGATAAATCAAAACTATGCCCAAGATGAGTATTTATAGAGGTGGGAAAGAATATGACCGTTTGGAATTAGGTGGAGCATTACATGCGCCAAACGGCTATTGCAGTCGACTGCAATGTCCCATTGCAGTCGACTGTATTCCCAAAGTAGCCGTTGGAAATTCAAATTTCCAACTTGCAGTCGACTGTAATCCAATGCAGTCGACTGTAATAGGCTACTGGAAGTATTGCAGTCGACTGCATTCCAATGCAGTCGACTGTAATACCTCACTGCCCAAGTTGCAGTCGACTGCAATCCAATGCAGTCGACTGCATTCCAGAAAATGCAGTTTCCTAGTTTTCAAAGAATGAAAAACTTTTATGCATGCAAGGGAAACCTATGGGCAAATTCTAGGTATACAGTCATCGTAACGATCATCTCTCTACGTCTAGTTTACAAAGAAGGAAATAAAGCATAGTAAAGTTCAATCGACGAAATCCTTCTTTGATGCGTTCCGTTGAGAGTCTTTAAACGATTTGCTCGTCTAATTTTCCATTTGCATGAGTGTGAGATTGTTCCTATTGCTTCATCAACTCAATGCATGTTAGACAGCATAATCATCAATGTTAGTTATCATCAAAATTAAATATAATCCTAGGTTAAATAACCGTAGGGTTAACAGTTAGGTTGCATGCGCCTTTGTCGTACCCTGGTCAAAGTTGCCTTGTTCATGTTCTGACTTATTCAGAATACAAATGGTTAGCTGCGATGATAACACACGAAGACTTCGGCAAGATTTTCTCTATCTTTGTGTATTTGTTGGGAACGCCTAGAATGCCAAAAAGTGCAATCTAGATTGAGAACAATCCGTGGTTCGGATCTCTTGTTCCAAATTGCATATTGCTAGGGTTAGAGCTATTTCCGATGACATTGGTCTACATGTATTTGTCTCTTTGGTGGTTTTTTATAATATGCTTTCACTTCTTTATAAGGCATTTGTTTGATGTCAAGAGATGCAGATATCTTTATCAAAAATCATGTTTCCTCATTTTAAACCAAGAAATTGCTATGTAATTATGTCTCGCTGGATCTTCTGGATTTCATATTTCGAAGAATACTCGAAAGAACTACGCAGTGGGCAGTGGTTTTAATTTGGTCCTGAGGTTTGCAATTCTTGCCTAGACAAGTAAACTTTTATCAGACAATCGGATTGTTAAGTGAAACCAATGGGTTTATCAATGAGTGTAAAATACAAACCTAACATACTAAATCTCCTTTCTCTCTGTCTTTTTCTTATATTCGTTTCATCTGTTTTAGACAACTTGATTTTCTGGTTCTTTCATCCTCAACTTGTTAATTACTTATTTAACTCTTTCTGACATAGGTCGGTGATGATTGTCGGCAAGATGTACTTGCTTTACAAGTTATCTCTCTTCTTAAGGACATATTTGAAGCAGTTGGACTTAAGCTTTATTTGTTTCCTTATGGAGTACTTCCAACCGGCCCCGAGAGAGGAATAATAGAGGTGAGTTCGCTTTTTCTAACTCTTACTATTGAAGGCGTGTTCTGCGTATAAAAGAGTTACTTTGATTTTGATAAAATCCTACTGGTTACTTCAAATATTAACGTCCCAGCTTTTGTAGTCCCTGCCTTTGTGGCCGCTATGTCTGCTTTTCATTGACTTGTTGCCGCTGCACCTTGATTCATCTCTCATTGTCAATCTCCGCATGTGACCAGGGTCTTGTACCCATTCTCCGAAGTAGCTTCTTTTTGTGGTGCTTCAAGTGCATCCCGTTTTCCTTATCTGGTCACGTCATTCATTTTATTTTGGCTCATTTCTTGCTAATAGAAGTTTGATGGTTCGTTTTGGTTTTTTAGAATGATGCTATAAGACGTGGCGAACTTGTTGCTATTTTCTTTTTTTGTTTAAATTTCTTGGTTTGTCGCTTTCCGTGTTTTGAAGTGTTATTTTTTGTTCTTAATGTAGGTGCATAATCGAGCTTTGTCTAAAATATTTTAACAGGATTTTCATTCTGCAGGTAGTGCCAAATACACGTAGCAGAAGTCAGATGGGGGAGACCACTGATGGTGGTCTATATGAGATCTTTCAACAGGACTATGGCCCTGTTGGTTCTCCTAGTTTTGAAGCTGCACGTGAAAATTTCATCATTAGCAGTGCTGGTTATGCAGTTGCCAGCCTATTGCTTCAACCGAAGGATAGACATAATGGGAATCTTTTGTTCGACAAGTAAGCTTTAGTACATGATAACTTCAAGGGCATCCCTGTTGGCACTCCCAGAAAAAGTTCATTTTTGCGCAGGATACAAATTCAGCCATTTACAACTCTAGAGTCTATACAATGCCACTAGCAAAAGTCAAATGCCACCCAAAGACTATCGTCATACTTTCAGTTTACTTACAGTTATAACAGCCTGATGTAACCTTGAGATCAATGTCCAAATGACAAGTCTTCACATTCTCTTGAGAAGTTCTTGAAAATTTTTTAAACAAGTACATCAATCTAATCTATGTACGACTTTGTCTCAATCTTTTCTATGTTTGACTCTCTACACATAACTTGAAATTTTGGTGGATACAGCGTAGGTCGGCTCGTTCATATTGATTTTGGTTTCATCCTGGAAACTTCACCTGGTGGAAATATGCGCTTCGAAAGTGCGCATTTCAAGCTGAGTCACGAGATGACTCAATTACTTGACCCATCTGGTGTGATGAAAAGTGACACTTGGCACCTATTTGTGAGGTAAGACTAAGAAGTCCTGATATTACTCTGCCCCGAATATTAGTCTTTTTTGGGATGTCGCAAAGTAGAGTCTTCTTTCAAAAGTAATGCTACCATATAACATGATTTAAGATTTTACTCTTCTACTGTGGAAAAATAAATATGAGCATCGCATGTGTGATGTCTAAACTAATTAGACTAGTTTGAGAATGTAAAGGTGGAGAGGTAAATTTATGCATCAAAAACTTGGGATGATTGTGGTGAAATGCTGAGATTCTACAGGGATTTGATTGGTTGGACGCTACATTTTTTGTTCTCTTTTATATGATTTTCTAAGAAACCTTCTTTATGGATCTCAATTATTTTACTTCGTGTTCTATGTTGTCAGCTTGTGTGTGAAGGGTTACCTTGCTGCCCGTCGCTACATGGATGGGATTCTCAACACGGTTTTGCTGATGATAGACAGTGGATTACCTTGCTTCAGCAGGGGTGACCCGATTGGAAACCTTCGAAAGAGATTTCATCCCGAGATGAGTGAGCGTGAGGCAGCCAATTTCATGATACGCACGTGCACTGATGCCTATAACAAGTGGACTACTGCTGGCTACGATTTGATACAGTATCTACAGCAGGGCATCGAGAAGTAGGAACTCTTTGGGTTTAAATTGTGTGTATCACAGTTGCTTGTAATGTTCCAGCTATCATTATTTATACAGCGTCTTGCAATTTTTCGAGTAACGGCCAGTAGTGTATTTATCCAGAAGAGGAGCAAGCGAGTTAGGTTGTTTTTGTTTGTAGAAATATTCTGGCTTTTTTGGTCGATGAGAATCACACGCTGCTGCTGTGATGTGGAATTGTTCCTTCTAAGTTTTGGGTTTAGAGATTGATTATTGCACTCATGACATCATGCAATCTCAAAATCTCTAGGTACTGTTGGGGTTTATATTCCTTTCTCGGACCTTTGTATGTTGGGCGGGCGTGATGTCGCCATGCATGTGGAGTAGAGGCCCTTGTTAATTGCCGGAGTGTCAATAATTTTAGTAGCGCGATGGATATGACATGATGTAATAGTTGTTTGCGAGCAGTGCAAAGAATCCCAACTAATATGACTGTCATTGTAACATGTCATCGGGTGAATCTGGTTTTGACAACCGCGGTTGAAACATCCCGCTACCCTTCTACGATTTCACAATCAAAAGATCTTTTCACCTTTGAAAAAGTATCTATGATTTGGCATGCGCATGCAATAGTTCTCAATCAAATCTAGACTCTTCACTCGTACCTGTTTAAGGACGATTCGGCCTTGGACACACTTTCAAGTGCATGTCTATATCATGATACGATATGTCTACCAACGTCGTACTACAACTTAACAAATTTAATGGACAAAATCCTTTTCTTAGGACCATATATTATATGTACGTAAAAGGGCATGCCACCTCTTGGAATCTCAAAAAAGTTTTAGTTACATTGACAACGGCACAACATACTACCATCTCCTTTTTCAGGAATACCAAGTTAGAAGGACTTTGGCTGCAACTCCCTTAGCAGAAATAGTCTATAACCTTTCATATAATGATCATTATTTATCGCTAAATACTATTAGTGACATCTTTTGCAAGCATTTCTAGTAACAAGTTTTACCCGTACTTATTTAACGTCTGTAAATAAAAAGTATTCACTAAATATATTTAAGGATCATCAATTATTGTCACACGAGAGCCAAATATGATTACAAGCCTAAATCAATCATTCTGTTCAAACTGATTCATTCGATTCGTCTAAACTGTTAAAACCGAAATATTCGACTAGATTTTTTTTTTATTTTTTTATCTTGAACTCATCTAGCTTTGGCCGTTACCCCCCAACTGGACATGCCCATCACCATTTCCAACTTTCTTGTGCTTCAACTTTCTCATTGTTGACCTCCAATGAAAGAAGGTGCCAAACACAGTCTCCACCTCCTCAAGGTTCAACCCCCGTGTTTCTGGGTACAGGGTATAGAAAAACACCCACCCCACCGCCGCAATCGCCGTAAACAAGAAGAAGGCACCACCAATGGTGATGGCCTTGTAGAGGGAAATGAAGGTCATTGAGAGGACGCCACTTGTCACCCTGTTCACTGCCACCCCCATGCTGCACCCTTGCACGCGTAGCCTGAGCGGGAAAATCTCAGAGCTGTACACCCACGTGATGGGTCCCATCCCGATCGAGAAGAACGAGACGTACGATAAGACGCTGGCCAAGGACAGAGCAACGGCCCAGATGAGCTTCTTCTCAGAGTGGTCGATGATGGTCAAGCCAACACCCAGGAGCATGAGCGACAGTATCATGCCGGCAACGCTGGATAGGAGCAGTTTCCTCCGCCCGATCTTGTCCAGGAAAAACGTCGCCACCAGGATGAAGCACGTTTTTATGAATCCAACGGCGATCGTCGCGAGTAGCTTGTGGGTGTCGTTTGTAATACCAGCCTTTTCGAAGATTCTCGGGCTGTAGAGAACGACGGCGTCTATGCCGGTCGCCTGTTGGAAGAAGTGGATCCCGCAAGCTGCCAGCAAGGCATGGCGGACGGACGGCGTGGCGTGGACGAGGAGCTCGCCCCACACGGCCTCGCCACGCGATCGTTTGGGAAGCTGAACGGTGTCGTCGTTGCAGCTTTCCGGTATGCCGGCGGCCTCCTTGATGTCGGCGAGTCGGAGCTGGGACTTTTGTGCGCTGTCTGAGGTCTTGTCGAGGACTCGATTCGCGTCGCCGAGTCGACCCTGCATGACGAGCCAGCGAGGAGACTCGGGCATGGCTAACACGCCGAGGGCCAGGAATACCGACGGGACTGCTCCGATGCCGAGCATGAATCTCCAGCCCAGGTTTGTCGGAAGCTTGGAGAATGCATAGTTTGACACGTATCCCAGTAGTATACCTATTGTTTTAGCAGCGGGCGTTAGAGACAATATCAGTCAGCTGAATTAATTAACAATTAACAAATAACAAAGATCGTTGTACAAAAAGAGTTGAATTTTTTTAACCAAACGGACAAGTTTTCAAGGCTGATCAGTTGGCTATTAGTTCTCGGTATTTAGGAGGATTATCTTTCTTATAAACATATATTTGGCCGTTTCCTAAAAGTCATTTTCTTCCTTTTAATATACATTATTTTTACTTTAACCGAGAGTTAAAATTACCTAAAACTTCATGCCATACAGAAAGAAAATTGTTATAATTTTTTTAAAAGTATACATGAGAATGAGTCCCGCGTAGCCACAGCCCTAAAGTTTTGAGAGGAACCATCTTTAATTTCTTGTATATAATTACAACTTAGTTATCTTTATCTTAGCTATATACAGATGTGCCATATTAGTTTGGTGAGAAGTTCGTCTGCATAGTTTTGCATTGAAACCCAGCGGGAATTAATTGACCAGATATTTGCACCCCAAACTTAGCAATCCATTTTGACACAAAAATTTCCTTTCCTAAAAGTGTGTTTGACTTTGACGACCCAATTTGGAGATTTGGGTTCCTTGGCATGCGATAGTGATGGAGATTTGGTGGTCCAGTTTTTTTTGGATCGGATGATCTTTTCAAAATATTTTTGAATGGTGAATAGAACATGCCAATTGTCTTTATCTGAGAATTATTGGTTGAATTTCAAAGTTCATGCTCACTTGGACCAGAAAAATAAAGGGACGATATTATCTTTTATTTGGCCATTTATATTATGTTTCTTTGTACACATGCTTCTTGTAAAGTTCATTGGTGACAAAAGAGATTTTTTTCTTCTAGCTTTCAACGAGTTTTGAAAATTATAAGAAGGCACGTTGGATTTACTATTTTTGCAAAGGGAACACTATTGAAGGCAACATCTTCACCATCAACGTCAGAGAAAAAGCTACACTTGCCGGAGTTAATGAATACCTCCGGGAAAGATGTGAGGAAGCCACGAGAGGCGGCGGCTGAGACCTCGGCGGTGTAGACCGGTGCAATCATCAGGGCGTAGCCGACGCCTATGCCGGCGACGAACCGGCCAACCATGAGGAATGCGTAGTCTGTGGCGAACCCCATCAAGAGTGCACCAACAAAGAATATTCCGGCAGCAAATATGATGGTGTACCGTCGACCTATCCAGTCGGAGGTCCGGCCGGCCGCCGCGGAGCCGATAAGGGAGTAGACACTGAGTATACCTACAAGGATTTCGATCTTGACATCGGAGACTTTGAGGTCGTGCTTGATGTATATTGCTGCTCCACTCATCACTCCAATATCTGGACACATTAATTAGCCTATTAAACAAAATTTCTACTTTCAGCCTTGTTGAAGGGAGAACTTAGCTCAAATTGCAGGTTTGGAAATCCTCTTTCTATGCTTAATGTAAAGCGCGCTACCGAAGCACTTTGCATAAGCATGTCATTACAACTAATAATTATCGCAAAGAGTACTAGCAGCGGTTTCCAACCGTGAAGGTGAAACCAAAATGAGTCATAGAAACTGCTACTTATTTCAATTGGAAAGCAAGTTGCAATAGAGGGAAGTTGCTGAAAAAGAAAATTGGAAGAGTATATGACTAGAGAAAGGTGAAGCAGGCAATTACCATAACCCAGTAAGACGGAAGTCATGGAAGCCAAAATGGTACAACCAAAAGCATACTTGTTTCTCTTAAGCTTCTTGGGAGCTTCAAAATCTAGTGCAGCTACTTCAGGATGACCAGACACACCATGTTTCCGGTCAGCCACCATTGTTTTGATTTTATGGTGCAGTTGGTGTTCAAACAACCGTGTATGTTTGTGACAAGGCAGGGTAGCTGGTGAAGTGCTGAAATAGAGTGTCTCCAGTAGCTCAATTAGGCCTGTCCATATCGTTTCGACCATATGGTCAATGCATGCCTTTACGTTCATATCATTTCTTAATTAACTTCTCAGAGATAGAGACAGCGTGGGGTAGTCCATGACAAGTGCATCCCCTTAACCGGGATGGGGAGTTTTGGTCTTAACTGGCTGCGGTTTCCCCTGCGCCTTCCTCCTTCTCGCAGGCCCAAAGATTCTAATTAAAAAGGGATTTGTCCAGTGATCTCGCAAACCGATGTGTTTCTCAACAATGCCAGTGTCTCCGGTTACTGTTAAATTATGATACACTTTGTAGGATCACTCTCTAATACCTATATATATATATATATATATATATATATATATATATAGTAACTTAATAATGTGATATTTGTTCCTTGGTAGTACTGCACCTTGATTTGTCTCTTCATAAAAGATCAGCAACCTGCACGTGAGAAAGTGTGTTAAAATATGATATACATTGTTGAACTTATTTTGTAACTGATGGTGCCGGAAATGGTTCGATAATACGTGGAGGTGCCACAAAGGATGCGGTCTGAGTTGGCTTCCAGGTAGGCAACGTGGGAGACAGCAAGGACGGCGCAAGGGCCGAGGACAAGGCTCCCCAGACAGGTCGTGAGGGGTGGCAGTGCTGCGCAGGCAGGGTGACGATGAACAGGACCGACAGTCTACAGTCCGTAATGAGGGTATGGCGTCCAGGGTCCGTAGACGGGAGTTCAAGTGTATTTCTCTCACTAGAATTCCAGAGAGAATGTTTCCTTTAGAGAGAGAAAGTGAAAAGTCCAAATGAGAATCCGATCCTTGAAAAAGCTCCAAAGTCCACTATTTATAGGCAAAAATGTGCATGTGTCATAAGTTGACATGTGTCGCCCCCTGGGAACGACACGTCACCAGGGGGCCAACGCACTGACCCTTCGTTGGACTGCCGGTTCCTAAGTTCGTGCTGCCCTGCCCTTGCGACGTCTCTCTGCCTGTCTGAGGAGACTGATCATGCCGCGGTAGCATGGTCAGAGTAGCCCGTTGCCCCAGCCTCCAGTCCAAGCCCTTACTGAATCCCACAGGTCCTGGCAGCGGTGGGGAAGACCCGACGCCCAGCTGCCAGGTGGACTAGGCAAGATGCCCTTCCGAAGACCTGCTCCCATCTCGGAGTGACCCGGGGGTCATAGTCCTTAGGGGTGCCGACGCGAGCCCCCAGTGCCAGAGCACGTAGGCCAGTCACGCAGGCACCCCGGCGGAGATAGTGTCCTGGCGGAGTAGCCTATCCCGTGAGCATATAACATGATTGCAGCGCATGGGGCGCGGTTGAGTGCGGGCGACGAGGGTCGCAGAGTGATCTCCGAGCGACGAGGGTCGTTGCGTGGATGGCGCGCGACCGTGAGCGACGGTTGTCATGGCGACAGAGCGGCCACAAGTGACGGTCATCGAGACTACGGGCGACGGTCATCGCGACGAAGGGCACGGCCGAGAGCGACGGTCGTCGCGACTATGGCGGAGTGCGGCCGCGAGCGACGGTCGTCGTGACAATGTGGTGGGGTCAAAGGTGACGGCGTCGGTGTTCAAGGCAGGTGGCCGACCCCCATGGGGTGGCCGACCCCCAAGGGAGGCCGACGCTTGGGGAAGGCCGAGCCTAGAGGGAGGCCGACCCCCTGAGGGTGGCCGACCCCCCAGGGTGGCCGACCCCTTGGGGGAGGCCGACCCCTCGGGGTGGCCGACCCCCCAGGGTGGCCGACCCCTTGGGGGAGGCCGACCCTAGAGGGAGGCCGACCCCCCGAGGGTGGCCGACCCCCAAGGGAGGCCGACCCTTGGGGGAGGCCGACCCTAGAGGGAGGCCGACCCCTTGGGGTGGAAGGCACGCCGAAGTCGCTTCACGAATGGTTCACGTGACTTGAGCATGCGTTGCTTTGACCGGCCCTCGAGCGTTGAAAAGTTGACCGCTGACTGGGTGATGTGTCGTGTAAAGTGGGTCCCTTGGCGGGTCTTGGGGTGCGACCAGAATAGGGTATGAACAGTAACTTAAGCTTTTAGAATATGTGATAACAGTTATTTATGGATCGGAAGATAAAACTCCAATAATCTTTTCATTTTTTTGACATATAGTTGCACTTCCTCTTTTATGCAAAAAAGTTTAGCTCAATCCAAGAATTTCAGATTCACATTAATGTTTATAGAGGTGAAATAGGGCGGGCCTGCGTGTTTCACAAAGCTTGTTCGACCTGAAATGATCCAATTCCAATCAACACAGAATAACTAGTTTAAGAGTGATTCCACTCACTTTATACTGCACTTTTAACTTAAACATGCCAGAGTTGAATAAATGGAGTGATTTCCCTATATAAGCTGTAATTAACTATCAAATTTGATAGTTAATTAAAAGCATGCATCAAGCTTTAGATCACCAGGAGCTAGCGTGGTAGAAAACAGCTAGACTTAACCGCAGGGTCATTAAAGAGCGAGCAACATTTGCATTTTCCTCTACGCATTAATTATTTGAGCTTGGTGTCTTTCTTTGGCATCTAGCAACCAAGAAAACCCTAACAAATTAAAGAGTTATGGAAGGTAAATACAAAGGCACATACGTAGGCAAGGCACTTGAAGTTTATCATCATTATATTTATGGTAGTTTTGAAGGAGGATCGCCCTCATAATAATAACACTAACAAAACATAAAAGCCCTACCTCGTTTGATCATGGTCTACCTCCTTCATTTCTCACTATATATTACAATATTACATATATGATAAGGTGTACATTTTCTTTTCCCTCAAGCCAAGCAGCAACTCTAAAACCCCAGAACTCCAGAAACCCACAAATTCACTACATTACCCCTAACCTCATCGTCTAACTCTGGCCATTAGCCCCCAACTGAACTTGCCCTTTACCCTCACCACCCTCCTTGTTCTTCAGTTTCCTCAGTGTCGACCTCCAGTTAAAGAAAGTTCCAAACAGCAACTCCACTTCCTCAAGGTTTTGGCCCTGTGTTTCAGGGAGCAGGGTGTAGAAGAACACCCAAGCCACTGCCGCAACCGCTGTGAACAGAAAGAAGGCACCGCCTATGGAAATGGCCTTGTACAGAGAAATGAAGGTCATAGAGATGACGCCGCTCGTCACCCTGTTCACTGCCACCCCCATGCTGCATCCTTGAGCGCGTAGCTTCAATGGGAAAATCTCGGAGCTGTACACCCACGTAATCGGTCCCATCCCAATGGAGAAGAACGAGACGTAGGCTAACACGGCCGCTATTGACAGAGCAACGGCCCAGTTTAACTTGTGATCGGAGTGGTCGATCACGGTCAACCCAACGCCCAGGAGCATGAGAGACGTAATCATGCCTGCCACACTGGATAGAAGCAACGGTCGCCGTCCGATCTTGTCGAGCAAGAAAGTGGCCACCAGAATGAAAACAGTCTTGGTGACACCGACGGCTATGGTGGCGAGTAGCTTGTCAGTGTCGTCGGTTATGCCGGCCTTTTCGAAGATCCTCGGGCTGTACAGAACGACGGCGTCTATTCCACTCGCTTGCTGGAAGAAGTGAATCCCGATCCCGGCGATCAGGATGTGGCGAACGGACGGCGTGGGATGGACGAGGAGCTCCCGCCAAACGGCCTCGTTCCGGGGGCGCTTTGGGATCTGAACGACTTCGTCGTTGCAGTGTTCGGGTATGCCGGCGGCTTCCTTGATGTCGGCGAGTCGGAGCTGGGATTCTTTCAAGCTGTCGGAGGTTTTGTCGAGGACCCGCTTTGCGTCGCCGAGTCGGCCCTGCATGACGAGCCAGCGAGGTGACTCGGGCATGGCTAACACGCCGAGGGCTAGGAATACCGACGGGATTGCTCCGATTCCGAGCATGAGTCGCCAGCCCAGGTGGGTTGGTAGCTTGGAGAAGGCATAGTTTGACACGTACCCGAGCAGTATACCTGTTCATTACAAAATTCATTATACAAATCCGGAGGTACATTAAAGAAGGAAAACTAAAGATGTGTCACTGTAAGAGAATTAGTTTAATACGGATTATATATTTGCAGATGGTGAGCGTGAATAAGAGTGAAGATCTTGTTTGGGAGGCTGTCTCCAACCTGATTATAATATAATTACGTGTTTTATTCACTTTCATAAGATAATTTAAATCTAATGCTTGCCAACACTTTCTTGTTACAATAACGCTAAACTTTTATTTTTTATATTCTATTAAATTGTCAAAAAAAATATATATGAACATATTTTTGATGAAGAGGAGAAATATCGAACTGTATGATCGATGAGAGAACCAATTATAAGACTAGAACAATAAAAAATTGTCATTCTCCTTATGTTACGAATTTGACTCGTTAGAAGATTAACACTTCGGTTTCAAACTTTTTATAAGCAATTAATTTTTTCACTTTGTAAATACTCATGACTTCGATAATTACAATTGCAATATGGTACAAATGTTTGTTGCTGCTTAATTAATGTATTCTTACGAATTAGAAGAGGGTGGGTGATAAATAATTTTAAATTTTTATAGAAATTTCTATGGAGATTAATTTTATTGCAGGAACCTATGACTAAACAAAGGGATATATGGTACTAATGTTTCAAAAAAATTAAGCTCCTTCTTTGGAAACGCCCAAGTTGTTGCTTAGATGTTCAGTTTTCTTGTTTACGAGGCAAAGATACACTGGCAAGAAGGACAAAGACGTGACTTGAGAATAAACGTTATACAGCACAAGTATTAGTACGCACCGCCGTTAATGAAGACTTCAGGGAAAGACGTGAGGAAGCCACGAGACGAAGCGGGTGACACCTCCGCGGTGTACACCGGTGCAATCATGAGGGCATAGCCGACGCCTATTCCGGCAACGAACCGGCCAACCATGAGGAATGCGTAGTCTGTGGCAAATCCCATCAAGAGCGCACCAACGAAGAATATTCCGGCCGCAAACACGATGGTATACCGCCGTCCAATCCAGTCCGACGTCTTGCCGGCCGCTGCAGAGCCGAAAAGGCAGTAGAGGTTGAGTATTCCGACGAGGATTTCGATTTGTACGTCGGAGACTTTGAGGTCGTCCTTGATGTAGATTGCTGCTCCACTCATCACTCCGATATCTGTGGACAAAATCATTCGTTAACCAAACTGAGCCACTTATCACCATGACAGTACTAAGTTGCTCTATCTTAGTTCTAAGATTGAAACAAACACATAAAAGAGAGGAGCGTGTTTGTGTGTGTAGAAAGAAAAAACTGACCATAACCGAGTAAAATGGAGGTCATGGAAGCCAAAACGGCACATCCAAGAGCATATTTGTTTCTTTTTGGTCTAGTTGGAGGATCAAAATCTTGGATAGCAGCTATTTTTGGTTGGCCGGAGACGCCATTATCTTGAAGTTTCCGGTCAGCCATTTTGGGGGTTGGGGGAGAGAGCTAGGTAGAGTTGTGTGGATATGGAGGGGGATCAAGTAGGCACGAGCATGACCCTCCCATGTTAGGTGCCTTCGGAGTGCTTAAATAGACTCTGGAGGATACGGGTGCCCTCAACTCCACAGTCCAGTTGGTCTTACCTCGTCATCAGAGCCATAAAGGTCAACATGATTGACCGGTGGAATTGTTTCCTTTAAGTAAAACTTATATTGGACTACTTACTCAAATTGAGAACAAAGAGGGAGAGAAAGAAATTAAAGAGACAATTTCAGTAGCTAAAAATATTAATTTTTGTAGCGGCTTTAGTTCTCATATTGTTCTTAAAATGTAATCCGAGTACGTCATATGCGTGTAACAATAAAGTTCTTTTACGATTTAATATTTTTATTTTGTGTCATTGTTTAAGAATTTTTTCATAATGCCAAGTGTCAAAATTTTCGATAAGTAATTATGTAAAACTAGAAAAGGTGTTAATCCAAAATGATCATTCTCTTTATGTATAGTAAATACAGATATAGATAAGAACACTTGCTAGAGACTATAGTCTCTAAAAAAACGTTTATATTAAAGCTTAAAGTGACTATAATACTTATAGTACATTTTATTAAAAAATGAATCAGTTTTACTGGATACAGATATTAAATTTGCACGGGGATCCAGTTGGGCAAAAAACATATATAATTCCTTAAAAGGTTCAGATATGTAGATATATGTAAACTTATTTTGACAACGACTAGTTGAGCTAGAGACTAGAGACTTTCACTGCTGTCTTAGAAAAACGATCTGGATCTCTCTCTCTCTCTCTCTCGGTTCAGTGTGCTTGGTTGTCCTCGTGACCACTTTTATAAGTTCGCAAGGTTATTTTCACCAAAATTCAGTGCCTTACCGAGCAAATATAGAGCTGGTAAAGTGTCTTCATTAGAGCTGGGAATGGCTATTACTGTACCATTTTGTGCCCAAGCAGTTATTGGAGAAAACAATAATGGGAAAACAGAAAGGTCATTTTTATGTCGGTACCAGGGATAGTGTGATTCTCTTTTTCTAGTTCCTATGATAATAATGTGATCTATTACAACCATTTTTAATGGTTGTTGACAACCACTTTTGTCTTGATATATATTGTCCAGTTACATCTATCATTGAAGCAAAATAGGAGTATACTTGTGATCTCATGTCATACCTTTTTACGAAAAATTTGAACAAATTTTGACTCATACCCAGATCGTAGGAATCTTCCTCCATCCCGTATATAGTGACAATTAATAGTCGTTAAATATTTCTAACGGCTTTTCTTTTAATACTTTCAGCGATAATTATTAACAGCACTTTTTTAGCGTTACTAAATAAAAGTCATTAAAAACAATTAGAGATGATTGATTGTCGCTACACCAGGGGTAGGAAAAAGATTTTTCCAATTGGGGTAGCAGCCAAATTTTTTCCAAAAAATTTTGGCCTCTAATAATTATAATATCTCGTATAATAATAGTTAATGGTCGTTAGATATTCATAGGACTTCCACTTAGTCATGCTATAAATGTACTGTTAAAAATTATAGTTAAAAATTAACCTTTTTAGTGCATTCTAAACTTTTGGCACTTTAATAGTGGAACATGGCTTGTATTGATTTCTTATCAGCATATCTTGATTCCGTGCAAAGGAAATAAGTGTTTTTCGTTGTAAAGATGATCCCTTCGAATAGTCAAAATCGCAAATGGCTCATCTTTAGCGACCAAAACATCTCGAATATGCGGTCTTAAAGTAGTATCTTTGCGATTTGAAATGGAGGGAAAAGAAAGTCCATGACAAATTGGTAGCTTATATTTTGGGTCAATGAGGATAGGCTGGCGCTGGCCTGGTATCTGTATCTGTATCTGTGAGCAATGGACCCCACCTCACATTTTGTAATCATTTCCTTTGGGCCGTTTCTACAGAGTCATGAATTGGGTTACTAATTTCTTTCATTTCCAAACCAGTCATTGGGTACGGAACTTATTTTAATTCTACATTATTAATGATATTGCGTAGAGTCTTCTTTCAAATCGATATTAATACTGATATTCTACAACAATTTTTGAACATTCACTTGATTTTTTTTGATAGAAGAAAGCGATGTTATAGCAGTATCATTTTGTAAAAGGTACGATAAATTGTAACTATATTTTGGTGGAATTAAAAAAAATCGATTCTTTTTCTGTCGTCCCTTTTCAAGCAAACTTATTGGCTCCAAAATCACAAAAAAAAAAAATTAAAAAAAACTTAGCTGCAATTCAGTAGTAAGAATCTATATATAACCTCGCATATAGTTACAATCATTGACGCATGTAGTTATAAAAACTTTTTAGTAACAAACATTAGAAGATCTTTTATCATCGTTAATTAAATATCACTAATTTTATTCGGTTACCATAAATTTTTACCGTATACGGAGTCGTAGCTTCTTTCTACGATATGGATTGTACCCAAAATCTTTTTTCCAAAAAATTTTATGGATCGAAATTATCAATTGTAATGATAGAAATGGCATATTAAAATAGTGAATTCACATAATCCATAATATTCGGACGCAAGTCAGGATCCGTAATAAGTTCATTAGAGTTGAACTCATCACAAATTCTACTTGAACGCCCGAAATCAACATCTCAATGCAAAAATGTCGCCTTGTCCGTTACTGTAAAATTGAAGACTGTAGAATACTATCTTGATTAGGCTGTGAGGATTCTGCCAATTTCCCTAACTTTTTAAAAAACTTATCCATTCTGGAAAAACACACACACGCACTTTGGTATAAAATCTCAATATCTCAACACAAATTCACATAGTTAAATAACTGTACCTATTATTATATTAGCATATTACACTAAATTTAACATATTAAACTAAAATATAAATGTTAACATATTATCATATTAAACTAAAATTTACTTATTAAACTAAAATTAAATCATTACCTCAGAGAGTCACAACAGCTGATGATGAGTTATGATAAGCAGTTGAAGCCACCAATGCAGGTTCTAGTCTAAACTTCCATGTGCCTGCATTAATTTGATAAAAAGAGAGAGAAAAAAATGAGAATGAGAAATTAAAATATTTTCATTGCCTTAATATTTCACTTTTGTTGCCAACATTATTACTATTTTTTCCTTAATTAGTACTTCTAATTGTGCTTGTACAGTTCTACAAAATTGACACATAATAATAAGGTGCTTATTTAGAGTTATTTTTTAATGTGAACTCCACTCTTGTCACCAATCACCAATTCACCATAATAATTATATAGTGATAACAGTGAAGTCAAGGTCGCTAAAAATGAAGCTCATATTTAATTCTTATTTTGGGTTTTTATAAGGTTTCATCTTATTTGTATAGTGTTCAGAACAAAGTTTAACAAATAACAATTATATTAAAGCCTTTTAAGGACTTAGGTGGCCGAAATTCACATAAAATTGTCATTGGTTATTTGGTTAGACATAAGACATCAATGATCAATATAACTATATAATGTATTCTAAACATTTAGTATAAAATGAAATAAGTTCTTTTCTTTATTTATTTTGCATAATTGTACAAATTATTAGAATTTAGAAGCAGACAAGCTACAAGCAGTGAAGCAGTATTTTGCAGTATTGACCATTGTACAAAATTTTAGATCAAAAGCAAGAAAAAAATGATAAAAGTTGAAGAGCCTCACTCTATTTTTTGTCACAAAATGTCCAATGACTCAGTGTGGCAGTGGAAGCTGGAAGGGGCTGAAGGGCTTAAGGCAATAAGGTAGACACTTATACAGTTATACGGGAAAATTTTGCAGCAGTGAGCAGTCAACACTTAGCAGGGTAGCCAGCACTCGACAGTCGGCACTCCCAGGCCCCAGCAGGTAGGCAGTAGCAGCTGGAGTCAGCGTCGGTGTGGGACTCGCGGGACTGCGGGAGGTCGTTGGCGGTCAAATGACAAGATCTCAGATCTGGTTCTTCAAGGGTGACTGGACTGACTAATGACTGCCGACTGGTTCTTTAAGTCTTCAAGAGGTTGTCGGCGCCTCGGCGGTCAAGATCTCAGATCTGGTGGTTCCGTCACGGGCTTACAGCGTCATAGCCGTCACTCCGTCGTCCCTCGTCGTCGTCAAAGCTACTGTCTGAAGGAGTGAAGGACTGAAGGTCAAAATGGGTGGGATCTGGTCTCCTGTCGGTTCACTGTCCACCAGTCGCCGGTGAGAGAGAGAGTCGATTGTGGGTCTCTCGGGACTCGGGGAACGGGGTATTGGGGATTGGGGAACGGGATCTCGGGAACGGGGTCAGTGCGATTCCCAAAAAAAAAAATCCCAGAAGTGAGGGGGTGCTTCAGCCCCCCTTGTCTCAACGTGCGTCCGCCCTTGTGTGTGTGTGTGAGAGAGAGAGAGAATGGCACTAAAGTTGTTTTGTCTTGAACTGAACTTGGGGTTCCATCAACTTCCTTTGTTCTTCATTTTTTTTTGTTTCAGTACGTGTGGTTGCTTGCGATCTTGATGTAGGATGTGGTCCTCCGGCAACAAATCAAACGGAGAATGTTGAATAAAAAAAATGACCTTTGTTTTTTTAGCATTGGAACTCGTACATAAAATGGGTGAGCCAGTAGTTTGACGACACAATACCTTTCTATCTCTTGGCTAGATGTTATCATTTGTTGTAGCAAATAACAAGAAAAATTATTCTAGAAAACTAACTTTCTGCATGGTTACGTTTGACGCGCAAGATTATTCAGTTTGATGCCAAGGAATATGGGTTCACAGTCGACATGGAGGTGCCACAAGGAATGCAGTTCAAGTCAGATGCCAAGTGTGATGATGTGGGACACAACAAGGGTGGAGCAAGGGCAGAGACCAAAGGCTTCCCAGACAGAGCCTGAAGATGGCAATGCTGCAATGGCGATAGCACATGATGAATATACGACGACAGTCACAGTCTGATGCTTAGGTCTAGAGTTAGGGTCCTGTATGTTTCTCTCTCCAGGATTCTAGAGTAAGAAAGTGAAAGTGTTCAGAAAATGTCCACCTGTCCAAATGAATTTTCAAGACCTCTATTTATATAGGTTGAGATGGTGATGTCATCATGCAACACGTGGCACTCTCCGGGAGTGACACGTCACTAAGGGGTCCACAGCTGTCGATGTTCCACAGACTGTCAAATCGCATATTCACCCTGCATGCCCTGTACAGCGTTGCTCTGTCTGTCTGGAAAGACCGGCTCCACAGCATCGGTGTGGCCAGAGAACCCTCTTGATCTAGTCACCAATCCAAGCCCTTGTAGAGTCCCACAAGACAAGCCTGGTAGCGGTGGGGAAGACCCGACGCCCAACTGCCAGGTGGACTAAGTGCGATGCCTTCCCAAGACCTGCTTCCATCTCGAAGTGACCCGGGGGTCATAGTCCCTAGGGGTACAAACGCGAGCCCCCATTGCCAGAGCACGTAAGTCAGTCACGAAGACACCCTGGCGGAGATAGTGTCCCGGAGGAGTCCTTGTGCCAGAGCACTTGGAGAGCGTCAAAGTAGCATCCCAGAGGAGCCGTCTACCCGACGGGTCAGGTAACATCCCAGAAGAGCCGTCTATCTGGCAGAAGGGGAGTTGAAGAGCTCCCTGACGGAGATAGTGTCCCGGATGAGTCGCATATTCCGCAGGCAGAGGTAGCTTCCCGAATGAGCTGTCTACCTGGCCGGCCGAGGTAGCTTCCCGAAGGAGCCATCTACCTGGCAGAAGGGGAGTTGAAAAGCTCCCTGGCAGAGATAGTGTCCCGGAGGAGTCGCCTATCCCAGCAAGTGAGTCATTGTGCCGGAGCACTCGGAGCGCGTCAAGGTAGCATTCTGAAAGAGCCGTCTACCCAACTGGCCGAGGTAGCATCACGGAGGAGTCGTCTACCTGGCAGAAGGGGAGTTAAAAAGCTCTCTGGCGGAGATAGTGTCTCGGAGGAGTCGCCTATCCCGGTGGGTGAGTCCTTGTGCCAGAGCACTAGGATCGGGTCAAGGTAGCATCCCGAAGGAGCCGTGTACCTGGCGGAAGGGAAGTTGAAGAGCTCCCTGACGGAGATAGTATTCTGGAGGAGTCGCCTATCCCCAAGGTGAGTCCTTGTGCCAAAGCACTCCGAGCGCGTCAAGGTAGCATCCTGGAGGAGCCGGCTACCCGACTGGCCGATGTAGTATCCCGGAGGAGCCGTCTACCTGGCGAAAGGGGAGTTAAAGAGTTCCCTGTTGGAGATAGTGTCTCGGAGGAGTCGTCTATCCCCGCAGGATGCTGCACACTCTGGAGAGTGGGTTAAAGCATGTTCTATGAACAAGGCAAGGTGCGCAAGGTATGGTGAAATGATGGACCGATGCAAGGAGCATGTTAGTGTGATAAAGAGCCAGGCGGCACGACTGTACTATTGGCACGACGCACGGGCACGGTAGAGTGAGTAAGGTGCCTGGGGCACATGTCATGGAGATGGCACAGTGCATGGGCGCGTCGGAGTGCGTATGGTGCCGAGGGCACTATAGTGTGATAGGGAGCCAGGGGCACGACTGTATTATTGGCGCGGCGAAGTGAGTATGGCGCTGAGGGCACTGTAGTGTGACAGAGAGCCTAGGGGCACGGCTGTATTAGCAGGCACGGGCGCGGGGGAGTAAATGTGGTGCCGGGGGTACGTCTATGTTAGTGGCACAGCTCATGGGTGCGACAGAGTGCTTATGGTGCCGAGGGCACTGTAGTGTGACAGGGAGCTCGGGGGCACAGCTGTATCAGCAGCGCGATGCATGGGCGCGGCAGAGTGTTAGAGTACGACGCCCGGGCACCGGCGACGGGGGTCGCATAATGGCGTCCGGGCGACGTGGTTGCGGAGTGACGTCCGGGCGACGTGGTCGCGGAATGACGTCCGGGCGACGTGGTCGCGGAGTGACGTCCGGGCGACGTGGTCGCGGAGTGACGTACGGGCGACATGGTTGCGGAGTGACGTACGGGCGACGTGGTCGCTGAGTGATGTATGGTCCCTTGAGGAGTAGTGAAAATGCTAAGTATAGAAGCCTAAGGCCAACCCTTGGGTGAAGGCCAAGGCCAACCCTTAGGGGGAGGCCAAGGCCAACCCCAAGGGAAGGTCGAGGCCGGCCCCCAAAGGGACGCCGAGGCCGAGGCCACCCCAAAGGGAAGGCCAAGGTTGAGGCCGACCTTAAGGGGAAGGCCGAGGCCGAGGCCTACCCCAAGGGGATGGCCAAGGTTGAGGCCGACCTTAAGGGGAAGGCCGAGGCCGAGGCCTACCCTAAGGGGAAGGCCAAGGCCAACTCCCCAGGGCAAGTGCCATGGTTCATCGACGGGCGTCGGGCGAAGTACGTCGCTCGATGCGTGATGAGCAGTTGCGCAAGGATGAGTTTCTTAGTGGCAAAGTCACGTAGAAAAAGTGAGAAGTGCACGTGACTTGAGCGTGCACGTTTTGACCGGTTGGAAGCGTTGAATATTGCCTATTCCTTGTGCGGACGTGTCATGCAAAATGGGAGCCCTAGTGGGTCTTTGGGTATGACCAAAATAGGTTGGGAACACAGTAGAAAAGAACATGATTAAGGCGGACAAAGTCAGATGAGTTATACTGTCGGACAAGGCCAGATAAGTTGCAAATCATGTCCAGTATTTGGGAGAATTCCGGATTATAAGCCGGATAAATATTAACGTTATTATCTAAACTAATGGGAAAATTGCGTAAAATACCCCTGTGGTTTGAGATCATTGTAAAAAGACCATTTTTGTTACAAAAATTGCAAAAAGGCACCCAAAGTTGCAAAAGTCTTGCAACCGTAAAAAAAATCGTTAAAACTAATGGCGTGTGATATTCACGCTCCTGAAGAGCGCGTTTGGTATAAATTAACTTAACAAATGACCAAAATGCCCTTTCTATCTTCTTCTTCCCAAATCCTAAGCTCTAAATCCCACTGCCGCCTTAGTCCGATCGCCACCGCCGTCGCCATCTACTTCGCCAAATCGCCGCAGCCCCCTTAAGCCCAAAACCTAGCTGCCACCCTCAGCAGGCCCCTAGTGCCCCACAGAGCCCCATCCACCACCACCATCCCAATTTTTGCCACCACTCAGCCGTGAACACCCACCATGACCCTGTGTCGCCGTCGCCACTAGCCCTTCATCAACCCAAGCCAACTGCCCCGCCGCCACCCACTGCGAATAAGTACGTCGTCGCCACCCACCGTGAATCGTGCATCGCTAGATCCGTCATCACCCACCATGATCTTGTATCGTCGTCGCCGCTAACCCTTCATCAACCTAAGCCAACTGCGCTGCGGCAACCCACTGCGAATAAGTACACAGTCGCCACCCACCGCGAACTGTGCACCGCCCCCACTGGTGCCTTTCACCCACCGCGAACTCCACGTCACCAACCACAAGCCCATTGCACCGCCTCTACCATCCTGATTCACAAACTACAAGCCTAGATCTACAGTTCAAAAAACAAACCTATATCTACAAAACCACAAGCCAGCCATCAACCCATCCACAAGCGCCGGGAACCTATATCGACTGCCGCTGCGGGAAGCTCACCAGGCAGCCGTGCTCTGCCACCGAAGGATTACGCGTCATGATTTAGGGTAAGTTTTTAGGGTTTTTTTTCTTTAACCAAATTGTAATTACAATATATAGAGAGGGTAATTTAGACACTTTAATTATTCAGTTACGAGAATCGACGGTTGCATGACTTTTGCAACCTTGGGTGCCTTTTTGCAATTTTTGTAACAAGAGGGGTCTTTTTGCAATGACCCCAAACCACAGGGGTATTTTACCCGATTTTCCCTTATATACAAACTAGTAAGGGGGAGGGAGTATCCCAAACAAGAGAGGATGTAGAAGATGGGTAGAGGGAGGGAGGATGGAGAAGATGGTGGAGCTCGCAGCTATGTGGTGGAGCGCAAATGTGAGGTGGTAAGGAAGTTGGACGCTGCAATGGAAGATGAGGAGGCCAGTAGTGGCAAGGGGAACATGGGGAGGCCGCTGGCAGCTGTATCAACGGTGGAATACGGTAAAAAGAAAGAAGATTGGGGTGGGTCCCATTTTTCTAATCCTCCTCCTCTTATAGAGGATAAATCAAGTCCGACTGATATCTTATCTGGCCCTTATGTGTTGCAGAAAACATAATAAAGGATTTTTTTTTCATCATATTCCCGCTCTTATTCGGCGCGCCAAGCACAACCTATGAGTTTGGGTAACAACTAAACGCAATTCATGGGATTGAGAACCACAAAAAGCTTTTCATTTTTTCTTCAAGCTCAACTTGACCCAAAAGGTACTTAATGCAACATTTTTTTTTGTACATATCAAGCTTGAGAATATTAATGTTAGACTCATTATCTAATAATTTAAGCTTTTCGAGCAAGTAGTAACTTGACTTCGTATCACCTTCCGGTTTAACAAGATATTAGGTTTGATTCTTCCTACTTGCATCTTTAATCCCCTTTGCGTGCATGTTGATGATGATATCCATAATCTCTTCACGTGTAATCAGCACCTGACCTTGCGATTAGATACCTCATGTTATAATCTATACGACGGTTTCACGCTTTTAGTTGCTAATCACACAATAATGTTAGTAAATAGAACAAATCTATGTTTCTTGTATTAATTGTTTCACATGCTACTACCTGAATTTATGTTCATATAGATGTTAAATGAATTACGGAAGACGTTGGCCTTTGGTAGTGCTGGTGGTGTGTACGGTATGCACATTTGTGCATACGCGTGCATCACGATTGACTGCAAAACATTTTTTTTAAAATGCATTTTTGATCCTTTATACTTAACTCTTTGTGCGATTTGACTTCCTTTTGTTTAAATATTGTATCAAATCTAACTCTACTCTCGAAAATTATGCACATTAATTAGATGGGCTATGATACATCCGGTAAAATGTCATACCTAAAGGTTTTTATACACAATGTTTCAAAGTAAAATCATTTTCTGACTTGTTTTCATTCTCCCCCCTCTCCCCACCCACACACAAAAATAAGCGATCGCCCACCACCCGTACCCTAACCACCCCGAATCACCCCATCTAGACACACACACACACACAAAACCCACCTACACATAGTGCGATTTGTGCCCTTTAAATATCAAATGGTATCTTGGTTTTTAAAACGGAGCTAAATATTTTCTATAAAAAAAGTGGGTTAAATTATAAAGAATCTATTTAATGTGTTTCTGAGAGTTGAGATAAATTTAGCACAACTTTTTAAATAATAGGAGGCGGCGCACAATGATCCAAGTACACAAGGTCAAAGTGCATCTTTTCCTTGTTTTTTGCAATAAAATTGAACTGTCTTTGCATCACGTGTAAAGGAATTCAGCCAATTAAGGCTTCGTTTGACAAATTTTTTTTTTTGGTTTTCAGTTTTTAAAGAGCAGCTTAATTTTTTTTTTTTATAAAAACAAGTGGGTGTTTGATAACCCCTTTTTTTTTTAGGTTTTTTTTTTTGGTGTTTGGTAACCCTTTTTATTTTGACTTTTTTTTTTGGTGGTTTGCGGTGGCGGTGGTGGGGCGTAGCGGTGGTCGACGGTGGTGGTGGTGGTGGCCGACGGCCGGAGGTGGCTGCCGGCAGTCACCGGCGGTGGTGGCCGGCGGCCGGAGGTAGCTGCCGGCAGTCTCCGGCGGTGGTCGCCGGCGGCCGGAGGTGGCTGCCGGCAGTCACCGGCGATGGTGGCTGGCGGCCGGAGGTAGCTGCCGGCCGTCTCCGGCGGTGGTCGCCGACGGCCGGAGGTGGCTGCCGGCAGTCTCCGGCGGTGGTCGCCGACGGCCGGAGGTGGCTGCCGGCAGTCTCCGGCGGTGGTCGCCGGCGGCCGGAGATGGCTGCCGACAGTCTCCGGCGGTGGCTGTTGGCTGCCGGTGGTCGCCGGAGGTGGCTGCCGGCGGCCGGCAGTCTCCGGCGGTGGTCGCCTGAGGTGGCTGCCGGCGGTGAAAGGGTGGTGGTGGTGGTCGAAAAAAAAAAACCAAAAGTGAAAAAAAAAACCAGTTTTTGGATTTTTTTTTTTACTCTGCAGTTTAAAAACTGGTTTTTTAAATTGAAAAAAAAATGGTTACCAAACGCTCCTTTTTTTTCAGTTTTTAAAACTGAAAAAAAAAGAGAAAAAAAAAGAGTGTCAAACGGGGCCTAAGTATGGGTCACCGAAAATTTCTTTTCACATAACAAACAAACAAGAGAAGGGAAATCGATCTGCTGTTTCCTGTTCACTAAATTGTCATGATACATCATGCTTGAGTCATCATAGTGCAGATGACTTGTAATTCTTTCCTCTAGCTCATATACTCGATCGGTCATACTTATATGGCCAACATGTTGAATTAGCTTTCATAAATCTTGACTAAGAAGTCGAAGGTCACATGCATGTCGTACGTGTGTGTCCTAGTCCCTCCCATGTCCGTTTATTTAGAGAGAAAAAGATGAGATTATTCACACACATACAGATAGATCGACACGGCGCGCATGCATACATAGATAGATTGACACGCGCACGCATACACAGATAGAGAGAGGGGCAGATATGTATAAAAAACTTGAATATTCGAACATATTGACTGTGACTCAGAGAAGTTAGAGACGTGTTTGGAGCTTCAAAGATGGAGACAACTGCATGTATGGTTAAGTTCAATGTTTCATCTTTTGCAGCATCTGTGATTGCTTTGTTTAATAACGTTGCAGGTATGGTCTTTGTGCAAATTCAAACTATCTCACTGCATACGGGAATTAGAATCCATGTGAGAAAATTAAGAGCGTTCTGTGCGAGGAAAGATCGTCTATATATCTTTTGATAAGCATCGTACAATCAATCAGTTTTGGCGTATAATTCTAAGATGTTACCTAATTTGGTTGACCTTTTTCTACTATCTTCGTGTTACCGGTAGCCATATCAGATGAAGTATCACAAGTTATTAATGTGGATTGATTTTAACTTTTTTGACGACAGTTTTAGCATAGTCTTAAGATTATACTGAACCTTTTAGCTAGCAACCGTAAGATCATATAAACCTTTTAGCAATGGTGCCGTCAATTACCGGATTGTAAGTGTTTGTGTGTAAGAGTGAAAGAAAAGTGCACGTGAGAGAGAGATCAAGAAAAAAAAACAAAAAGGTTAAGTTTTTTTTGAATATCTAATTAAGTTAATTAGGTTGGGGACGGAAAATTGGTTAGATCCCCATGTGCCCTAAGCCGATTTAGAACTTCATCAAACAAAAATCATATGGCGTGGAGCTGGACTCCAATTAGGTCTCCCCAATTGCAAGGCGTACTTTTGGAGGACCAACGATATATAATATAGAGCATAATTAGATATAATCAATGGCGCAGTGCAATGCACCGTAAAAATGCATGTACATACACCGACGAATCCAACCTAGTATAAATATGACTAACCCACCACTTTTTTTTATTGTTTGTTGAAGGATAACATATCCATACATCAATTCTATCTAGCTATAATCTAAAGAGTATCAAGCAAAGATTGACCATTCTTTGTTACAAAATTTCATAGCGCACATTTCTGACCTTTCCCCGTCCAACTTAGCTCCGCAATGAGTTCCACTTTTTGCCATGAAAGCTAATAATGCCTAACACATTGACCCAGAGAAGCATATAAGAGGGTGATTGGGAGTTCCATGGGGGCATCTCCAAGACAGCTCCGTTATCCATGTTAATAATAAGAACCAGTGTCCTCGATCGATACGTACAAGTTTCCCATACTAAACAAGCCTCTTATCTATCATTTTCAGTCCTGACAATTAGTATTAAGTCTGTTTGATTGTAGGTGGAAGGGGGAGGACAAAGAAACCACGTAATACGTTGTTTAACGCCAATGATTTCATGTATCTGTACCTTATTTTATACATGCAACATCGTAACACCTGTTGTTGTTTAATATTAGCAGCTTAAACCCCGTATTAGGTTATTTAAAACAGGATCAGCATGCCAAGACATGAGAAGGCTTTGTCTCCATGTCAAGCAGCGGTTTATAATAGTAATGCTTGTTATCTGCATGGTAAGAGTGTTCAGTGTTGCATCTTAATTGGTCCTTTTCATGCTTATATCAGAAGAATTTTCTGGGAAAAGTTTGTCGAAGATTACATTGACTTGGAAGGCGAAAGGATAATTTTTCTCATCGGCAAACATGTTTTTTTCATACTTTAATTACATGGTAATATATGTACGTTAACAATTTCATGAACGTGATCTGTGATTTTTTGCTCTGCATAATCTCGTCCTATGGACTGTGGTTGTCATACCGCTTTAGTTGTTTTAGTTATTTATTATGATTTCATCTTACCTGACTTATCTGTTGTTTTTTTCTCATTCAGGGTGTTTTTATTCCTTTTTTGTCTGTCTTTATACTTTTCTTGATCATGATATATATTTTTATTTATAAAAAAAAAGAGAAAAAAAGATAAAAGAGCTAGGTCTAGAAAAATTTTCTCTTTTACCTAAAAGGAGGCACGTGCTCTGTCTGAAAATGTGGTCCATCATGCTTTTGGAATTGTCACCGTAGGGGCATGTTAGTCCAGTTCACGTGCCTTTGAAAAGCTGTGGCAAAAGGCTCCTCTTATAATGACAACCAACTTTAAATACCAACCCGTATGCCCACAATTTTGAGGTTTGCTTTAGACAATTAGGCCAGGTTATTCAAAACCAGATAAATGAAGCTTTTTTCTGAGTGTCATGGAGTAGAGGGGGAGCATAGGACTTGAAACCCAATCAAAGAATGACCCAATTTTATTTTATTTTTTTTTCTTTTTAGTATGTAAAAAAAAGTTTTAGCTAGATTGCTTATGCCTATATACGCAGTCCAATAATTCTCTTATCTTTCGAATTTTGACAACTAATATTTTCACGCGCATAAAAGTTTTGTCTCAGAAATTCCGGTGAATTCCCTTAATCAAAGCATTGTCTATGAGTCGTCAGAGTTGTTGCACCAGGTGCCAAAGTGTGCGTGTTTTATATGCACTGAGCAAACGAGGGTTGTGAATATGCTATAAAAAATAATTTTAAAATGAAAAAATGTTAGGTTTACAAATTTTTACTTAATAACATCCGTAAATTCAAGTCTATATCGAGCTTCAGGGTTAGCGTATGCTTCACCAATACCATGAAACTATTATCTCAGTAAATGGTTTGTCATATTCCAAAGTGTGAATAAAGTTATTGAAGCTTCAACTGTGATAATTAAATCAAGCTAAAAATCCACAAGAGTTAACATCATTCGTGCCAAAAAGGTGTTGCGCACAAGTCACAATTAGTGTCAATTAGTCAATAACTTGGAAGGCTTTGCCTGAACTTTCCTTCCACTTCTATGGAGTCGCTTATCCTTTCGCCTTCTTTAGTCAATGTATCTATCTTCAACAAACTCCAAAGCGGCCTGGGGACACTGCAGTAGTCCATATCTTGCTTACATAATTGGTCATCCGAGTTGAATATTTTGGACACTCCACCTACCAAGTATACTTTGTCGAGTATGATTTTGACTCAACATTCGGCTACCACTATATCTTACGATAACTGATGAGCCGCCGTTTATGGCCGAGTCTCAAAATCTACATAAAGGGGAGTTATGAAAAGGGCTAACCTATTGGCTGTTAACGGATATTTTTCTGCACTGTTGAAATTTTGGCACTCAAAAATCTTGTGCACTCATTTATATTTTGCTGGCAGAGTGATGTTCATATTAGTGTCGTATGAGTATTTCTACACGTGGTTCACGGTCCCAGGCACAAGTATTAGTTCATGTTCAATTACTGAGTTAAGGCATGTGTTCAACGTAGAGTTAAAAAGGCTCGAAATAAAGTATTTCTTAAACAGGAGAACAAACCTTCAACCACAATGCAGAGTTTCATTATCACAAATACAAATTAGAGGGTGTTTGAGATTGATTTTGAGATGGTTAAGACTAATTTAATTTAGATTAAATCAGGTATGTGAATACTTGACAAAAAAGATTAAGCGATTTGATCTGCCTCAAAAAGCTAAACATGATATAATTCATAATTTTCTCATAATCAGGTTTGACCTTTTACTTTATCATACTATATCCATATTTCTCACAAAAGGACGTCTCATACCCTTTAACTAATTCTTAAGTGTAAGTGTGTGACTAGTTACTGCATGATAAGTACTAATGTGATATTGTGAGTGTTTTTATGTTAAAATAAGAACTAACAACTTTTGTAGATGGGCGAAATAGCTTCTTTTAGAATTTATTTTATATATTGTAATTACTTACAAATGAAAGTTATGTTAACATGACTTCGCTAAATGAATATTAAAAATTTATCTATTAAGGTTCTTTATGGTCATTTTGTCATAATGAACCTGATTTAAGCATTTTTATCTAAACACTTTTTATATAACTTTAAGATAATTTACAATCACTTTTACCAAGCAACAAGCTGATACTATTTAAAATAGATTAAATCTGATTTTAAAAATTAATTAAGATTTAGCTGTAATCTGTATTTTAAAATCAATCCAAACAGACTCTTAGTACTATAGGCCCATTAATAAGACCTAATTTTGAGCCCAAGTGTTTATCATACTTAAGGCCCAAAGGCCCAAAGCTTACCGACATAAGTCAGTTGAGCCCAAAGCAAATGATTTACATTTGAGCCCAATTTTGTGGGTGGAGAATTAAGTGTTCAGCCCACTGGCCCATCACTAGAAACCCAAGCTGTTACCCCAAGTTCTGGTCCATCTTAAAAGGCCCAAACTTAAACCCCCAAGAAAAGACCATAAACAAGAATATCGGAAGGTGAATTACCAGAAGAAAAATGGGCTCTCTCGCCGGTCAGCGGTCACCACCGCGCGAAACCAGTGACGCTCTTCAGACAGTAAGATTTCATGGGTTTTCAGTTTGAAACATAACTTGTCGTTTTTCAGAATTTCTAGCATGTAGACACCCACTTACTGTGTGTAAAAATTCTGGTCTCTGTTCTTGTTGTTTTCTTGAAGTTTGTTGATGGTGAGGGGGGACCCGTAATAATAGGAGGAATGGTGCTGGACATACATGCCACTCCTTCCATACCTGCAAATCCTAGGACCACCACTCCCGGCAGGGTAACTTTTAACTCTTCTTATTTTATGCCCTCTTTCCAAGTGTATATCAAACTAAATATATGCTAGTTAGGCATACTAGTAGGAAATAATTTTCTCCTCAAGAGATGCTTTGTATTACACGCTCTAAGCTTATGGATTGATATGTTTTGATGCTTTTTTCTTGAAATTGATTATCTTTATAGTTGATACCCAGGTGGCCTTGCCATTGCCTCCATATCCAAAGGAATTGCCTGTAATTTTTTGCTATCAATTCTCGCTGTAAAACCTTCTTTAATTTTTGGTAGATGGGACAGTAACATGGAATTGCGTATGAAAATTTAAAGATGTGACTATAGATCTATGATCTTGCAGTTATAGTAGTGCCAAGTGTCGTTTAAGAGTTGTTACTTGAAAGGTGTCTAGTGATCGGACGAAGACTAAGTTCATCGAGTGCTGCTGCTCACGTCTATAATTGTAAGACAATGATTGGTATTTTCTAATAGGCCTCATAATTCAACCAAGTCAGGCAATGGTGAACACTAATGCAAGTTAATTCAACTTAGTATATGCTTTAATTACCTTACTCTTGGTACAATTGGGGGTGTGCCACCCTTCATTGTGGAAACGTAGGATATGCATAATGTTGATTGCGTCAAAACAACCGATGCTTCATGTAGGTTCTGATTTCTCCACCATATGCAGTATATCCTTTATTCTGACCGTACCTCTTAAGAATCTCATTTAACTAGTTATATTCACGAGTGCTTCTGTTCAGGTTCACTATTCACTAGGAGGTGTTGCTAGAAATGTTGCCGAGTGTGTGTCAAAGCTGGGAATAAATCCTTACATGATAAGCGCTGTGGGATTTGACATGGCAGGTGAATGATTATTTGTCGGATGCATGATGCTTGTAACATACACACTTCTGCTTTACTATCATCACCAGATCAGGGAAAGGTTTCTTCTTCTTGCTCACATAATGGAAATACTGCCTAGTCTAGGGCATATGGGCGCCCTGAGAGCTACTGAAATTAGGAAAGCAAGAACTTTGGAATTGAAATCTAAAGAACATCATCTGTATATAGGTAGTAGGGCCAGCAATCACTATGATCATGACAGAGTGATAAAAGTCATCCGATGCTTGAACTGTTACCTTGTAGTGAATGACCCGCTCTTGGCCTAAACACTTGAGGATCATAGAATTTGCGCGAATGGATTACTATTACCTGGAACACCCTTTTATTCCTTATCCAATAGTTTAGTCAACCATAGGGAGTGAGTGAGAGTTCAAGAATCTCCTGCCATGGGATTCTTGTTTCTTTTTTAGCGTTGTGCGACAGATGTGAAGACGTCTAATCTTCAAGGAGAAACAAAGAGGACGTAGAAAAAGAATAAAGCCTATTATCTCTTCATATATAAATTCTCCACTAGTGTACCTAATGCATTTGATCTGGCACACCAATCACCTTTTTACTTAAATGAATATATACCGCACAAGTCTACAAACACACAATTACTCGGACGTATGTACTTAAATATATGATAGTTGTGCAACTTCAACAAACAAAATTGTTATAAAGATATGGAATCCGATTAAGATTTCTGGGTTTCATGGATTTTCGTACTCTTGATCTGCTTCTAGTTCTGTAAAATAGTATTGCACCACTGTTGTGATATATGCTAGTTGGTAGGGCTTTCTTCCGGCCTTTTGTAACCCTCTGAATCAGAATGCACTTAGAGATCTCTTAAGAGATAACTGATGGATTGTCTCTCACTTTAACAGGAAATTTGCTTTTGGAGCACTGGAAATCTAGTGGATTATCAACAGAAGGTTGATATTTTGTCCTTTTCATTAAAAAAATTTCCTCTGTGGTGACATGTGAGATGCGATTCAAGTTCTTCACTTCTAATCAATACAAATGTTAGTTGGCGTGATAATTGGTGTGATTGTTCTTGCATCAGTTTGGTATGTGCTGGCCATGACTTACTCTATAAGCAGTCCTGGCACGTGAATCATTGTCTTTTTTAGAACATCATTTACTGGTTAAACTAGTCTATGCCTTTCTCAGTATACTTGAGAGCAGCTATTGATATGAACAACCTTTCGGGTATTATGAAACTGTCATGAGGGTAGTAACTAGGCAAATATCAAAGCAAACTCATTCCAGCTGCTAATATTCTTTGTTTTTTGGGAGCACTCCGCAAAGCAGAATGATGTATGAATATTCCTGCGTCTAGACAGGTTAGGAAGGTAAAAGCATATGTCATTGTGGAGTACTTTTTACTATCCAAAATTTTAATTTTCTGCATTATTTTCTAAGGATTGTGTTTGTAGCTTACTAGGCTATTTGTGTTTCTTTGCCACGCCTTTTCTTCTATTTCCATCTTTTTCTTTTTGAGAGTGGAAATGAGTTCTGGAGATACACTAAGTAGAAACAGTGCCATTAGAGTTTTTCTCACTATTCATGGCTTATCTTGGATTAGGTATTCGAAGGTGCCATGATATAGAGACTGCTGTTGTATGCAATGTCTTTGATGTTGCAGGAGAGTTGGCAGCTGCCGTTGCTAGTGTAGAATCAATTGTAGGTTATTTTCTAGAGTTCTATAAATTAGTTGCAGCTGTATAGACTTAGAGCATTAACGTCTACTTTATGGCCTTGAAACAGGAAAAATTTCTTACTCCTGAATGGATCCAACAATTTAAGTGCAATATATCTTTGGCTCCAGTATTGATGGTTGATGCAAACTTAAGTCCACTTGCTCTGGAAGAATCTTGTCAAGGTAAAATTTTAATTTTGACCCCTCTCTCTCTCTCTCTCACACACACACACACACACTCACACATGCAGGCTTCAGTTCATAGTATTGGCTACCTTAGTCATGGCTTTCTATTGCGATGCAGTTTTAAGGCCTCCAATTACTTTCTGATAGTTTGAAGCTCAAATTAGTCTGGAATTATTTACATGCTGAAGTAGTTAGCTCTGTTAATTCTTCTTGCAACTACCCATGTTGCCTACGGATATCGTGTGTGTGTGTGTGTGTATATATATATATGCATGCATGTATTACATGGTACGTGCCAATTATTTCCCCAGATGTCTAGTTGCTTGTCTATTTGTGCATTTCATGTGCTTTTTGATCGAGTATAATATGCTGCTGAACTATTTTGTTGATGCTAATGTTAACTGTCTCTTTCGTCGATTCCCTTGGTTTTATTGTTCTTAGATATTCATAATTAAATATTCCTCTCAGTGGCTGCGGATTCTGATATTCCAGTGTGGTTTGAGCCTGTATCAGTTGCAAAATCTAAAAGAGTTGCTTCAGTTGCCAAGTATGTGAGTGTTATTTTTCATGAGCTGCATTTTAATAATGGATAATAAACCTGTAAATTTCTTGCAAAAATAGCTATTCCAAATCTTAGGCAATAGGCTGTGGTCTTTTTGTGGCACGTGTTCAGCTAAAGGATCTAAGTTAACTTAGGCCATGTTTGACACAGCTTTTTTTCCAATTTTGGAAACTGAAAAAAAAAGTTGCGTCTGGCAACCATTTTCCTTTTTTTTTTCCCTTCAGTTTAAAAACCCAGTTTTTAAATCAAGGCTGTTTTTAAAAACTCCAAAAACTGGTTTTTTTTTTTTTGAGACCACCACCACCCTCCAGCTACTTCTGGCGACCGCTGGCGGCCACAAGCGACTGCCGCCGGCGGCCACCACCACCGACGGACACCGCCATGCCCCACCACCACCACCGCAAGCCACCACAAAAAAAACTGGGTTATCAAACACCCACTTGTTTTTGTAAAAAAAATAAAATTTAAACTGCTCTTTAATTTTATTTTTTTTTGGAAACTGAAAACCAATTTTTTTTTTGTCAAACAGAGCCTTAGTTTCCAAATATGTGGTCGTTTGTCCAGATACATACCTTTTCTTTCTTTGTGTTACAGACTACTGATGAAGGGTATGATAAGTAGGATCTATATTTTAAGCATTCTTTTGTGCATGCTGTTTAATCCAGCAAATGCTCTACTTCCAGATAACTTTTGCTTCACCTAATGAAGATGAACTTATTGCCATGGCAAATGCTCTGTCTTTTGGAGACGTATTTAGTCCAGTTCAAACAAGTGGTGGAAAAAGCAAGTGTTCAATAGAATCCTTGTTTCAAATGCTAAAGCCAGCAATCTGGGTTCTGCTTGAGAAAGGTATTAAGGTCGTAGTTTTGACTCTCGGATCAAATGGGGTACTATTATGCGCCAAGGTGGGACCCAGCTTCAAGCAAATTAGTTTGAAGAGAAAAAAACCTCAAGGCTTCGGCGGGCTGCTACACGAGCTTGTGAATTCAACCTGTGCTCCTGGTCGATTTTTTAGTGCCAAGAGAGAAGAAAGCTCTAATCTATTTGCTGTGCATTTTCCTGCAATTTCTGCATCAGTTGTGAGACTTACAGGAGCTGGGGATTGCTTGGTTGGTGGGACACTAGCTTCTATTTGTGCAGGTCTAGATGTTATGCAAAGTTTGGCAGTTGGTGTTGCAGCGGCAAAAGCGGCTGTTGAGGTGGAGACTAACGTGCCTGCAGAGTATAGTTTGGAAAAAATTGCGGGTTTGACTTCAAAGTTCATTTACTTATTGCTGCACCCTTCTGCTTATAAAATGACAGCAGTTTGTTTTCAGTAGCATCTAGAAGGACCTGATTTGTTGTCACTTGTAACGATTTGCAGCCAGCATCAAAAAATGTTTTAAACAATAGAATTCTACAGGTTTTTAGCACTTGTAGTGTTATATGCCATATCTTCAAAGCGCGTGAATTTGCAGATAAGAATTTGCATTTTGATAAACTGGAGGGGTGTTTATGAATTTGAGTTGCCTGATACGTAGTGTTCAATATGGATTCGAAAGATAGTACTTGTCTCTCTTTTGTACTGCTCTCTCATTATGTTGAAAATACTTATTGACCCCAACTTTTCGTATGCAGATGACGCTAGGTCTGTCTACCTCGACGCCAAAGTGGTCTTCTGTCAGTCGATGTTGTAGATTATGTGAAGCAATAGTGTGATTCAAAAGTTGAACTCTTTCAGAATGCTTTGCTTCAAAATTTATGAAGTTGTTGTAAAATTTTGAAGGTTGCTCTGACCTTGATGTGTGCACCTTTCTGACATTTTTTGGTCTCAAAAAGCTCGGCAAACAAGAGTTCTTGTTAAATAAGTTCGTCTTGCAGCACAATTTTCTTGACCCTTCAGTTTCAGGGTTGCTCTTCGTGCTTCCCTGTCAATTTCTTGAATATTTGTTTCCTTGGTAAACTTCAATTCATTAATAGAAGCTAAATATTAAACACAGGACAAACCCGATCAATCATCCGAGAAATACGAAAGGCAGGAAGTGAGAGACGAACGCAAGGAAGTTTTTATCGTGTACGAGTACAAACATTCAAGAAACATTCCCCAATCACATAGATATGGTAATTCTGGTGGGTACATGCAAATGCAAGAGATCGATGAATTTTCTTTTGCTACGGTTCTTGATATGAATGTAAGGTCATTATCAATTGCTTGCTTTCGGCTTGATGAAAAATGAATCTAACTCATAAATGCGTGTCAAAGTGTTGAGTAGCTTAATTCTCAAGTCAAATTTAGTAAGTTAACAATGCTTGAAAACATGTTAATTCGAAGAGTCGAGTTTATTTTTTATCTTTTCAGAGCGCTTTAAGTTCTCTCTTTTATTTAGAAAGTGTCCAAAATGATGAACTTTAAAATTTTTAAGATTAGAAAAATGTCAATTTCTAGACTATTGTTCCTTCCAATAAAAAGTATATAAATCACAATACCAACTTCTTCTAGTTACGTAGGAGTATGAAAAGTCATAATAGAACGTGGCAATCGTTATTGGTTCCTTTTTTTCCAGTTCAGTTTCTATGAGCATCATAGGGGAAGCATCATAGCCGTACGCCCCAAGGCCCTTCATTGTAAAAGTTGACCTCTCCATGTATGAGCAGTTTTACAGGTCACTCAAAGATGGGCTTATATCTCATGCCCACGCCATTAAATCCGGTTCTCTATCCATATACACTTGCAACCAGCTCATCCATTTTTACTCTAAACACGGGCTGATCCAACATGCACGAAAGCTGTTCGACGGAATGCCCCAACGAAATGTCTACACCTGGAATGCCATTATTTGGGCTCACATAAGAAGCCAAAACTTAGCACAAGCACAAGCCCTTTTTAACGCTTCTCCGCACAAAGATTCGGTCACGTACAATTCCATGTTGTCTGGATATGTAAACTCTGATGGTTACGAAACCCACGCGCTTAAACTTTTTGTTGAAATGCATTCAGTGGGCGATAAAGCTCGAATCGATGAGGTTACTTTCACTACAATGCTTAACTTGATAGCAAAGTTGGGCAGTTTATCTTATGGAAGGCAATTGCATTCAGCTATGGCGAAAACGGGCAACAATGTAAACGTGTTTGCAGTGAGTGCTCTCATTGACATGTATTCAAAATGTGGGTGTTTTCAAGGAGCGTGTCAAGTGTTTCATGGATGTGGTGGTTGGGTGGTTGACTTGGTGTCCAAGAACGCAATGGTGGCTGCTTGTTGCAGAGAGGGCGACTTGGAGATGGCTCGGGATATATTTTGGAGCGAGCCGGATTTAAATGATACAGTTTCTTGGAACACGTTGATTTCCGGGTATGCACAAAATGGGCATGAAAAGGAAACAATCATGATGTTCCGTAACATGGTAGAGGATAGAGTTATGTTGAATGAGCACACTTTTGCTAGTGTGCTAAGTGCTTTCTCTGGTTTAAAGAGATTGAAGCTTGGGAAGGAACTTCATGCTTGGGTTTTAAAGGATGGAATGATTTCAAACCCATTCATAAGCAGTGGCATCGTTGATGTCTATTGCAAGTGTGGCATTATGAAGTATGCTGAGTCAGTTCATTCAGTACTTGGGATGGGAAATACCTTTTTGATCACTTCAATGATTCTCGGGTATTCAACACAGGGTAACATGGCAGAAGCGAGAAGGCTTTTTGATTCCCTTGCTGAGAAGAACTCTGTTGTTTGGACTGCCATGTTTTCTGGTTATGTGAAATCACGGCAGTGTGGGAATGTTTTTGAGCTCTTTAATGAGTTCAAAGCAAAGGAAAAAATAGTTCTTGATGCTCTTATCCTCGTCACTGTACTAGGAGCTTGTGCAATTCGATCTAACGTGGATCCTGGGAAGCAAATTCACGCATATTTATTTAGGATTGGTATTGAAATGGACGAGAAGTTGAAAAGTGCACTAGTTGATATGTACGCAAAATGTGGAAATATTAAGTATGCGCAAAACTTTTTCGATAGAGTTGCCAATAGGGATTCTATCCTTTACAATGTAATGATAGCTGGTTATGCCCACAACGGGTATGAATATGAGGCTCTCCGGCTTTATCATGAAATGAAGGAACGGAAACTCCTGCCTAATGCAGCCACCTTTGTTGCAGTTCTATCAGCATGTCGTCACTGTGGCTCAGTAGAAGCGGGTGAAAATTATTTTACGTCCATGACAGAAGATTATGCCATACAACCCGAAAGTGATCACTACGCATGCATGATTGATTTGTATGGGAGAGCTAATCAACTCGAAAAGGCAGTAGTATTTATGGAGATTATTCCCATAGAACTAGATGCTGTAATACTGGGGACTTTCCTGAATGCTTGCAAGATGAACAGGAATCTTGTACTTGCAAGAGAGGCAGAGGAGAACTTGTTGAGAATAGAAGGAGGGAATGGAGCAAGATATGTTCAGTTGGCTAATGTATATGCTTCAGAGGGGAGATGGGATGAGATGGGGAGAATAAGGAAGAAGATGAGAGGGAAGGAGGTCAAGAAGCTTGCAGGCTGCAGTTGGGTATATGTGGGGAACAAAGTTAATATTTTCACCTCTGGTTATAAATCTCATTCTGACACAGAGGCTATATATGCTACATTAGCTTGCTTGACTACTGAATTAAGCAAAGAAGCCCTGGCCTAAGATATATGGAAAGCCTATCTACAGGGCTATAGTCTGATGTCCAAAAGTTGGTCTCAAGATGCTTTGAGTGAAGAAAGTAATGTTCCTGGTCGATCTACAGTGAGGTATGTGGTTATACACACCCAGATCTGTCATATTAATCTTCTTCTCCTTTTTCCATTCTTTTCATGTTTCTGGGGTTGGGGGGGGGGGAGTGTCCCTTCTTATTTTATGTGGCATCATCAGACCTGAATCTTATGATCTGTAGTGCAGAACTAGTGCCTCTGGTTGTTTTTATTTCAATACCTTACAATCACTGAGTATTGGCTTGCCTAGAATTGTTTCTGTTATTTATAATTAGGCAGAAGCATCTAGATACTGCACGGGCCTGCATGTACATTATTCTTATATCTCAACAAGTTTCAAGACAAGACCTTTTGTATCTTACATATAATGAAGAAACTAGTAGATTCAGATATGAAGCGACGCAAAATAAAAACAATTTATTCGACATAACCCATTACTATTAAGCCATTATCGAGGTCTTTATGCCCCTGCATGTAATTCGTACAGTTAATGCCATGCAAGTTGCCTCACTGACTGCACACGCGTATGGTTCTATGGTTTCATGCCAAAGAATAAGAACTGTTAACTGGTTCAATGGGTTTTGATCACCACCAGTACCATAAAACTAGGGATCACTCACTAGTTAAATCTTGGTAATGACGGAAAATAGACACAACTAGAGGGTTTGAAGGTTTTGTGTGGCATTATGTTATTATCTGATATTTGTAAGATATCCACGTTCTCATGTGGAACCAGTGCACCAGTCTCATGCTGAGGTTGCTTCTCTTTAGCTCTGGTCAATATTGAAAGTGAAGTACCAACATGCATTTCCTTTTAAAAGGCTAGATAGGAGTTGGCGTTTGCATCGAAGGTTCCATTGTCGACGTGAGTTGATCCATCATGCTAAAGCATGATATATACTGCTAAGCTTATTCTTTTAGAGAAATTGCTTAACATGGTATCGTAACATACTGTTGCCCAAGGTCCTCGGTTCGTTTCTTCCCCCTTGTATCTGATTCTGACCTAAGTTGTTCATTAATTTCCACTTGGTATGTTTGTGCAGTCGGGAGGAGTGCACCTCAACTTATTTCTTCCTGATTTGTCCCTCCATGTGCCATGCGGGGTTGCCTGTGAGGGGGTGTCAAAGCATTGCATATATTGTGGGGCCCATTTTTTGGCACTTAAGCTTAAAAAGCAGATAGAGACATGACACGTGACAAGTAAGCTACAGAAATATGGTCACTGCTTCTAGTATTTGAGTCTTGATGTCCTTCAAGCTTGCATGTTTTTGTTAGTTTCTCTTGGAATAAGCTAAGCCTCTCCCAAAGGAGAAAGAATGCAAAGAAGACTGGACTTTGCCCTAATTATGAAAAGGTTTAATACATCACTATGTAATAGCTCAAGAAGGCACTGAATGAAGTCTGCTGCAGCAGAGGTACCATTCTTTGGTGCTGCCACACGAGGAGAGAACGATGCAACGTCGGATTTCAGACAAATTATAGAAGCTAGGTTGTTTTCCAATATGTGGTTTTTCGTCACCTGGACGTCCTTTGAATTTGTGATTGAATATTCTGCTTATTTTTGTGACGTGCATAGTTAAGTGCTTATTATGTTTATTTAGTTTGTTTTATTTCTTGGCTTACCCATTTGCTTTTCTTCTTTTTGATCAGCTTTGGTGACATTGCAGAATGTTGCTAGCTAAGATCTTGCTAATCGATGTTGCCAGTAATCGAGGTTAGGTTTCACACTGTCAACTTTATTTAAGCACTTCTTAAGCAGTTTACCTCTTGTCCTTTGGTGTTAATAAACGGTACCACAAAATTCAAATTTGAGATAGCATGACTGAGATACCAGATTACGTTTATATTGCAGGGCCGTAATAGCTTCGAGTGGGCAAACTGGTGTCAGCCCCATACATGGGGAGATGGTGAGGCAGATATTGGCAAATGCATCGATCCCAGCTTCACAGAATCAGTTTCACGGTTAAGCGAATAGGCTGAACGGAAAAGCAGTACCATAGAGGAAATGAGGACGCGACTAGCTAGAAATGGCATGCGATTGCTGCTTGTGATTGGAATTCGGAGTTCCAAGATGGATGGAGGGAAATTTAGCAAAATATGGTCTACAGCTTTTGAGTCTTGAAAATGGAAGAATCACGACTATGATGCACTGTTGCACCCCAAGGATTGAAAGGATCTTGCAATGAAGTTCAATGCTCTATAACCATCAGCGGAGCCTGCAGTGGTGCGAGGAAAAGGGCTTAAAGCTCAAAATTATTCACCTCTAGTGTTGAGTATGAGCAAGTTCATTATCGGTCTTGTCTTGTGCTAGAAGGGCTCTGTTCATGTTCTTACGTCCGATCTTGATGATGCAGTTCAAAAGAGCTTATTTATACCATTTACATTATGTACCAAGCTTAATACCTTGAGATGCTCCATTGAAAAATCATTACAACGGCAACATCCATAGTAAGAACATGAATTAATTTTTAGAATATCTTCTTCCGTTACATTGGACCTTTCTTCTTAAATTTTTGTGTAATCTTAGATAGATGTGAATTGGTTTAAACATTAAATGCAATTCAAATAGTAATCATAGATGGAATAAGCATGCTTTTGCAAAGTATGTAAAATTATAAAAAAATAAATAAAATCTTTTTTTGAAAAAAAAATACACGAGTTACTCAAAAGGAAAAAAAGCAACAAAAAAAGAGGGAGTAAGAAACATAAGCAGTTTTGCAAAATTTTTCAAGATCAAGTCACTGTTTGACGAATGAAACCATTTGTATTGTTATGCTCACATTACAAGACTTAACTTTTATTGGATTTATGTGTTATATTTAAAGTTAAAAGGATAGAATATTTTTGTATCCTATATAGTACATACTTAAACTTCTTTTTCCCATTTTTTCTTTTCATTTGATGTTTTCTTTTTTAATACAACTAACTGACACCCATATCAACTCGAGGTGTGAAATATAATATAAGATTTTATTACTAAAGATTCACCTATGGTGTGTGTGGAGTGAAAAGGTTACTTGAGAAAAGAAAATTGTGTTTCAATAGTTCAAAATGTAACCATTAAAAAATTAACTTAATTAACAAAAATATCCTTTTTAACGGGATTATTGATTAAGCATAAATAGGGAGCAAGTTTTGGTAGTATTGGATAATTAGTTTTATTTGATCAAATAAAAAAGTGGTTTTATTTATCGCCCAATAAAATTGATTTCCTAATGTAACGTTACTACGTTAGCACCAAAAATTAACTTTCAACCAAAACAGTACGCCTTCGGCCTTGACTGCTACAACGCTAGGATATGGCTTATGAAAAGCGCTGCGTTGATTACTTTTGGTAATCGTGCTCTAGTTCAAATCGAAAGCAGTCGATCGTTAATCCACACTTTGTGAATCCATCGCAAAGTTGCAGGCCTCTACAAATGGCGCTGCTCGGATCAGCCTGGACGAACGAGGTTATCGATCCCACTCTTGATCTCTCTGTCTCACTCTTACCCCTTCACTTTTGTTCGTTGTTAGGGTTTCGAAGATGTCTTCTGTAGCTTCATTAGAATGTTGGTTTCCGGATACCTGTAATTTATAGCAGGTTTTTGAAATTTTTGTAATCTTACTGATTGTTGCTGAACCAAAGTTAGAGCTACTTTCGATTAGTTGTATCATTGCCAGTTATTTCGCGAAAATTGAAGTCGTTTGTGTGTATGTGCATTTGCGTCGGCTAAGTTTTCACGTTAGCACAATAGTCTTACTAGTAATGACGTGTATTATGTACTCGCAAACACATGTGTGTTTGACTAGGTTATTGGAATCGTGGTGTATGCAACACCATGAGTCAGTCAGATAAGATAGGGAAAATTCGAAAACGCCAATTCCTTTCAAGTTTGGTACAATCTTGAAGAACATAGATTTTGCAAGCTAAGCTTCAGATCAATCCTGATCGTTCCCATCTTCAATGTCAAAACATTTTCTTTGGGAAACTTAGACATATAGATTTACAGGAACAATGCTGTCTCTCCTGTTTGGCATATCCAAATTGTGGAAAAGAAGGAATTTAGTTCTTAGCGACCGGCACTTTTGAGGCTTTGTGAATTGCAGATACCCAATTGGCTTTTCAGAGTCTTCTTGGCAATTACAGACTGGCATTGCGAAGAGAGAAAGAAGAAGAAGATTGGCTTGTTATCGAAGGACATCTTAGTATACCCAAGAACTGAAGAGGCTATTTTATGCCCCCTCCTTTGGTGAAATGGGGAAAAGGTGCACTATTCAGAAGTGTCTACTTCGATGCTAGACAACCTGGGTGTTAGAGTGACTGATGTGTCAATTCGACAACCTCGTTCTGTTACTTTGATGGCTTAGCTTCAAGAACCTTGTCGAACAGGGCATTAATCTCTTTGAAAGGATGCAATTACGTTCTTCTTAGGAGTTCTTTGGAAGTTTGTCCAAAGCTAAGATGTGAGCCCATTTTGATTTACAGAAGAATTACTGAAGGATTAAACTTAGCTCAACTTCTTTCGCTCATTATAGACCCCAATTCTAATTGGAGGCCCCATAATCACGTTTTCAAATCCAAAAAGTTTAATATGACAGGATGACGGTGAGAATTTGAGAAACCTTCTAGAGACGATGTATATGCAAACTAAACGTGATCAATTATTTTCTGAATAATTACATTGTAAAGCTTCCCAACCTTAGACTATTCTAGATGCCTGTGCTTTTTGTCTCATGCAACTAAGGCTTGTCGTGGAGGATGCGCTTTTCGTTCAGTAGTTGGCAAAGGTAAGTTTATATGTCACGCTTTCACTCGCTTTTTCACTTTTATAGCATGTTACTGGTAAAAAAGTGTGAATGTTTTATCAAGTTTTGTTGATATTTGATCTTGTATCAGTTGTCATGTACTGAGAAAGAAATTTTGAGTTCATGATTGGTTCCAACTGATGCAGGTTGGCTTAAAGTTGCTCCTTTGCCCCCTTGGTTCCAACATTGTGGTCCGAACAGCATGGTGAGCTCTGAATTTAGGTCTTTTCTTTTCAAAATTCATGCGTCCATTATTTTTTTTATTCGATATATTTTATGGAGATTTCTCTGTTGGGTTTTTTTTCCCACCTCTTTTGCTGTTAACATATTATTATTATATGATATCATTGCTTGGTCGGTGGTATTCTGGTATTTCATCTTGTTCTCTTATTTCATCTTGTTCTCTAGCGGTATTGTCCGTAATTTATTCAGATTAACAATTCTTCCTGGCTTAATTTTGTGTGCTCAATATTCTGATTCCTTATATATTACCTTGTGCAGCTGTTCTGTGGGGATTGTTCTACCCATCTACTCTACTTTTAAAGCAATTGAAGCAAAAGATCAGAGTGAGCAACAAAGGATGCTTTTGTACTGGGCAGGTTAGCAATGCTGTTGTGCAAAGAGTATTCACAGTGTCGTCCATGGCGTAAATCACAAAAATAAAAGAAGCCCTTAAGTTGACCATGAGATACCTGCTCCTTCATTTGTGCTCTTTCTCCATCCTTTCACTTTTGTGAAGTCCAACTGAATTATCTAAAAGATTTCATTGCTTATTGCTACTTTCTTCTAATTAACCATTTTTGAGAATGCCATCTAGTGCTTTGCACTTGATATTTCATTAGTTATACGTATATCTATATCTGGAGTCAGTCAAGTGACCAGTTGTTCGACTTGTGATGGTTCATTTGCTGTGAGATTTCGGGTAAGTGTTGATAAGAAGGCTATAACGATGGCTGAAGACTTTAGCACCGTATCAGAGTGCAGTCTACTGTGGACAGATTCATTTCGAAATATTTTTGGTCTTGTAACTAGAAGACAGTAGGGACACAAATGACAATTGTATCTTAGGTAGCTTGCAAGTAATTACTGTGTCCCTTGGTTGCTTCTTGCCATGGATTCTGTTTGTAGTCCATATTTCGATTAGCTACAAGATGGCCTATGAAAAATGCTCGCAATCCCCCTACCCCCACTCCCTCCTTCCTTAGAGCATTTCATTGGCAAGAGCAAACTGGGTATGATCACTATCCAGAAGTGGTGGATATGGATGTACGGATGCAGTTTGGGTAGCTCATAAGTAACTGCAGTGCGCCTTGGTTGCCGCCAGGCATAAATGCTGCCTATAGTCCATGTTGTGATGATGTGAGCTTGTTATTGTATAGCCGTGAGTAGGCAGGCCTCCCATCTTCCCCAACCTCCCAGCACATTCGGTGCATGATCAACTATTTAGAGGTGGCGGATATGGTTGTATAAATGCAGAAGAGGTCGCTTCCTTCTTGTTGTAGTGTGCCTCGGCTACTCCAGCCATAGATGTTACCTTATGGCAATAGTCCAAACTGTGACTCTGATCGATTATTGATTTGTTTAGATGTTGGAATGGGGTGAGGAAGATGGAGGATACAATAATTAGAATTAAGAGTCTTATGAGATATGTTTCTTTGCTTATGTGGCCTATTTGGAAGAATTGGAAGAGGTATACTGTAATGGGGGCAGTGTTGTCGACGCATCATCTTCATAGCTTGTGTTTGAGCCTTCTCCTTTTTTGGCTGAAGGAGGACTTCCCAGACTCCATTATGGCTTTTGTGAATTTTGTTGATGAGTTTATCTAGGAGCTCCAGATGTAGTCATTCGTTAGGCTTTGATCTGGTCGCTCCCTCTCCCTCCTAACTCTTGGGACTGATAGCATATTTGATATGTAACATTTGTCCCTTGATCTTTATTTCTTCTCAAATTTAAGACCAATCATTTTTTGCAGCCTATGGATCTTTTAACATTGCCGAAGTGTTTGCAGACAAAGTTTTCTACTGGTGAAGTTTTTCATCCCCCTTTGTTCCAGCCTTAGCTTTTTACATTGTCAAGATGTGACTTTTTTTGCTTTTTTCTATTGAGGGAGCAAATTTCATGAAGCCTCTTTTGACTATTATATCAGGTTTCCCCTCTACTATCACATGAAGTTTGCATTTCTTTTGTGGCTCCAGCTTCCAACATCTGATGTAAGCTTTCCTCATTTTATTTTCCCCCCATTATTGCTTCTTAACAATCTAGAAATATCTGCCTTTAAATATTGATAAGTTCATGTTTCGGTTTATTATCTCATATGGATTCTTGCTTGAACTATGATATGATGATTTCATGGTAGATTGAGGACTAAGGTAACAGCTCACAGATGTATCACCAATTTTTTGTTTAAGATACTCTAGTCACGTGCTCCAAAGTTTTCTGTCAGTTGCATGTGGTGATGTTTGTATAAAGCTGATATGCTGACTTAACATTATCTTTTATTATGTTCCTCCTTTTCAAGTTTGGATAGCCCTTACCTTCTTAGGATCCGGTTCGCTACGAAAGACTCAAATCACCTCAATCATTTTGCCTTTTGGGAACACCACCTTTTATGGTGGTCGGTTTTATGGACCCCTTCGTATTTATTAGCACCAAAATTGTAGAATAATAGAAGGTAAATCTTACCCATGTCACAAAAATGAGGGGCACATATATCGTACCCCTACATTGCCCCTACATAGAAAGAAATACCGACATTTAACTTATGCTACCACATAAGACTTTTGTCTACCATAATACAATTCATGCAGATGATTGGAAAATACTCCCTTACAGGCAATTGGCGTAGAGATATGTTTCAAAAAGTAAGTTTGTCTTTGTCAGAGTACCCAAGGTTGGTGAGAGCATCAGCTATTCGGTTTCCTTCGCGAAAAATTGTGATCTGGACACTCTAGGTAATAGACCATGGAACAGAAATTTTGTCCAAGACTGAATCAACAAACACCTTAGAGTCACTCTCAATTATTGGAGGAGATAAAAACAGGTGAGCACAAAGAAGCAACCCATCCCTTCATAGGCCAAAGCTGCTGCCATCATGTTTGTTCCCTGTTGGTAAATTTGGGAAGTATCCAAAATAGGTAAACAGTTGTCAACCCAAAGGATGCCACAACTTGATCATGCATGTTGCCTTGAAGAACCATCCGTTTAAGTTTTAGACCCACATATGGAGCGACCCACCTGTTTTGTTTAACCATTTTAACGGTCGGAATAGTGATTTTTTCGTGAAAGGATGGATTATATTCAGGTTTATAGCAAAATGATGACTTCCTAATCCCACGCACCTCGTAATAGTAGCTAGCGCATCCATAGGAACAATCTCGTACAATAAATGTTCCTGCTTTTCCGAAGCCACCTCATTCCTGTTTCCAACTGTTGGGGGCACTTTCAACGTTCGTGCTATATATTTTCTTGGTAATCTTTTTGGCCTCCTTCAGATGTCCGGCAAATTGTTCTAGTAGCTACCTTTTCTCATGAAATCTGATTACTTTTTGGTGAATCTGCACGTATGTTGAGTTTTACTTAGTTAGATGCATCAATCCTGGCCTGTTTTGTTGCTCGCTATAACCGCAACTATCCTTATGCTTATGCATGTGTTTGGTTCCATAAGGCTTGGCGTCTGCTATGTTTGGCATTGTCATATCTAATTTTCACTTCTGCTATGGTCTCCTTAGTTTTCATTGCCAGCTTGTTACTGCTTTAAAAAAAAAGATAAGTAGTTCCTAGGAGATTCTGAATTGCATAATTTAACTTTGGGAATCAGCTCTTGGAGAACTTTACACTCAATAAACTCAGTTCTTTTTTTAAAAAAAAAAAATTATACTGTCCGGCTGGTAGCCTATCAGTGATTTCATTGGCGGATTGAAGCTTCTACAAAAAGTTGTTATATGTCCTTGTTCCTCATCGTCGCATTTAGTCCATATTTGATACCTCTAACAAAAATTTATGAAACTGTTAGGAGGCCATTGCTTTATATACCATGGATTAGATAATGCATTTTCTTAAATCGAGCTAGACTGTGAACGCTCAAGGTATCTGTATGTGACAACTCTCTCTCTTTAAGCTCTACTTTCTCCTAGTAGTGGTTGCATTATTCTGTGTCAATTCTATTTCTTTGACTAGTCATCTTAATGCTTTACTGATGGCAGGAATGTGGATGTGAATGATGTCAACTGGATATATTTTTTAACCTTTCAAATTGTTTATGCATCACTGTTTGCTGTTGACAGGGCGCGAGGCAGTTATATATAGCTCACCTGCGTCCTTTCCTCTTGAGGCATCAAGCTAAGGTTGATCAAATTATGGGGTTTATATATGGTGAAACGGTAAAGCATCCTATATTCCTATCATACTTGTGGCAAGAAAATGGGCTATTTCAAAACCTTGGACATTAAGGATGCCTTTTCTTTTTGCCATTGTCGAATGTCTTATGCATTTTACCGTCTGTCCTTGTGATAAAAAAGAAGGTTGCGGTTATAAAAGCGTCCAGACATTGATGGTGCAACAGAAGAGTAGATTTGTCTTGTCTTCATCTCAATGCATGAGCTGGATGGTTTACTGGCCTAATAGATTATGGACCTGCAGGCTAAATTTGCTAAGGCACACCAAGCAGAGATTGTATTTGCAAGGAGACTTATTATGAAGATTTTGGGGTCAGGTAACGACAACCTTGCCTTCCTGTGGACTGCAATTTGTTGTTCTTTGGATTTTCAGTTTGCTATATTCTTTTGGTCTTCCTTAGCTACATGCTTTTGCTTCTCTTTGAGTTTGTTTTTTCTTATCTGTTGACCCATGAGTGTTTCCTTAAGGATGGTTTAATTATACGAACTTCCTGTTTGCTTTAGTGAATCGAATTTTTAGGGATGTCACTCAACCACCGCAAGGGCACACGAGCGGTGCCATTGAAGGTCCAAGGGAGCAAGCAGAGAGTTCAGATTCAGATGATGAAGAATGAATGAATGATTGATGCATCTGTGTTATATACCTGACCAAGTCCAGTTAAATCGATCCTTCCCTTTTCTGGGATAGGCCTTAGCATATAGATGTAAAACTCTTTTTGATCGATTTGTTAAGCCTGAGGGACTACACTTAGAAGTTTATCAGTCTAAGCTTTGTGCTCTATCGGGGCATTGATTGCTTTGTCTGTTTGGTTTTGTAAATAATCTCATTATGATGCCGTAATGTTATTATCCCACAACAGTAATCCATCCGCCTCTAAAATATAAAAACTATTATGCCACCATCAGCACTTCAATTGTATAACCACCACTATAATATAAAGGTGTACTGTATGATGCCGCCACCCCCCCCCCCCCCCTCGGGCTTCCCTCCTCTCTCTCTCTGGTTTAAAATGCACCCCTTTCATGGTAGTACTTGATGCTGGTAGTACTTTATGCCACCATCAGCACTTCTATTGTATAACCACCACTATAATATAAAGGTGTACTGTATGATGCCCCCCCCCCCCCCCCTCGGGCTTCCCTCCTCTCTCTCTCTGGTTTAAAATGCACCCCTTTCATGGTAGTACTTGATGCTGGTGCCATTAGAGGATCCACCTAACGAGTTAAACCCCCTCCTATGGCAGATTTGTGTGGTAAAAGGCTAATGTAATATACTTAATTCTCTTGTAAGCAAAGAGAAGAGAGTTCGGGTTTAGATGAAAGGACGTCGTTTATGGTGCCATTATGGTAGAAACTTAACACACTCACGAGCTCTACATTGGGCAACTGATCCGATCCTTACAGGTTGCATTAGCGCCTTTTTGTGCTCTCTCCATTCATTTCATTCCCCGCCACCGTCTCACACAATTTTAAATATAGGTCTCTTTACGTATATCTTGTACATAGTGTGTGTACGTAAATGCATGCTTTTGAGGGTTCTCGGTGGTATAATTAAGGTGTTCGACTTAAAATGTGTGCCTAACCTTTTGATTTCTACTGAAAACGTAATTGCATTGTCGTAAAATTATTAGAAAAACTCCGCCGGGCATAGTTATTATAATGTGTCAACTTATTTATAGAACATAAATGCCTATTATAAAATAGAAGAGCATCGCTAAAACTATTTCAGCGACGAAGCTTGTCGTTACAAAGTTTAGCCACAAAAACTTTCAAAGACAATCAAAGCCGCTCAAAGCATTACATCACCCTCCAAATAGCTGTGTGGTCAAGATATATATCATAGCCTATTATCTAAACAGAGCAACATTGTTGAGGCATTGAGACCTGGCGGCTGGCACTGATATTTGGCTGAATCAAGTGGAATAAGTTTCTGCTTTGGAAAACTTCTGATCAGGTATCAGGTGTCTGTCCGATCTCTAGTTGTTCGGTAAAAAATGTAAACTATCGAATTGTGAAAATTTTAACTTCTACCGGGATTGTAAGATGATATCTACAGCCTCTCATGAGGCAACATTAATGGATTTAAATATCTTTTATTACTTTTTTAAGTGATGCTAAAAAGTGCGGTTAAAATTTGTCACTAAAATTGCCCTTTTCTGCCGGGAGCCGGATCTCTCAGCTCCCTATCATTGAAGTATTGTAATGTAGGGTATATTCCACCCCCAAATTATCCATCTGCATAGCATAATCTTCTTCTTATTGGGCCAGTGCTGCCAGTTGACTTCAATATGGAAACTGGTTTCAATAATTCCACTTCTTGACCTATCCAAGCTGTTTTCTGGACTGTTTTCTTCTTGTAACACGAATCATCCAAAGTAGAAGAATATGCTGCAGGGGTTCGTTTATGGCAGCAGCTAATTGGTCTCTTTGCCTTGAGATCAGAAGGTTAATGTGTAACCGTCAATCTCTTTCGAAAAGATCAATTTGTTCCTTCAACGTGCTAATATTAAAAACTAGTGTTCAGAGTTAAAAAAATAGCGCTCCTTTACCGTTCTGGTATTGAAAAATAACTTCGAGAATAAGTCGTTTTGCGCCTTTTCTAGTCTCTGCCTTGCTGCTTCCCTCACTGACACTGTGTTACTTATCAAACTAACTTTGATGTTAGCTTGAGTGGCCCGTCCAAAGTTGATTGGTGTGAGGTTTGTGTCATCCTTTTATTGCACACGTGAAACTTCTAAATTATAGTAAAGAAAAAAAAATTGTAAATTCCAGTCGGAAGAAAGGGATAAAGCTAAGGTAAGTTCACTCATGGTATTGATCATAATAAGTGATCTGGTTGTCATCCTTAATATGGTTAGACTCTACTCAGCAAAGTTTGTATTTAACATAGAAAACTCTTTTGCTGCTACCAATCTCTTATATATAGACAATTAACGATCGCTAAATATCTTTAATGACTTTCTTGTTAACACTTTTAGAGATAATTTTTAACCGTATCTTTTTAACGTCAATAAATAAAAGTCATTAAAAATATTAAACGACAATTAATTGTCGCTATACGGAGAGTTGTACGTATCTTCTTACAGCTATGATAGCACCTTAAAGTTTTCCTTTAACATAACTTGCATGACTGTTTTGGCATTAAGAAGTATTTTGTAGTGCTTGGACCGTACTGAACTACACTTTTTAATGATTCAAAAGGCGTCGTGATTTCTCCAAGTTTCCCTTATTCTTTTCCAATTCTTACTCACTTGTGTGCTAATTTTGCTCTCCCTAATTAAAAAAGAAAGGCCTATCCAAGATTTAGACAGAAAAAAGAAACTTTGTCCTCTGCAAGATAGCAGCCAAGTGAGAAATGTTAGATTCAAAAGTATGATCATATTTAGTAGCAATTACGAACAAGCAAAGATCTTGGTTATTTCCTCCTAAACTAGGTCTTTAGAGTTACATAGATGGCAGCTTATGGTTGATCATTTGACCTCTTCGGATGAAGTCATATTAATATTCAATTTGTCAAAACTCTCAAGATTCCTTTCCGAGAACTGAACTGAGCCAAACATATTCCCTCTTTCGTTTATATTAGCCAAATCAGACAAAGTAAAAGCTGCGTAATCTAATGTTCTTGCCAAGAACAATCTTATCTAAAGGCAGCCGTCATACGCCGAATGTTTTGGGTGTTCCTTTGTTGATTCCAATTCGATCTTTTTTTAATTCCAATCTAACTAGTAGATCAAGATTTCGTGTTCTTAGAATAGTACATTTCTTGCTTCCTTTCCATATTTTTACAACCTCTAGCAACCGGGAAAAAAAATGGTGCAGCAATATGAACTGTGAAACTATTTTTTGCAGGATTTAATTCATCAGAGAGCGGTGAGGTTAATGTCGCGAATGATATAGTGGGCTTTAGGCTCTTTTTTTTTTTTTGGGGGGGGGGGGGAAAGAAACCGCTTCTGTCTAATAATGTCACAATCACTGTTAATAATATGAACTCCTATTAACTATTGATTGCGTACGGGTCTCTCCAGTATTTTCAAAATATAATTGTTGTAGCATTACATTTTTTTATGATAAAAACATATGTAGAGATATCAAGTGTCACCATTTCCAAATTACAAGCTTCTAATTAATTAAATCCTGCAAAAAACCAAGATGACGACCAAACTTGAAAATCCATCATCGGAGCACTAAGAAATTCATAATAACATGCTATCAAAAATTACGTAAATGTTAGTTCTTAAATAAGGGAGCTTCAAATTACCAAACACCTGGATTACTTTTTCATACTCGTTTTGTGCGTAAAGTAAAAATATTTTAAAAGTGAAAAATATACCATCGAATAATTCCAGAATTAAAGTAACTTAATTAAGCATAGAGGATCCGGATCCAATACAAACCTGCCTTTGCCTGAAATTATCACATTTGACGGTTTTGTCTTTCCCTTTGTCTGGGGAACAGTAAAGGTCAAACAAATCAAAAGTAAAACATACGGAGATCTCCTTCGTTTCCTTTATCTTTGATTATTTTCTTGTCCTACTTTCTTCTTCTTCTTCTTCTTGGGCTTTAAAAGGAAACTACTCTCAGAGAACTCCCAATGCCAGCTTCGACATTTGCCGGTATTATGTGTGGCCTCAGGCTTATATACTCTGCTCTCAGGTGTTCTTTCTGCCCTGAACAGTGAGCATTTGGTGGGGTTTCTTTTCTGGGTCAGTTTGGTGAAAAAGAACTCCTTTGATGGACTGATGGGTGTATTTTCCGTTACTGTATAAATGGGTCTCCCTTAGTCTATATATCTCTTTCAAGGTATTTGCTGATCTTTGGTGTTGGTGTTTCTTGACATTAAATTTCTATGCGGTCTATATATACTTGGTAATGTTTTTGTCCTAATTGTAGCTGCATTAGTTAATTTTCCTCTTCGTTTTGTGTGATCCTGATCTGCTTCTCTTGGAATATTTCACCCTAATTGCTTCCCGAGAAATGTGGATCCAAGCACGGTCTGTTTTTTCAGATCCTACTTTGTTTTGTTCCATGAGACGATCCCATTCCTGCCATCTTTCTGAGAAGATAACAAATACTGCCAACCTTTCACCCTGTCGATGGTTTTATCACAATCGTCTGTATTAATTCTAGGCAATCTTAGTAAAACCGATGTATCAATGTGTAGAAGTATTGGCTAACAGGAACAGGACTGGCATTACCGATTAGCCGGCACCGTCCTTGTGGTGTTTGATTGAGTCAGTCCACTGCCATTAGTAGTAAATGCAAGAAAGGTAGCAAATTGTTCTACCTTGTTAGCAAAAATAAGTAGATTGATGTTGGTGAACTTGGAAGTCAGGCCTGTTTTCGCTTCTTTAAAAGACACTGGAGCAAATGTGTCTGCTTTCTCTGATTAGTAGAGTAGAAGACATTTCCATCGAAGAAGTAAATATCTCGTGCGAGCGAATTATAGTATGAGGCATTTGGGTGGAAAACTAACTACCACAGTTATTAGATGTTGAAGGAGCGTCATGAGAAGATTTATGATCTTTAGGACCTTTCAGAACTTTGACGTTATTTTTTGGAGGCAGCGTTTCCAACACAAATCGGTTTTCGTAAAAAAATGCTCCAGTTTACTATTGCTTATCCATAACCGCATTTTGCAATGTCCTCTCGTTTCAAGATCTCTTGCCAACTTGACAAGGATTGGGATTCCCTGCTGTAACCCATGGTTACAGCAGGGTGCTGTACCCATTTCTGTGAGAGAGGGGGAGAGAGAGAGGGAAGAGAGAGAGGGGGCTGTAACCATGGTTACTCTCTCTCTTCCCTCTCTCTCTTCCCCCTCTCTCACAGAAATGGGTACAGTCACTGGATGTACATAATCATGTTAAATCTTAAGACGGACTTCCCTGTGAGAAGTAATTTAAGTTCTAGAAATCGACTTGTGGAATCGTTTGGTCTTGGATGAGAATTAATTTAAGTTTTAGATTGAGTTGTGGAACCATTTGGGCTTGGACTTCTCTGTTCTTTCTGTTACATTCATTGTATACTCTGTGGAGGCCCTAGAGATACATCTGAATGACAAGTTGATTGCTTGCATATCGAAACTTCTCTTTTGTTTGAGTATCTGGTCCAATTTCAAGTAGATAGAACCAACCTTGCCTTGTGGAAATAATCGGTCCTGTGCGAAAATAAGAATTCAAGATAAACATTTACGGTCCCGTGCTAAAGTAACTTGCTAAGCTTCTATTTATTGTGGAATCTAGAACCTTGATCTTTTATGGTAAAATTAGTGTTTATTCTCGAAGCATATGAGAACAAGTTTGCTGAAATTTTACAGAAAACATCCAAGTCATAAATTTGTTATGTAGCTCTTGAATTGTTGATCCTCGTCTCTTTATGGTTCCTTACTTAAGTCATTCACGTTTTGTTATATTATAAAGCAGGTTGGAACTAGGCATTGATAGACTCCTAGTTTCACTCTCAAAGCATGAAATTAGAACCAAAGCACGGCTGGTGCTCAATCGTGCCTCTTCAGCTGCGAGGCAGATCAGACACCCATTTTTGTCTGTTTCCAAAAGTGAAGTCAGCTGGCTATAGTCCTGGCAATGCACCTGTTTACCTCAATGTATACGATTTGACACAAGTCAATGGATATTTCTATTGGGCTGGCATTGGTGTCTTTCACACTGGGGTGGAAGGTTAATTTTTACGCATCTTCATTCGACTTGAATTTTCGTTTTTTGAATAGCTTCCTTTTATCTTCAGCAAGATTATGTAGCAGGTAAGTTATCAAATGTATCAGCATAGTATGGTATGTGTACATACACCAAATCATGGTATAGCTTTTGCATGTGATTCATATTATGCTACCTAAGGTGTCAATTTGTCACACTTCGACATAGAAAGACTTCCTTATACATTACAATGTCAGAGATTAAAAAGGCCACTGTTAATTTACTAGGTTTTCTTATCTACTTTTGCTAATCCATGAGTTTGTTACATATATCTTTACTTATTGATCAAAGTAACAATATTCATGAGAAATTAGCGATATTCGCTAATTAATCGCGATATATTACTAGAAAGTCTAAAAAGCGTATTTATCACGGTTAATCGAAGAACTCGTGCATAACTTACGGTTATCGCGATTCAAGGTTCTTCCTCTTTTCTTGAGGAATGTTGATGGCAAACACTTCTCTGGTGGGATTCGAACTCATGTTTACTTTGTTTGTTTGTGCAGTTTTGTGCCATCTTTTTTTCCCATCACTTAAATGAATCAAAGAATTCTTACATTTTTGTCATTTCAATTACAGACTTTACAAATTTCAAATACTTAAAACTGTTATAACCTGAAATTAATTACCAAATTATTCCCGATTTACAGTACGAACTTTGTTATTCCACCGAATTATTTCCGGTTTACTGACGAAGTTCTCCAAATACTTCCCGAATTCCGTATTATTGCCCACGACGAATAATCCATGAGTACCGAATTTGTTATTATGGTATTGATCATGTATTATTTCTCTTTTAGGAGAAATGCATAGTAGATTGAACCAAAGACATATATAAACTCCCACTTCCTACAGAAACTGATGTGTTTTGAGCTCGCATGTGATATGTTGCTTCTTCATTCATTATTCCTTGTAACTTCTTCAAATGAGCATGAAACCTACAAACTGACCTAGCTTATCCTTCTTAACACAGAATTTGGCAGCAAGTAAAGGTCATCGAAGAATAATTACCATGTTCTCTCTATGAAGGAACAACCTCAATTGTATTATCATGCTGCAAGGCTTGAGAGAGGCCTTAATCCTTCCAATAACAATTTTATCAAATTCTAGTCGATAACACTGTTCCTTTCTAGAAAGTGTGTTCGTTAGCCCTCAGAGAGTTTAGTGTTGTGCGCAATGACCTTCACATTGGCATAAAGTCTAATCAGCTTATATATGAACCGCAAGCCTCCAGAGGAAGCATGCATTTGGCATGTGAACTAAACACTGATTCGCACGTCAAATGTATAAGCATGCATTGTTTTACACATGTGTATTGAAAGATCATCGTGCACCAGGATTCTACGAGTTTAGATCTTGTAATTTGGAGCATTAGAGTAGAAGTTGAATACTATTTGGAGCTAGCTTGGAGCATTAGAGTAGACATTGAATACTATTTGGCTATTATCTAGAAACTAATTTGAACTTACTTTTCATTTATCACAGAAAAAATGAGATGAAAGCAATTTTTTCTCCTGACTGTTGTGATTCTTGGTTTGCAGTTCATGGTGTAGAGTATGCTTTTGGAGCACATGACTATTCCACAAGTGGTGTCTTTGAGATTGAACCTCGGCAGTGCCCTGGCTTCAAGTTTAGAAAATCGATACTCATGGGTATGACATACTTGGATCCTGACCAAGTTAGAGATTTTATGGAGCGCCAATCTGCAAATTACAATGGCGATACGTATCACTTGGTTGTGAAGAACTGCAACCACTTTTGTGAGGACGTATGTTATAAGCTGACAGGGAACCGCATCCCAAAATGGGTAAATCGGCTAGCCAGAATAGGTACTTGATTCAGGGCCCTTCTTTGTTGTATAACATGTAGCAGTTTGAAGTTTAAGGTGCTCAAACTTTCCTTGCCAAATCATCTTAATAACTTACACTTGCATGCTTCCTTCAATTGCATGACCCGCATGTTTTAATGGTGGGTGATCCCAGTAAGTTAGCATTAATGTTGGGAGCTCATACTATTAAAGACACTACCTTCAATCATGAATTATAATGTCTCTAAGTCTCACTTTTTGAATTTGTTTTCCCTGCTCACGACTTAAACATGGGGCCTGTATGTAACTACATTGAACAATTGCACAACTAACTGTACCATGCTTATGTTCAATAACTCATTGAATTATTGCCTTGAGTAACCTAAAAAACATCATTCACCTGCTTTTGAAAGATGTTGCTTGATCTTTGCTTTAATCTAGAAAGTTGCATGTATCAAGTCTCGGCCACTTCCTATGTCCTTTTATTTACGAATTGCAGTTATCTGTAGAGATGTTGTCTTACCTTTATTCCATCCTATATTTGCCCTCTTTCTTACCCTTGTCTCTGCTTGTAGGCTCACTCTGCAATTGCGTACTCCCTGAGGCTCTTAAAGCTTCCTCCGTGCAGCATGATCCAAACTTCCAAGGCCGTGACAGTGAAAAGAAGAGACTTAGAAGCTCCTTCAGCTGCTTGTCATCAATCTCATTGCATCACAGGGAGAGGGAAGTATCAATATCCTCATTGTTTCTACACACTCACTACAAAGGCTGTGTGCCCCCGTGGGAGCTTAAGAGATCGAGAAGTAACTCCTTAAAGGAAGGGTAAGAGGTGGTTCAGTGCTTCTTACTTTATGCCATTGTGAAATGGCAGGGTCTTCTCCCGACCTGGATATATCTCCATACATCCATGGACCTTTAGAAGGGTAAAATTGGAGATCTCGTTTTTGGATGACAACACGGATTATCATTCCTCTGTACGCTTTCTGCTTTGTGTTCTTGTTGTCTTTGTGATATTGTTTCCCCATGTTGAACAAGCAAGAATGCAGATAGGTGTTGCATAGTTATCAGATGTATCATTGTGATTTTTGTGCTTCTGGTTTTGACCATAGCACATGTTTTTGTACGGTAAGCCTTTGATTGTATGTTGCTCCAACTTTCATGTTTCAGTCTTCAAAATGACCCAGTTTGCTTTATCTTGAAGTTGACCAAAAGTGACTCTTCTGTGCCCAAGTATCCGGTGTTCCTTTTTGAGCTGGGAGATAATGTCTCTTGCGGAGTTTTTGAGCAATCATAAGCCCCCATCCTGTATACTGACTATTAAACAGGCCAACATCCTCATTCATTCACAGGCAGAAGGGAGCCGAGTCCAAATTTCTGGGAGCTTCGTCCTTCAAGTCCATTGTTCAATTTGTCCGGGTGAGCTATAATGTAAGTCCATCGTAGCCACAGTGACATGCATGATCTGAATAGCCCTTTAGGTTTTGTTCGACACGTAGGATAGGAGCTCCGGACAGGATAAAAGTAATTCTATCCGGTGTTTGGCCACGCACACAAAAGACAGATAAGCTATCTGAATGGACCAGAGTTATCCCACTGTAGTGGGATAATTCTATACCAGGTTGGGGTTAAAATATTTATCCAGGCAATTAGGATTACAAAGGCGAGACAAGGAGCACAAACAGTACCCACCGCCGATGGCATGGCACCTACCGCCAGGCACAGCACCAACCTTCATAGACCAATCGCCAATGTCGACCTACTCCACCCACGGACTAGTGGTGCCAGTGTGTTTTTTGTGTGTGGACGATTGGTGGTGGTTGATTGAGCAATCGGCGGCAAGGTGATGTTGTGTTTGGATGGGTGGACATGTGGTTGCAAGTAGTGGTGGTGGCCATGTTGATGTGGTGGTTTGTTGTTGCAGCTGTGGGTGCGATATGTTGATGGCGGTGGATGGATTTGTTGGTGGTGGGTACGATCTGTTGATTTGTGTTTGGTGGGTGGTTGCATTGGTGGTGGTGGGCGCAGTGATGTGGTTTGTTGCTACAGGTGTTGGGTGTGATCTGTTGACTGCGGCGGGTGCAATCTATTAACGGTGGGTCAATAGATGGTTGCAGTGGTGGTTATTGTAAGAGTTGTTGGCAGTGGTGACAGTACTAAGATAATTATTATCTGGCATGTTGATTTGTGTTTATTCGCCTTTATCTTATCCGTCCTCATCCAATCCTATCTTACTAAATAAACCCCCGCGCCAAAGGCAACCTTAGAGCAGAAATCCTAAAATATTACAAGGAGACGCAAAATGTTGCTGTCAAAGCTAGAACTAGGTGCAGCCCTATAACAATACTTTTGAGCTACTGTATGCGATACAGCCACTTGAAAGTTTCACATATTAAACGGGCATTGAAATTAATGCAATAGACCCAGTTCTGTATGCCAGATTGAAACTAATTTTGAGGGCATTCGAGGCAACTAGTTTGGCAATCGAACAAGAGTGTTTCAACTTCATCTATGTAATTAGCTCATAACTCGCGCAAAACGCATAAGCGTTTTACGAGTTCATCGAGATGGTCAATGAACCACAAGCGTTCTATAAGTTCATCGAGATGATCATTGAACCGCACTTTCTTACATAGATAGAAGGAGCTTCCACTTGTCCCCATCCCATGTGAGGGTCAGAACTTAAAACTCTCGTGATAATAATTTTGGAGTTCCAGTTAACGACAACTGCCAACGAAGCTTCGAGTGCAGGATGCGAATTTCGGAAGTCTCAGTTGGTTCCAAACAGCTCATACATCAGGCAACTTCTCTGAATCTTCACAAGAAAAAGCAAGGAAAGGGAGCAATCATTGCTGCCTAGAATAATATTCCTCTACTATTCCCGTACCTTCACCTCGAAGAAAGAACAACATATTTCTTGAATAGAATCATCAAGCGAAGTCTGCCTTGGATATGCAAGGAAAAGGTTGGAATCTTTAAGTGCTTGAAAGACAGAGACTGGTAGATTCTTGAAGCGGCTCAACTTTGATGGGTAAAGGAGGGGGGTGTGTGCCAAGCAAGAAAAGACCACTTTTAGGTATATCTGATCATGGTGCACCAGACCCAGTTAGTGATGGGGCAATCCAAATTGAAAGTCAAAGCCCCAGTACTGATCCAACTGCCCCCCTGCAAGATAGGATTGTGCAACCAATCAAGAAACTGAGAATTTTCATTGTGTTTTATTCTACGTATGGCCACATTGAAATGCTTGCAAGGAGGATGAAGGAAGGGGTGGATGGGATTGATGGGGTAGAAGGGGTTTTGTATAGGGTTCAAGAAACGTTGCTGCCGGATGTTTTGGAGAGAATGAAGGTGCCTGCTAAGGATGATCGGATTCCGGTGATATCAGCTGAGGAGTTGGTGGAGGCTGATGGATTTTTGTTTGGGTTTCCTACTAGGTATGGGTGTATGGCGGCGCAAATGAAGGCGTTTTTCGATTCGACTGGGGGGTTGTGGAGGGAGCAGAAGCTTGCTGGTGTGCCTGCAGGCTTCTTTGTTAGTACTGGTACCCAAGGAGGCGGTCAAGAAACCACTGCGTAAGTTCTCTACAGACTTTTCTTGATAAGTAATTTTGATTTCATACCAGTATTTATTTGCTGATTCATTAAATAGACGTTGGACATTATGATGGAATTCAGCCCCCTGAATAGGTTTTTTGATCGCTTGTATCGCGTAATATGATACCAGGATCTTTTCCTCTTAATTAGTACTAGTATTTGGCTCTCTTTGTGCGTCGTGCAGCTTGTGCGTGTGTGTGGGTGTGGTGGGGATCTGTACAAATTTGAAGACCTGCGTTTGTTTTGGACTCGGAGGTAGATATCTTGCCTAAATTAGAAATGAGGGATCTCACTCTAATCTGAAATTTTATGTTACTATGATGCGCTCGTCGTAGTCCTCTATTGTTTTGATTTCAGTCATTACTCGTACCGTTACATAAGCTTAACCATTGCGTCGCCAATGGGAACAGAGAGAGAGAGCGTCAAATTCCTGCCCGAACCACCTCAGTTGTGTCCAAGATTTTGAACAGTTGTAGTCCGAGAACTTGTTTCCAAGTTCCTACAACCAGAAAGGGCGGTGCATATAACCACCCCTTGAGGTCCTCAAGGGTTGGTTGCAAGTGTGTGATTTGGAAGTACAGAGGAAATATAGACATATGACCACTACATAACATGAGGATCTATGGTGGTTTGGGCTTGGTATGAAGTTTCCTTGTGCAGGCATTGTGGCAAGAGGTTAAATGTGCCATTAAAACTTGGAGATGCCAACTTCTGTGAAATCTAATAACTTAGAAGAGGAGATGCTGGAACACTTGCAAGAAGATGTAGGTAAGAGCTGAGACTCCTCATCATACATCTCGCTCGCAACTTGCCCAGGAAAACTCCATCTTTTTAAGTACATTGTTTCACATACACGGTCTTCCCACTCTCATCGACTTAGATGAGGCTCTTCTCATCTGTTACTCCGGTTGTTCAGAACTACACATTATTCTCAAGTGCCCTTTCAGAAGTGAATCATGCGGACACATACATAAGAAATAGCATTAGAGTTGATTTTGCTAGTACCAGCCTTTCAAATTTCAGATTTTTATATAGCGCCGATCAGTCCTTTTTAACATCAGAAGGCTTGGGGGATACAGGAATAGAAAATGCTGTGTGTACATATTGAGGTTGATGTCATGTGTAATTTGCTCCCAACACAGTTTATGTGGAAGAGTGTTTTGAGTTTGGAAGTGTCATTGTGATGATTGACAACTGTTAAGGATGAGTTGTATGTCCTTCTCATACACTCTGAGTCTATTAGAATGAAACTAGTTTCTTGATCCTCTTACGGGTCACTGTAAAACAACTAAATATCACGCAGGGAAACACGCATACCACACACACGTTAGTAGCTCTTCTTTTGGGAGTCTTAGACATTCCTTCCCTCATTCAATGGCTTTTAAGTCAGCCATTCTGGGTGACTGCAGACCAATAATATCTTCACCCTGTAATGCAGTTGGACCGCGATTACTCAGCTGGCACACCATGGAATGATTTATGTTCCGATTGGGTACACCTTTGGTGCTGGAATGTTTAGGATGGACTCTGTCAGAGGAGGTTCTCCTTATGGTGCAGGAGCTTTTTCAGGCGATGGCACCAGGGAACCAAGTGAGACAGAATTGGCACTTGCAGAGCACCAGGGCAGGTACATGGCTATGATAGTCAAGAGGTTTGCTCAGCCTTGTTCATTTCCACCTGATCATAGCATGAACTAGCAGAGATCATCGTTCCTAAATTCGCCTGTTCATTCAAAAAGAAAAAGTGTTTTTTTTTTGTATATTCACACGTATAGATGTATCATCTGTAGATAAAATTTAACTTAGGCTTCGTTTGACGTTTTCAGAGGTGGCTGCCGGTGGACGCCGGCGGCCGGATCGGCATCTCGCCTGAGGTGGCTGCCGGCGGTGGGATAAAAGTTTTTGGCAGTTTCGGTCCACTTAGTTTATGTTTTGTCCTGTGAGCTCATTGGTTGTTCAAAGTTTGTAAATGGTTGTTCAAATTTTGTAAATGGTTGGAATTCTTCCCTTCTGATGATTTGGCTTGATAGTGCACTATGTGCTTGCTTGGCTTTTCCATGGAGTACTGTTCACTTCGGACTTTTTAACTGAATTTTCTCAATGCATTTGCTTTCTAATTCACTAAGCAGACAGGCGGAACACAGAATCCGGCCTTTCCCAAGTTTAACAGCAAGAATCCACTATTGAAGCGGGGCTTCACATCACCGCCACTTTCCCGGAATTTCAGGAACTTTTGTTGAAGGTAAAGGACCTTGTAACCATCAAATTTGCTATCCAAATGTAAACCAAATACCTGCCCAGAATGCAACAACAGATGACAACAAACATGGACGCTTTTAAAATGCCTAGGCCAAAAGTACCCACCCGGTCAACAATTGCTCTCTCATAAAAGATTTTGCTCAATCTAGTTAACGATCGGGCCGATAAAGAGAGTTCATTTTCCAGAACATCAATGCAGGACCTAGTGCTGTATACATGCAGCTGATGACTTAAAAGGCAGAAACAGATTAAGCTGCATATGGGGAGATTTCAGTCGTCTAAGAAGCTTAAATTAGATGACAAATCAGATGTAGTGCAACCCAGAACGTAGATGACAGATCAGAAAAGAAAGAAAGATAAAGATTGTAAAAGAAAATGACAAATGTATGGGAAAGCTACTATTAAACGCCTTCTTGTGAAAAATGGAAGAAAATGGCGTTATCAGCGAAACTTCCATGGATTGTTGTTGGCCTCCCATGAGTCAAATAAGCACCAATGCTTAGCTTATCTGGGATTATGAAGGCACCCCTCCAAGGAAGGAGAGTAATAAGACAAACCCAGCAAAAATCTCCATATTTTGCGACGACAATAACAACAACAACAGCATTGATTTGCAGAAAATTAGAAAACCAAATTCCTTTAGCACACCGAAAACCCTTTTAAGCAGGAACCCACATGAACCCTATTGGCCCCGTTAGGCCGTGTTGCTTTTGAAGCGGCCGGCTATCTTTCTACACTTATATATGAGAGGGTAACTGCGGCTAAACCCTAAAGTAAATTGGTTGACGACAATGTCCTTCTAATGCAAAATCATCCATCCTTGTCCAATTTCTCAAGGTACACACTCCGCGTTTCGTTACACAGTTTTACTTTTGTTGTGAATGTTTTTGATAGCGCTTTCGTGTGTTTTAGTGACACATTTTAAGCTTATTTAACAAAAATAAAATGCAAGTGATGAGAAGAAAAGTGTAAATTTTTATTTTTAGTAGTAAGCTGTAAATCGTGGATGCAATAAAATTTGTATAATTTGAAGATAATCATGACCCTTTTTGACCGTTCTTCTTTCTTTCTTTCTGTTTATAATTTCAATTAACATTATATTTTATGAAAAATTAATACAGAATATGGGATACCGGGTTTCCTAGTCATACTACTTATAAAAGTCTCAATCTTTGTAAATCATTTTTTAGCAAGAATAATACCCTTGCATAAATTAGTTATACCATGAATGTCCTTGAAACCCATCTTTGCAAACTATTTTGTGGTAAGAAAAAACCCTTATATAAGTCTAATATACCTTGAATGCCATTTGCCTCTTCTCTGGCGCCATTCCACTTCCTCTCCGTTCATTGTTTCTTCTCGGTTCATCCTATTTTCCATGTTCCTCCATTCAATGGCCATAATTCTTCGTTCCATACATCTTCACGAATTTAATTGGTAGAGTTCTTTAAGATGATGACTCTCCACCTCCATAGCATGAAGTATTACAAAACCCTCCGCTTCAAGATCTCTCTCCTATGGTGCTATTTATGCCGAACAACTCCATGCATCTTCTAGGAATTAATTACAGCAATTTGTTGAATGAACGACTCATTATCTCCACAACACATATGAATGATAAGAGAGGCTTCCCATCATATAATTGTTCAATTCACTTCTTCATGCCTCCAACAGCCTTTGCACACCGTTCCTATAAATTGGAGGTAAATTCATGATCTCTGTATTTTCAATTTAAGATGGATTTACAGATTTATTTTCTTGGTTGTAATTTGTTCACTACTTATTACGATCCACTTCTTAGTTGTACACTGTAGCTTCACTGCCGAGTGCTGACCATTAACAACATGTAGATGCTACGGCCCAAACTACTTGAGAGGTACTTCACCCCATCCATCATTAATCTAGCTCGCGTGCAGTTCTGGTAAGCCCATCATTTTGCTTCAATTATGTAGCTCACGTTTTGGTCTCTTTTATACCTTCCGCTATATTGAATTTCTTTAGCATTCTAATATTCTGATTTTTGTCATTAGGAGCCTTGGGACTAATTCAGTATCAGGTGTGCTAGGACTTTGGGAAGCTTACAAACATGTGGTCAATGTAAGTTCTTCTTAAGTTCATATGTCTTTAAGGTTCAACTTACACGTTCGTTATCCTAATATGACCAAATCAACCAAATTCAGAATAATGGGATTGACATTGGCAGATGTTGCTTTTCGAGTTGAAGCAAAGAGAAGAAGTTCATCTAGAGAGGCATCATAGCGGTCTCCTCAAGAGTCCCTTTTAGCTACTAAATCAATTTTTTTCTACAAGCCTCTGCCATCTGGACTTCAAAATTTGACAAAGTTTGTAAGTGAAATAAAAAGTCATTTTAGTTTGCGCTCATTTCATTCCTTTGTACTAACCTGATTAAGAAGTTTGCATATGCACCACACAATTGAGAAGTTTGCGGTTATTATACCACTACTAGATGGTGATAAGTTTAGCTTCTTTTTTTCTTTTTCAATAAGTGATTTCAGTTATGGTTGTAGATTACTAGAGTATAACGAGAAAACACATATAGATAGTTGTGCGCACACGCTTATATGTACAACTCTGTATGTGTGTGTGCGCCCACACCCATATACCCATATTTGGGTCATGGAGGACCATAAAAGCTAGTTTTTTTTTCCCAGAGTTTGCATTGAATTTTTATCGTCATACATCCAAACACAGTACAAGGGGTATCTAAACCTTGATGCATGCAGTGTAAGTTAAAAATAATGAAGAAAATACAAAACTTATTGCATCAATAATCAAAACTTTAATAAGTTACCTGCTCCAAGTGAACAGAAATGGTAATTTACTTGTCCCAAGTGCTACTTTGGCCTTAACTTCAGATTGCTATGAAAATGGTTTGCGTAAGTATTGATGTGGTAAATCGAAGTATGCACTTTCAGCCAAAACACGTGAAATTTCAATTTGCACTATACTTACCACAACAATTATGGTTTTATGCCTACTATATATATTCCATTTTGCGAACTGAACTAACTTTGGATTCTAAAATGTTATATGTTGCTCCATAAATTGCTTCTTGTATTTTATTTTTAATGTTACAACATACAATCTTTGCTACTTACTAGCGGTCAAAGTATGTTAAAGAACTTCTTGTACATTGTCTTCCATTGACATCTCCATTATGTTTCTCCTGTTTGTTTAAATACTAGCAATTTGATCACGAGTTGTCTGCCCTATTTTTGTAATCGTGTGGTTGTGTATTCCTGAAAAATGGATTCTCCTTGATAGTAATCTGAGAGAGCATGTACTCGCTACAACTTGAGCTTGAGTTTAGGTATTCATGGAGTTATTGAGTGTATAAGTGTGATATGGTTTTGACACTTGTTACATCATTTTTTTTAATAAACGGGCAAAGAAGCCTGTCATTGTAAGACGATTAGGTAATTAGGAGTTTTAAGAGCTTCATTACCTTAAAGGAGACATAAATCTTTTCAAGAATAAGTACAAGTGAGGATAATGTAGTTTACATCCAAACTTTCCATAGCTTGAACGAGTAAGCTTGACGTACAAAGTCATTCAAAGTGATGCAAATTCATAAGAACAAGCTATAAGATAGATTCACTTTCTAAGAATTGCACCTTACTTTATAGATCCATATTAATATAGTGCACGTGAGTTTGCATGGAATGTAAAAGTATATACTTGTTTCTCTCTACGAAAGAAATCTAATTCTCGAGATGGTTTGCTTTTGAAACTACGTTGGATGCTTAGTGTATCTTTGTTCCACCACTGCTGCTACTTTTCTTATTTGGTCATGTGTGTGTGTCCTAAAGACTCTTCATTTTCATGGTGTCCCCCTCCTCAGTCACTTTGTCTACCAAAAAAAATATTAAACTACTCTAACCTTCAAGCTCAAAATTAAACAACTAAGAGATGATAACAAGAATCAAAAGATTTGTCATCAGGTACACATCTTAGCCAGAGAATAGAACCATATCATTCTATGAAATGACACATTAGGAATATGCAGAAGTCTTTAGAATCTTGTGGTCTTACTGTTAATTATTAAAAACAAAATGATTACTTTTGCAACATATTTGCTGGAACGTTTTGTTGCCTTTCTTTAAAGTATGTGCTTTATTTTTAACTCAACAGCCTAAGGGGCTACTAATAAGAAGCGTAGAAAAGGTAACTGAAAATGAAAAATCAAGAGAATGTACAATGTTTTGTTGGAGATACTTGAAAAAACCTGCTAAAACTAAAAAAGCAATGTCCATATTTTGAGAAAAGAATGGTAATAGTCTAACGCTCTTCCCTTTCTTTGATAGTTTCAGGAATGGAATTCAACATTCATGACGACTTGCAATGTCAAGCAGGGAAAGTACTTAAAATAATAAACAACAAATTGGCTCCATCAAAAACTGCTCGAGGCCGGTGTTGAGAGCGAGACATAATTTTGTGTACCGCACTCTTTCCATTTTCTTGATGCTACTCTATATATTGATTGAGAAGTCTATCTTAAATGGCTATGCTCCTTCCATGGTGTCCATTGCTAGATGGAGCTATAATAAATTCTAAGCATTTCCTTGCAGGGAACTATCAAGTTTCTTTTTTAGTTTGAGATCATCGCTTCTATTGAAGTTTGTTATCAACTTCTCGGCACAAGAAGTAACTTGAGGTTCTTTTGTGATTTCAAGAGAAGGAGAATGGTTGATATGCCAAAGAAAGCTTTGACACGACACTTAACTATATGCAAGATTGACATCAAACGCAAAGGCTTCAAGGGGTAGTGTTATGCACAAGGAAGACTTACTTTCACTAATAATCACTAATAACTTGGATGTTAAAAAGAATGTTGATAAAATGAACTATATATGAAGGTGTTGTTTAATTCCTAACACTGCTGCTAAAAGTGACATATTCTACCTAATACTAACTGCTATGCATATAGGGTTTCACAACTATCAGTTTCTTATATACCCTTAACGCAGTTAGAAACTGATAGTATATCATTTTTCATTGGATCAAATAGTAATGACCATGCTCTAACTGAAAAAATTGATGTGTAAAGCTAACATCTCTACTCCCTCCTTTAAGTGATGTATACATTAATGGTCACTATTTACAGAAATTATATTGCTCCTGTAAAGCAACAAATCTGAAAATAGAGAATAGAGGTTACACTTGGTTTAATGCTTGCAACAAATACGGTAAGAGAGTTACCATCGTTGAAGAACAAGTAATCGGTGCATCTTGTCCGATCGATCAGGAAATACCTTATGAGCCAAGATAAATTTGGTCTCTATAAAAAAATCATACAAATTTCTTTGTTAAACTACTTCTTTACTGAATCAAGTACATACTTAAGATTGTCATGGTTGATGAAAGATAAAGTACAATTCTTATTCTATTTAATGCAGTAGAAATGTTAACTGATTACAGCGTGGCAAATTTCAAACTATCCAGAAAAGAGGTACGAAACAATCCATTATTTACAAGCGATGTTCTTTTAAAATATAGTGCACCTAACTTAAAAGAGAAAAATAAACACTTGCAGAATGGCATGAACCGTAAAATCTTGAGAAGGCTGGAATTATGCATTGGAAAGACATTCACATTTGTCGTCAAAATTGATTAAAAAAGGGAAGACGGGAGAGTTAGAGGACAGATGATCATCAAAGAAGTTCTCGAAGATGCAATGATGATCGACAATGAAGAGATTTGTGAAATTTTCTTTAAAAGAAAATTAAAGTTGAAAATGTTTTAAAATGTCATCTTCTTATTAGGAATTGAACGTAATTTAAATATGTTATGTTTTGATGATAGAATTTTATAGAATTAGCCTGTTTATTTTGTAAGTAATCATAATATACTCTCAAACTTTGTTTGATTACTAAAATTACTTCTTAACATAATAAAAACGCACAGTTGACCACATGTTCATAGAAGAACTCACATGGTACGTAACAAAATTCTTATTTCATTTTCTTAATATCTAACGTGAAGTTTCTAAAATGTTGCAAAAGTCTAGAAGATGAATGCAGTAGAAATTTTATGGGATATGCTCAAAAAAAATTAATTTGAAAATAAGTTTCATGACACATCTGTGATCAAATGGCACTTCTTCTTGTTTTTTGGTTTGTAAGGATAACTGCAATTAATGAAATAATTAATACAGGATGTTAATTTACAAGATTACGAGACCAAAGGATCTTCAACTTTCCAAAATGCAAAGGCCTAAAAATGAAAATAAACATTTAACCTAACTAAGGCTTTAAATGTCAGACCAAACCTGAATCTGTCGCCTGTGAAAATTTAAATCTCATGGGCACAGTTTGTTAGACAAGTAATTATTAGCAACAAACCTTTTTGTTTCTTCTGGGAATAAAAGCTTCAAGACTTGAGATTTTCTACTAGATTGTCACAATGTACACTTAATTAAGTGTCGGTTACACATGCGATCTCAAACATTAAAAAGCCTCCAATCTAAATTCAGGAAAGGCTCATTAAGGCAACCGTATCAAACGGCTTTCTAACAAAGTTAAATTTTTAAAACGCCATAAAATGAATGTTGGTTTCATTAGCGGAATGCAACCTTTCATACATTTTGCCTACCGACCCGTTTAATTACCGAATGAATTAGAATATTTCAATATTCAAATCCTTTGTTTTAGTATAAATTAGCAAAGCTCGCTTGTATTGCTCTTGCACACCATCTTATTTCCTTAATCTCTACACTCCCTCTAAAGTGGATAGTTTCTTCCATGCTCCTAATCTACAATCTATTTTGGTTTGGGCTTGCTTTCTCATGTTTCACTTATGAAGCCCCTTTGTTTAGCTCAGGAAGGAGCATTTAGTTAATGGACTTTACTCCTTAGTAGTGCATCCACACTGCGGCACAGTACGTAGTTAGTAAATAACTGCAAGTTGCCTTGATTTTGTGTGTGGGTGGGTGGGTGGGTGGGTGGGTGGGGGGGGGGGGGGAGCAATGTCGCTCTTCCTATTTCCAAGTTTTTGAAAGATTTTTTTATCGCCTCTTGTTGTTTTCATTGACACACTCTAAAGTAGTGAGTATCAAAATGCGGTTTCACACTCTTTGTTTTGTACTCGTTTTCAGTTGTTTCGTGCATTAAGCGCTTTACACGTCGATGAAGAAGATTTATTTTGTTTTAATAAATGTGCACTTATTATCTTGATGGAATCGTAATCCATAATAGTGCACTCCAAAAAGCGGCGCAATGGTTGATAAATAACGACTGCAAGCTGCCACGCTACGCTGCTTAGGTCATGTAATAAACTGTTGAAAAATAAACCTGATTTATTTTATCTATCTTATTAGAGAATTGTATTAGTGATATGTTAGTGGTCATTAGTCGTGTATTAGTGGTGTGTTAATCATGTGCATGTGTTACAATTGCATTACTAGTGTGTTTATGAACTTAAACAGTGGTCTAATTAATTAATGTGTGGATAGTGGGGTGAGTGAGGATGGTGTTTTTTACCAAAACAATTTATAGTCCTCATTGTTGTATTGTTTCGTGTAGGTTTTTTCAGTTACACAGAAATCGTACACCATGAACTCTTTTAACAGTGAGTTCAACAAAAAAAAAGTTGTGTTCATCATGGGAGCTACCGGCACTGGAAAATCTCGTATCGCTGTAGACATCGCCACTCATTTTCCTGCAGAAATTATCAACTCTGACAAAATGCAGGTCTACAAAGGACTAGACATTGTCACCAACAAGATCTCGTCCACGGAGCAACGAGGCGTGAAGCACCATTTACTTGGGGAGGTCGAGCCTGATGCCAACTTCAGTGCCCACGACTTTTGCTATTATACGCTATCTACTATAAAAAAGATTGTGAGAGCGGGACGGGTTCCAATCGTTGTTGGTGGATCAAATTCATACATTGAAGCACTCGTGGAGGATCCTCTTTTCAACTTTAGGTCTAACTATGAATGTTGTTTCCTATGGATTAATGTTTCGCTGCCAATCTTACACGCATCTGTGACGAAAAGGGTAGACCAGATGGTCAATGCAGGTTTAATTTGTTGCTTTATTATGACAAACAAGTATAACATCTACATTTAAGATCACACTTATGAGTTACTTATCACGTTTCAAAGCTAGAGCTTATTCACTAAATCAATGAATGCAGGACTAGTTGATGAAGTACGAGGAATGTTTCATCCCGAGTCAGACCATTCAAAAGGAATCCGCAAGTCGATTGGAGTTCGTGAAATGGATAACTTCTTTCGCTCAGAAATGTATGTTGACGAGACAAGTAAGCAGAGGTTGCTTGAAGCTGCCATTGAAGAGATCAAGACTAATAGACGCAAGTTAGTGTACCATCAATTGGGAAAGATTAACCGGCTAAGGAACGTACGAGGGTGGGAGTTGCACCGAATTGATGCGACTCGCGTACTTGAAAAATCTGGCCCAGAGGCAGACGAAGCGTGGGATCAGATGGTGTTGCAACCATGCTTGAAGATACTGAATGATTTCCTCCTTTGAGAGATGGAAACCATACTTGCAGCTGCTTCTGACAGCCACAATATATTATCACATTCGAGTAGCTCGTAAAATGTAAACGACCCCCCTTCCTGCCAAATTGTTAATCAGAAGTAAAATGGTATCAACGGCAAACCAAGTTTAGTAGTTTATCATCATCTCCTTCATCCTAACAACAGAAATGATATGGAGTTTGCGTAAGCCGCCCATATAACCACTCTTCTGATCATCAAAGTGTATGTAATGAAAGGTTGGAATTCGATCTCAAAATCTAATTCCAAGGCGGTTCCGATTGGGTATTCTAATTCTCTTGCTTTTCATGGTGCACTTGTGGTTATAATGTTGTGGACTCGCTTTTACTTGATTCGGTGAGTTGGACGGAGAATATTGTAAAAGCACGATAGACCTAAGAGTAATTGCAATTTGAGTGGGTTGCAAATATTTAATATCTATTTTTGAATTGGTTCGCTTTACTTTTACCAGAGATTGTGGTGAACTAGAGAAATCAACGAACATATCTCTTCACAAATCAATAAAGTTGGCCCGAACCAAAGGATGAAAGAGCAGTTGCTCTTGTTGGAATTTGCAATTCAATCGCCCAGAAAAAGTTTTTATTCTAGTCAAAATAACAATATTTCAAGTTCCTTTGTTTCACTCAAATGCACCTGCTACCAAAATTTGGCTAATTTTTTTGGCGCCATCACCGGGAAAATTCCTTGACCATGTTGACCGTGGAAATGGCTCTCAATACCCCTAGATTTCAGAAGTTCTAATTCTACACTAATCGAGAATAGCTCACTTATCTCCGGTCATGTTTCTTATGTTTCACTTAAACGAACCCTATTTTGAAAACTTGGCTAATTATGGTACCGTTACCGGATAAACTTTTTGACCATGTTGACCGTGGAAACGATTCTGAATACCCTAACAAAAAACTTAAGTGACTTCTATGATTTACATTTTCTTTGGTCATCATTGTTTTTATTTTCTTCAAACTCAAATCTTCCTGCTTGATTACTATTCCTTTGGAATCTGTTTCCAAAATTATCAAATTGAACCACTACTCACCAACTCCTTGTGAAATGGTAGTGAACTGCAACCGACCAGAGTCATCCATAGTCAGTCAATATGGACAAAGGATGTTGTTATGAGAACGAGGGGGGAGTTGAGTGCAATAGAAGAGGACCTGAAGGCTAAAGTTAAGTGAGCGTTTCCTTCAAACTGTGGCTTGACTGCACCGCTGCCTTCTTCAGCAGCCGGCTACCTTCAGTGAAATCCTCTTGTTATTCAATGGTTTTGAATCAGCCGACTACATCTTCCAGTAAAAACCTTTGTTAGACAAGTAAATATTAGCAAACAGACCTCTTTGTTTCTTTTTGGGAATAAAAGCTTTCAGACTTGAGATTTTGTACTAGATTGTCACAATGTACAGCTAATTAACTGTAATTACACATCCGATCGCAACCATCAAAAACCTCCAATTTGAATTCAAAGAAAGGCTCATCAAGGTGACTGTATCGAATGGCTTTCAGTTAAAGGTAAATTTGTAAACGAGGTAAAATGAATATGGGTCTCAATATATGTGGATGCAACCTCTCATTCCTTTTGCCCAGTGACCTTTTTATTTACTAGATAGATTAGCATATTTGAAGATGGAAATAGTCAGAGATCACTTGTCTTGCTTCCTCACACCATCCCGTTTCCCTGATCCCTACCCTCCCTCCCTAAAGTGATTAGTCTTCCATGCTCCTGATCTACAATCTATTTGCTTTAATTTTTCAAATTATGAAGCCCTTATGTTTTAGTTCGTGAATGAGAATGTAGTAAATGGACTTTACTCCATAGTAGTACATCCCATGAAAGGATTCGAGAGATGAAAACACCCTGGATTTCTGAACCTGGACCTAAGAATTAGACCGGTGACTGTCATCGCATCTTCACTCTGTGCCGTAGCACTGTCACTCCTCAGGCTCTTTCTAGGAATCTTTGGTCTCTTGCTCTTGCTTCATATCTGTCCTTGCTCTGTCAGACATGATCGTTCTTGACTTCTGATTCGGACTTCATTATTTATAACACCTGCAAATATACAGCGCGCATTGTATGGAGAGTTTTTCTTTTTCTTGTTTTCTATCAGTTCTTGCAATCTTCATAAAGTTTCTCACATTCTTGCAAAGGATGCTTAGTGTCATCAAGAGTCGGTCAATACGGACAAGAATGTTGTTATGAAAACAGGGTGGCGTTGAGTAGAATACAAGAAAACCTGAATTGGGAAGTTTAAGTAATGAAAGTTTCCCTTCAAACTGTGACTTGACTGCACTGCTGCCTGCTAGCAGGTTCAAGCAGCCAGCTACCTTCAGTAAAATCCTCTCGTCATTCAACGGTTTTGTAGCAGGCGGCTCTATCTTACGGTGAAAACCTTCCTTGTTATTCAACCCCTTTGAAGCAGCCGCGGCTTCTCTCTCTTTATAACTGCGGCTAAACTCACACAAAGTTCTCTACTTCTTACTTTGTCTTCAATATACTTCGTTTTCTCTAGTAAATCTGTGTTTTAATTAGCATTACAATTGGAGTGTGGTCATTCATCCTCAGGTACAGAAGGTAAATCATAAGTACCGACAACCTTAAACTATCAAAGCATTTTGGGTTAATTATACCTATGTCCCTGAAGTTATGATATAATTACATGTAAGGATAATAGTTTGTACAAATTACACTTATGTTCGTTGACAAAACGGAATCTAAAAAATCCTAACGGTTTTAGCGAAAATTCTTTATTGCCCCTAATTAAAATTAAAATTCCACGTTTCTTTTTATCTTTTTTGTTCTCTCTCCTTTCTCTCTCAAATTCACTATCAGATTCAATCTCCCCACCCCCTCTCCCTACCCCGCTATCGCACGTTCCCCCTATGCCGACGTTGCCCCCTCCCCCGCTCTTCCCCCCACGCGCCGCCGCTGTCCCTCCTTCCCCACCACACCGCAAGATCCCTCTCTGACCCACGGCGAATCACCCTTCTCTCTTATGCCGTGACTCGGAATCACAGTAGGTATTTTTCTTGGGTTTTTGAATTGATGGTGGGTTTTGGTTTAGGAAGAAAGAAGAGTGGGTTATGGTGGTGATGCGGGGTGGTGGGTAACGGTGGTGATGCCAGGCATCTGGGTCACGGAGGTTGGGATGGTGGTTGGCAGTGGTGTGTAGGTATTGTGGGGTGGCGGCTACGGGGTGGGGGAGGGTGGGGTAGGGAGGGATGGAGCGATGGAGCTGCCGGCCATGAAAACAGATTTGCAAATTAGGGTTTTGAAATCTTAATTTGCAGATTGAGACCCTAGTTTTGATGCCGATTGAGAAATTTCGGTAGATTCGCGGTAAGGGACGGCAGAAATTTTGACGAAATTTACGGATTGATGAAATTTTGATGAAATAGACATAAGAGTAAACAAGTTTAGATGCAGATTGAGAAATCTTGAAATCTTAATTTAAAAATTATAAAAATATTCAGTATATACAATATAAGGGTAGTATTGTCATTTTTAAAATACATATTGATGACATCATTAAAAAGTACACTTTTTGGACGGAACCCTGACGGATGGACACGACTGATACATTTTAAAAGTGTTTGGTCACGGAATATTACATTTTAAAACTTAATGTCCTTGACTGTAATTATACCCTAACCTCAAGGACATAGGTGTAATTAGCCCAAGCATTTTTCTAAAAAGAAAAGATTTCACGGTTTAATGAGGACACATTAAGAAAGTAATCGGATCACAGGAGGATACACCATCATTGTTTTGTTTGTAATAATTAATGAAAGGTGTAGAGGTGTCAAAGAAGCCGGGCGCCCGCGCGACAGCCTAACCCGGCCTAAGGATGAATAGTGCGGCCCTGGTCCATAGGGCCAAGGGTCAGGGACAGGCCAAAATATTTGGGAGACGGGCCCGACCCGGCCCGTGCCCATTGGCCCCCCCCTATACATATTTTTTCTTTTCCTTTTTTTGAAGTCCATTTTATTACAGTTTCATCTTTTTGACATTTTGGATCTTTTTAGTTAAATTAATAGTTTTGGAGGTGTTATTGAATTCATATGATTAATAATTTTCTTTTACATACGTAGTGAAGTGTGTGTGGTGATAATGACAGTGACGTGTTTTTGAAGATTTCTGACTCCGGGCTTTCATTTAATGTTTATGTTATAGAATTTGTTTTGTATTCTACATCACGTACAAGCCAATGGAATAATTATAAAAGAAATTATTACATTTTCATTTTATATGTGTTCTAAACATAAATAAAAATTATGTAATTTAAATTTCTTTTTGTTTCAAACAAAAACAGGTGAATTGAATTCTAAATTTTATTCCATGAAGTGGGTGAAGTGTCAAAGGGCCTTGAGGAATAATTTCAGGAATTCGAAAATGAATAACAAGAATTTTTTTGGGAGAGAGGGGAGAAATTGTTGAGCCCGGGTCAGGCCCGGGCCTAAATATTGGGCCTAGGGTCAGGGCTTGGACTGGGCCTGGATATGCCTCTTCTCCAGCCCGGCTTGGTTCCTCACCCCCTCGGCCCGGTCCCAACCCGTTTTCTCGACTGGCCTACTGAGCCCAGGCTGAGCCGGCCCATGGACACCTCTGAAGGGTGCAATTAACTATTCTGTTTGCAAGGCTATATTTTAGGGATAATATAACATATATGTTCCTGAGGTTTGGGGTAATTACAGGTAAGGACAATAGTTTTGACAAATTACACTTGTGTCCATTAGCCAAACGGAACCCTAAAAATCCTAATAGTTTTAACAAAATGACTTTATTGCCCTTATGTTAGAAAGTTATTTTTTTAATGCCATTGTCTCTTTTTAGAAAAGAAAAACCCTAATTTTTTTTTACTCTCTCTCTCTTCCCCCACCCTTTCCCCACCCACTTCGCCGTCACCACAATACCCTCCCCCTTCCCCGGCCACCGCACCCACCCTCCCCTTCCCCCATCACCCGCCCACCTTGTCATGCCCACAACCCCCTTCCCCGGCGCCGCACCCCACTTGCCCTCCCTTCCCCGTCTGCCTTCCCTTTCCCCTACGCAATCTGTCTTCCTCCCTTGTCACAGGCACTGCACCCTATCTTCCTCCCTCGTCACCGGCGTTGCATCCCATCTTCCTCCCTTGTCACCAACGTTATCTCTTCTTCCCAACCTGAAACAATTACTATCTCTCTCCTTCCCATCCAGTCTTCCTCCCTCCCTCTCCAAGGGCTTACCGGCGTGGTGGGGCAAGTCTGTCAGATGGTGGGGCGAGGGGGACTATCGGCGGCGTGGGTTTGCCAAGGCGCTTGCCGGAGGCTTCTCGGCAGCTTGGGTTTGCCAAGGGGCATGCCGGCGTGGTGGGTTGAATCTCTCGGATGGTGGGGCAAGGGGGCTGCTGGCGGCGTGGGGCGGCGGAGGGGGGCTGCTAGCGGTGACTTCAGATCTAGGGTTTAAATTGTGGAGAGAGAAAATTAGGACATAAAAAATCCTAATTATTCACGATATACTGTACAGGGGTAGTATTGCCATTTTCAAAGTACATAATGACGAAAATTACACTTTTTGGACGGAATCCGACGGTTGGTTAAAAGTGTTACCTTTTTTAACGTTTTTGGTCACGTATGTTACATTTTGAAACTTAGTATCCTTAATTGTAATTACCCCCTTAATCTCAAGGACATATGTATAATTAGCCCTATATTTTATTACTCAAAAGGGGATATGGATCCCCTGTTGTAACCCCTCTCTCTCTCTTCCTTCTCTCTATCTTCCCACTCTCACTTTGCTGGGTACAGCACCCGTGCTGTAACTCATGGTTATAGCAGGAAATCTCAATTCCTCGAAAGGGTACTTCTAGTATATAGAACTATTAATTATCGTCATATGTGATCTAGAGCATTCGTCTTAAATATTTGGTAATGAAATCTCATTAAGGCGAAGGCAACCTTACAAATGGCTTACGAACAGACAAGATTGTAAATGCTGATGAAAAAGAAGGGGTCCAAAATGTGTGGATGCACGAAATCTGTGCATTAATTCGTGTTTTTGGAGTATCGAAAATCATTCCTCTGAATTAATTTGCGGCTAGTTTAGAAAAAGTGAAAATATAAAGAGTCAGTTCCTACTGGGTTAGATAAATTAATCAAGTTCAAACTTGCCTTGCTCCCTCTCATTCTTCCTGGTTTTCCCAATCCCCGCATTCCCTCCTTTGCGGTTAGTCTTTCATGCTTCTAGTCTGCACTCTCGATTTTGTCTTTGTTTCGTTTATTAAGCATCTTCTTGTTGATACACAAGATTTGTTTAGTTTGTAAACAAGTACTTAGGTACATATTTAAGTGGAATTTACTCCATAATAGTGCCGTAAAAATGTGACAAAGCAGTATATGTTTACTTTCAAGTTGTCGCGTTATTATAGGTGTCTAGATTGTACGATAAACCTTTCTACCACAAATGTTGCCGCTTTTTTTTTTTCGTCTTAAGATTGTTTTCCCCTTTTATTGTTCATAATGAAATCTTTAGCTCATATTTTGCTCCACAAGAATAAATAAGCTCCCTATTCATGCTGGTTTTTCAATCGCACGCTGCTATCACGCACCATGAATTCCTTCAGCAATCAATCCCAAAAAAAGAAGGTTGTGTTCATCATGGGAGCCACCGGCACAGGAAAATCGCGTCTTTCCGTCAACCTCGCCACCCATTTGCCTGCAGAAATTATCAACTCCGACAAAATGCAACTGTACAAGGGACTAGACATTGTCACCAACAAGATTCCCGTCGTAGAGCAACAAGGCGTGCTGCATCATTTGCCAGGGGTGGTCGAGCCTCATGCTGACTTCACTACTCACGACTTCTGCTCTCGGGCTCTATCCATCATAAAAGATATTATGAGGGTGGGACGAATTCCGATCATTGTTGGTGGATCAAATTCCTACATTGAAGCATTGGTGGAGGATCCTCTCTTCGACTTTAGGTCCAAATATGAATGTTGCTTCATATGGCTTGACGTTTCGGTTCCAATCTTTTACTTATCCGTGTCAAAGAGAGTCGACCAGATGGTTGATGCAGGTATCTTAATTCTCGACATACTTACATATTAAACTTATTTTCTATTTGATTCCAATCTTATACTTATCCGTGTTAAAGAGAGTCGACCAGATGGTTGATGCAGGTATCTTAATTCTCGACATACTGACATATTAAACTTATTTTCTATTTGATTGAGATGGACATAAAAAAAAAAAAAGATTCTATAAATGTCTAATATAAACATTTTCCTAACAAATGAGTAAGATCGGAAAGGCATAAAATTTTGGCGTTCATTTATGGGACCCAGTGGCAGAGCACTAGGTGGTGAGCCCCCCACAAAAAAACCCAACAAATTTGTGACGAAATGAATGTCACGCTGCCAATCTCATACAGTTATACTAATCAGTAGGGCCGTAAATGAATCGAATTATTCATGAATGCTCGTGATTCATTTTCTAAAAACTCGCTCTTATTTGTTTGTATAATATACGAACTGAATATGAACAAAATATTAAAGCTTGTTTACTAAACGAGTCAATCATGAACATTCCAAAATGTTCATAAATGTACGCTCGTGAACAACTCGTCTAGATAATAACTTAATTATAATATGAACAGTTCGTCTAGATAATAACTTAATTAACATATATTCCAAATTCAAAAGTCATATAACTTAATTATAGTATAAAATTAGCTTAAACTTGAAAATCCTAAAATCATTCAGACAATTGGATCAAGTAAGGTGTAGTTCTGGTTTGAAAATAATTATTTTGAACAAGAACACGAATTTTCAAGTTTGAGTTCGGTTCATATAAATTAACGAACGAACACGAGTTTTGTAAAATGAATCACAAAATGAGTTCAAACAAAATTTTGAAGATTAAACAAATACGAACACGACCTCGAATTAAATAAAAGATTTTGAACATACTTCTACTCGGCTCGAACTCGATTCGTATACAGCCCTACTAATCAGTGACGAAAAGGGCGGACCAAGTTCATCTTGCTATTATGTGATGTTACCCTTGCTAGAAATAGTAGTAAACTTTCTTTTATTTCTTTCTTTTTTTCTTGCTTTGAGTAGACCTTCGGTTTTCATTTTAAGCCAAGAACAAAAGGACGAAAATGTGTCGAATAAATCACGATAGTAACTTTTTTTAAATGCTTTTGTAATTTCAGAAAAGTGCGTACAACTTATTAATGAGAATTTAATGCACAGCCAAACAAGCAATTCGTCGCCGTCAAAGCTTTTTTTTTTTTTTCTCAGTTCTATTGGTTATTATGATCAACCAAGAATGACATTGTCACGTCACGATTGATCAAACTGTTTAGCTTGTTTCAAAGCCAGAGCTTATGGATTGATCAACGAGTGCAGGACTCGTAGATGACGTGCGGGGAATGTTTCATCCCGAGGCAGACTATACAAGAGGGATCCGTAAGTCAATTGGAGTCCCTGAAATGGATAACTTCTTCCGTTCTGAGACGACTGTTGACGAGACAAGCAAGCAAAGGTTGCTTGAAGCAGCCATTGAAGAGATCAAGGCTAATACGTGCAAGTTAGTATCCTGTCAACTGGGGAAGATCAACCGGCTAAGAAATGAGCTGGGGTGGCCAATGCACCGCATCGATGCGACTCGTGTGCTTGAAAAATGTGGCCGAGATGCGGATGATGCATGGGAGGAAATGGTGCTCAAACCATGCTTCGAGATACTGAAGGCCTTTCTCCGTGATGATGGAAACATAGCCGCTGCTGCCCCAAAACCCAACAAATTTGAGCAGCTCGTATTTGCCAATTAGCCAGTGCCATATCTATTAAGAATAGCTTCAAGTAAATTGTTGCCCTTTTCTTTTCTTCTTAATTCGCATCACCGTCTCGCCCCTCCACCGTCATTCGAGTAAATGCTTATCAGCGCAATAATGTACTTCTTTAATCAGTAACTTTATTAAGTAGAAAGAAATAAGAAACTGGCATGCTTCACCTCTCTTCAACAAGAAAACACGTCCCTTTTATTAACTAGCGAACAAGTTACAACATTAACGTTGTAGATTTGCTTAATAATGATTGTAACTGGAGAGGATATAGAGACTACATCTTTACCCCATCAATCACTAGTATATGCTAACTTGGCTCTTTGTTTCGGCCATAGCCTACCAAAAGAAACCTCACGATCTTTGAACAAACGGATTTAATCGAGAACCACCCTAGTATTGGATGTGCAGTTTTGCATGCGAATGTTTTCTTCTGCCCTACCCGACTACTCCTAGCTCCTCCCTATATCGTAGCAAGGCTTAGCTGGATGGATGTATCAGGGACGGCAAGATATGGGTAAAATTATGTATAAGGCACTTAGCATCTTCTTTAATTTGGACAGGACGGATGTAACAAGTGCAGACACAAGATAAAACTCATTAAGATTTGCAGTACTTGTCAAAATGTTTTGAAGAAATGTAACCAGTATTTTCAAATTGAGAATGGCAAGGTTGAAGGAAATATTGCCAACCGAGAGGGGACATGTGTTTAACAAAAGCACTGGATCCCCGAAAAAGAACCATTCGCTGGAGAGTTTTATCTCTACATAAAGAAAGATCAACGGCCAGTTCTGGTATGTATATCAACCATGCATGGAAAGGAAAGACCAAATGCCAACTTCACAGAAACAAGAAAAGTTCAAACATTACTTACTGATCACACAGGATTGCGACATTAAAATGTGGCGAGCAGAAGACCATCAAGTTAAAACTACAAGCAAAATGAACACAATCGCAACCAAGTACTGCAACACACGACAGGAAGAGGGAAATTAGCAATGGACAAGTTGAGGAAGGTTGCATTTTGCGGGAAGTGCCATTGCGAGGTCAGGTTTGATGCCAAGAACTGGCAACATCCTGGAACTCTTAAAGGTGCACATGCATGGCAGGTCGGCTTTGGCCAGAGCAGAGCAACAGTCGGCCGTCGGTGGGAGAGGGTTGTCGCCGCTCACAGCAGGCTTGCACAACATTAAGCCATCGGTGCTCATGCCACAAATGGTCTGGCTATTAGCGCTCAGACCGTTCGCAGCCATGGTCTCAGCCCCAACGGCTGCAATGACCACCAAAGCCACAAGCACAAGCTTAGTGTATGCCTCCATTTCTCAAGAATATATATGAGACTCTTTTGCTTTTGGATCTCTTTGCCTTTGATGGTGTGGTAGTCATCCTCTAGCTAGTGCGTTTATATAGAGAAGTGTACGGCTACAAAAATGGCGTTCTTTTTTCTTTATTTTCTGCTTCTCATTTTTCACAGTTCAAGCATATTAAGAAAACAATTTAGTTTTAGTTTATCGAAACGCTCAGCTCAGGTGAAACCTGGATTACAAATTGATATTAAACAATACCACACATACTGATTGATGCACTTAGATACATCCAGTCTCAATAGTATTGTAAACACTTGGGTTATCGTGAACCTATATCATGTGAGTCAGTTTTACAACAATCGAATTCGAAAAAGAGTGGCATTGGCTAATAATGATCTCCAATATGTCGCCTCTTAGCTCATGAGCACAGGGACTCATTTTTTGGTTTGGTAATGGCCTTAACCGCGAGTAGGTAGTATTGACTTCCCCTCTAAAGCTTCTCGGTGGTAATACTTTTGATGATCATCATTTAGACCATTCATCTAAAGTTTCATTTGCTATTAAAATTAACCATCGGTCCTCAAACGAAGAAACAACAAATTTGTTCTTTTAGCGACAAATTCAAGAGTGTTGTTGAGATATATAAATTCTATAAAATCTCACATCGGGTGAACAATGAATAATACTTCAACGTATAAGTCTTGTACGTCTCTCATTTTACTGTCAATTAATCTTGAATTTAATACTTTCATATAGTACGTCGATTCAAGCGATTCAGGCCAGCAACAGGCTAATAATCACTGCATGCAAAGGATCAGAATCCTTGGCTTCCTAATGCCAAGCATGTAAATAATTTGTATATATATAACAAGAGGTGGCGTTTTGTGATTTGGCAAGTTGTTGAGGAAGTGATTGGAGAGGGCATACTTCAAAGTTGTCAAGGTCTCTCGTGACAAGAAACTTGGAAGTATACATCACGGGCTTGCTTTGGCCAGGGTGTGAGTGGTGTAAAATCAATTGGCAAGTACACTACTGTGGCATGTGCACTTTGATACCACGAATTTTCCTTTCGCTCTTCTTTTCTACAAGTTGGAACAAGTTTGTGGTCGATAATGGTCAAAAACCTAAACTAGGCTCTATGTTTTTCCTTTTTTTACACCGTATTTAATATTTGTTTAGTTGATCTTCGAATGCACATTGTAATGATGTTGGGGAGCTTAGGGCACAGAGGAATGAGTTTATGTCTAGACGAATTGGTTTATGTTCACTCTTGCGATCAGAATCAGTCTTACCTCAGATTAAGTTTGGTGTGATGGTATTTTGTTAGGATTGAATAAAGTAACTTTCTTAAATGAAATCTTTTTCTGATGATATCGTGTAATAAGTCAATGCTCTTCTAAGTACTAGTGCCATTGAAAAGCGACCGTCGCACAACCACAATAAATAGGATGAACTCGTGGCACCGCCAAGAGATGTGCAAAAGAAGGGTCTTACAAACAAAAGAAAAACGAGAAATTTGAGAACCAAATATTCATGCAAAGCTACGAGAGTTTTCTTACTTTGACACTTACGTCTGTGATTTGAGAGAGACTCTACAAGTTCAACATAAAAGCATAAGTGAATAAGTTTGGTCTCGATAATTTATCAAACTCTTGAATTTAACTTGGTCGCAAACTTACCATATCATTGTTGCCAACTTATGACCACTGTATCAAGTCCACTTCTCGGGCTAAGACCAAGAAATTTGCAGAAAATTGTCTCTGATCCGGCCTCCAAGGGAAGTCAAGCTGATCACTTGGTAAGGAAATGCTGATAATTCGCCAAAATCATTACCTTCTGGCAATTTGGGCTGGTAGTAAAGTGGGGACCTTGTCTACTATTGTATTGGCAGGCCGAAGCCCAGTTTTCGAGGCACGGAATGCGAACCAATTAAGGCCCCGCCCGAATAGTTTCTGTATCACTCTCAGCCCAAACGATTGCTAGGCCTATCTCAAGCTGCTGTAACTGGGCTGGGCTCGAGTAGTTACCATTTCTCTTATTCCTTTTTTTTCTTTTCAATTTCTTTCTTGATTTCCAACGAAGCCACTGGTACTATATATCTCTCCAAAAGCTCTAAATAACTTGCTGAAAACTTATTATGATTATGCAAGACAGAAGTTTCTTAGATAATTTATTGACTATATCATGTAGAAATGATAAATTACGTTGTCGCTGTCAGTAAATTTGCGTGTCATTTCTACAAGAAGTAAATTTTGTTGCGTAAAGTTTCATCTGTTACAAAATACACCTTCTATCGGTATTCAAGTCAAGAATGGTTTATGACTGAGGAGAAAATAGAATTGCAACAGCTTTTGCTTTATTTTGTTTGGTAAGCATTTACCATTTTATCATGTACGTTTATCATTTTATGTGTTTGTTTTAGAAAAATCTAATACAAACAGTACAAAAATGTCAAAATACTATAACCTTTTTTCAGCCACATCTCACTAATTGTTAAATAAAAGTAGCTGAAAAAAAATATGCCAAAATGATAAAAGTAGGCAACTATATTTTCTAACTGTATACAAAAATAAATATAATAGAAATAATAAACAAATAGGCCTGAAGTTTCACTTTGACATTTTTGGCGGTCTTAGTAAGAAATTTATATCACTTATTGTCCTCAGTCCATCCAGTGAGTTTAGAGACTAGAAACGCTAGCTTGGTGTCTAAGTCTGGCCTTCAATAAATTGATTTAAAATTTATATTTTAATAAGGTTATTCAAGATATCTTTTATCAGTAGTAATACAGAATTTCTTTTAGAGCTAAAATTGAAATCAATTCATAAGTATCAAAATATCAAATATAAATCTAAACATTAGCTGACATTACGTTTTACCCTCTATTAAAGGAAATGCCTATTCTCACCACCCAAACTACTTATTATCGCATTTTTCACTCAACTCTATCTTTTTGTTTGTTGAGGACATTAAAAGCAGTGTCATCGATAATCATGAATGGTAATCTATACCATTATTAAAAGAGTGCTAATGGTGAAACTTTCTTTTAACTTCCTATTGTACCATTTTTTAAAATTTTTGAAAAATATTCTTTGTCCCTTAAAAACCTTCGCAATGATCATTACGTAAATTTAAGATCAAAATAGTTTCTTTATATTTTTAGTCTCAATACCCACCTCGATCTCACTTATAACTCTAAGGGGAAAGTAGGGAATGACCCCCTCCACTTTACACGTTGTGCGTTTTGCCCTCCTCCACTTCAAATTTAAACACTAAGCCCCCCCCACAGTTTAAGAAAATGGGCACGGTTGACGGAAGCTGTTAAACTAAACAGCGTGTGGTCAACACATGCGCTGACTAAAGTTTTTTTTTTTAAATGACAATTTTGCCCCTTCTCCTGGCTCTTCAATTTCAATGTCTTCCTCTTCACCTTTTACCACGGCACCACCGGAATGGCGCCGGTGTCAAAGTAGCCTTCAACTACCACCGATTACCGCGCCTCCGCAACAGCCCCGGTAAACTCCAGCTCGCCCTGGCAGACTCCCCGCCGCAACAGCCCCGGCGTCAAAGTAGCCTTTAGTGACGGACGCCGGAGCTCCGATCACCATCTCCACCACCGCACACTTGAGTCCCCATATGTCCGCCGCAGACTCCTGCTCGCCACCAATCGACCAACCACGCTACGACCACCAATCAATTGGTCCACCCACGGCCAACGTCGGAGCACTCCCTCCACCAGGCACCCACACACGCTGCCGCACAACTACCATTCCTGTCACATGCTGTAGGCCACCAATCGGCCATCCAAAACCATACTGAATCCTAAACCCCAATTGATTATCAACATCAATCAGCACCGCCGATCTATCCGCTCTGCCTTTAACTCCATCAGCGTGGCCGCGCAACCAAACCCAATCTTCAAAACCCCAATAGATCATCAAACCCAATCACCTACACCGGCCACCCACGACTCCCAATCACCATCGCCGGTGACCATGACTCCCAAGCCCCGTCACCAGACACCCAACTGCCACCAATCACAACCACAACTACGGGGAATGGGAAATGCAGATAATGGGATGGGGAAATGAGTGAAGAACAGGTAGAAGAAGGGAACAGGTAGAAGAAGGGCACGGGTTTGGGCATGCTTCCCAAAAAATTGAAGGTTATATGAAAGGATAAAAAGGGTATTTTACAAAGATCTGTTACTGTCAATTAATTGTGCCCATTTTCTTAAATTGTGGGGGGGCTTAGTGTTTAAATTTAAAGTGGAGGGGGCAAAACGCACAACGTGTAAAGTAGAGGGGTCATTCCTACTTTCCCCTAACTCTAATCCATAATCCATGCGATCCTTTACATCTATTTAACTGCTTGCAAAATGACTCCCTCCCTCTTTTCTCTCTCGCCGTCATTTGTCAAGAACGATTATTCATCTTATCAAGTGACTCCTCATATTGATAATATTTAAATATGATATTAGATTCTTTCGTTATCAATTTAGTTTGAAAGTAGAAGGGCCAAAACGACTAAAATTTGGACACGAAGCCGGTGGCTTGTTCGTAACACAGCGGAGAAGGGGGGGGGAGAGTTACGAAGCACGTGACGGGAGAATCAAATGACGTAACGTGGCCGGATTAGGATTTTTGAAATTTCTTCTAGGCGGCAACGAGTGGTGACAGGACGCGTGGCGCATCACGACGTGTCACCTCGAACGGTTAAAACATGGAAAAAAGAGCTGAATTTCGGAAAAAAAAGGGCACGTGGGTTGGAACACGCGTACCTGTGACTTTTGCTTTTATTGTTTCTGTTGAGTCTCTCCACAACAAACACCCCTTGCTTTCACCACATTTATTTACTTACAAAAAAGCCATTACACGATTCTTCATTTTTAGCAAGTTTTCTATTTTTCCACTCTGTTTTTGTCGGATTAAGGTATCGATTTCTATTCTGTTTTGAGTTGAGTTGGTAGGATGCGTGATTAGTGTTAAAATGAGAATAATAAGCGTTTTTACTGGTGCGATATGAAATTCTTTTTATGTGTGTATTGTTTGAATTAGTTCCGTTGTCTTCTGTAAGCTGATAAGACCACATGTCTAAATTTATTCGTCAGATAAAACGTCACATGGCCTAATTATTCAAATTTCTGAAGTTATCGTGATGGAAAAGCTGCATGTATTACTTTCCTCACAAGTAATACATACAATGCCCAAATTGGTATAAAAGGACGGTGAAATGCGTTACAATAAGAAAAAATTCATCTCGCCCAAGATTTAAATTTAAGGCAATAATTCTAAGAATTTTAAGGCGATTGCAAGGTACTACACATCAAAGGTAACTGTGCCCTTCACCCACGACATGAGCGTGTTCATTCTTTCCTATATTCTGCTCTGTATGATGTATGCCAAGAGATTTGATCGGAGAATTTAGGGAAACATCACTGTTAATCTAACAACTGAATAAAAGAGGGGGTCACTTTTCAATTTTAAGAGGCCTTCTTTTTTTATTGCACCATGAACATCACTCTCATCTTCATTTTGTCCTCTAATTGCATGCCTTCTTGTTCTTTCCTTGTTTACTCTCTTGTGATTGTAATCCAAGCAAAAGAAGCTGATGCCCAACAGAAAGAAAGAAAGAAAGAAAGAAAGGCTATATCCTGGATTTTGAGGGGGAAATCAGTTTCTCTATGGTTCATGTCAAATGGTTGTCAAATTCTGGGGAAGAAAAGTTGCCAAAGAATGATGCCATAATGGGTCCCAAGTGCAAGAATGGCAATTTCTGTGATCATGAAGAGGGGGAAAAAGAGAAAAAGGAAGTGCAGGAATGGGTAGTATAGTCATGTCAGCCTTATGCAGCTTCTTTCTTTTCCAAACCTTAACTCCCTTTTTCTCTGTAGACCAATATGAAAAATCCTCCTCCTCCTCCTCCTCCTCGTCTCTATCCCTATCTCCCTCCTCTGTGTAGTCTTTGAGCTTAAGTTTCTGAGGGTTTTTACTTGGTAAAAAAAAACCTTTCTTTGCGCGTTACAACTGTAGAAACACACAAACAGTAGCTATATAAGGTCGTTCTAGAGAGAGAAAATGTAGAGGGCGGGAGTTGGAAAGACATTGCTTCCCGCGTTTTCCATCTGCAATCTGCAATTAACTTCATGCGTGCAAGCCATACTCTCATCAATCTCTTGGCCCTTAACGGTTTTAATTCGCTGTAAGCTTCTTCATTCCTCCTCAGCCCCTATCTCCATCTCTCTGATCTTCCTTTCCACATCACTTTCATCTTTGAAACGCCACTATTACCCATCTCTATTTATACCCGGATTTCTGGTCTGTATCTGGAACTCTCATGCACTGTTCAACTTCGAACCCTTGCTGATTTTTCTAGAGATCTATGAAGTAAGAACCCTTTTCCTAATATTTCCAATCTGTTGTGTTTCTTGGCAGAGTTGTTATCTGCAAATGCTTGTATAAAGTCCTGTGCTTTTCTTGCTGATTTCTGATGCTGTGCAGTATATAAGGTATTATCTTTCAGCGGGATGACATGAGTTTTGGAAATTTAAATGTTCTTTTTTAAGTGGTTCGTTCTGCTTTGGTTATTTTTTTCTGTTGATTATCTGGAATTTGATGTGCTGCTTATAGAACACCAAATAGGAGTTGCATTTACTCCCCAAAATAAATAAAAAAAAATCACCTTTTGTTGATTAGGGAACGATATTAGGTTTTATGTATGGTAATGGTAGCTTGAAATGGGATATCAAAAAAATTGACTGCTGAGCTGTATGAGGCTACAATATGGGGCAAAAATGCCAAAATAATATAATGAAAGAAAGATGAAATGGTCAGGTGTTAACAAAATTAAGTTGTAATTTTTTTATTGTTTTTTAGTAGCATTCTGAAAAAAGAATGGGTTGAGCCACAATTAAATTAAAGCTCTTTCTTTGGCCTAATTATCAATTAGAAGATCGTGTCGAATGGGTCAGAGAAGGCCGGGCTCCTCTACAAACCAATGAAACCATTAGAGCTAAAATTGACCTATTTTGATCTACTATTACCTAAAAATAATCAAGTTATTAATGACCGAACGAAACCAAGATATAAGTCAAATAACCCTTCACGTGCAAAATTATAGAAGACCTGCATTGAAGCAAGAATTGGGTGGTTTGTCTAGTTTTTCTTGTTGTTGCCGTCAAGCATCGTAATTCATTGATAAGATAAGTTTGTACTGTGTGCACATAGGCTTTGAGGCATATATAGAGGTTCTAAATTTGAAGTTGGGCTTTGACCTTTTTCTCGGATTTGTAGATAAACATGGGGAGCCACATGAGCAAAAAGTCCGCTGAAACTTCAACAGCAATCAATTTCAATAACAATCTGCAATACGCAACTGAGCTGAATTCGTATGAAGCCGCGTGCAGGATCGACACCGATTTGCAGTCCTTCGACACCACTCTCCAGGCTCGCACCAATCATGTCATCAATACCCTTGCGGTTGGGGTTGAAGTTCGAGCCCTCTCGTTTGACTCATTGAAAGAAGTCACAGAATGTCTTTTGGAGATGAACCAGGAGGTTGTTAAGGTGATTTTAGAGTGCAAGAAAGACATTTGGAAAAATCAAGAATTGTTTGAGCTTGTGGAAGAGTACTTTGAGAATAGCTTGCAAACTCTGGATTTCTGTGCTGCATTAGAGAAATGCCTTAAGAGGGCTCGCGATAGCCAGTTACTTATCCTGGTCGCGCTTCAGCAGTTTGAAGAGGAGGATGGGGTTGAAGAGAACAGGTATACAAGGACACTGGAGGAACTGAAGAACTTCAAAGCTGCTGGTGACCCTTTCACTGAGGAATTCTTCCAGATTTTTCAGTCTGTTTACAGGCAGCAAATGTTAATGCTTGAAAAGTTGCAAATGCGAAAGAGCAAGCTTGATAAGAAGCTCAAATCGGTTCATGCTTGGCGAAAGCTTTCTAGTGTCATATTTGTAGCTACTTTTGCAGCTGTGTTGATTTGTTCTGTAGTGGCTGCAGCAATGGCTGCCCCTCCCGTTGCAGCTGCTCTTGCAGCAGCATCTTCCATTCCACTCGGTTCAATGGGAAAGTGGATTGATTCTCTTTTCAAGAACTATGAAACTGCTGTGAGGGCCCAGAAGGAGGTTATTAGCTCTATGCAAGTGGGTACTTATATAGCTATTAAGGACTTGGACAGCATTCGAGTACTAACTGATCGGTTGGAGATTGAGATTGAATCGCTGCTGCACAATGTAGATTTCGCCCTCGAGGAAGAGGCTGTGAAGATTGCCATAGAGGAGATCAAGAAGAAGCTAGGAGTGTTTATGAAGAATGTGGATGATTTGGGGGTGCAAGCTGATATGTGCAGCCGAGATATTCGGAGGGCAAGGACTGTCGTTCTGCAAAGAATCATTAAACATCCTAACCATTGAAAGATGCAGCTCTGCTACTTGCTGTCAAGAACTGTTCTTATGCTAGAAGGCTCACCTGAAGTTCATATATTATGAGGCCAAGGTTCAAGTTACAAATTTGGCAGGGGATCAACGCAGTTGGGTCATTCTATGGCGATGAATAATGCAAGACTAGGTATTGAATTTCGTTCCTTTCCATATGCGTAGGCAAAAAAAAACGAGGCTAGCTAGGTTCAGCATTTGTGATATTCGCTTCCTTCAACACATTCGTTTTCTAATGTAATCGTAACTTGTTCGTTAATCATATTGTTAAGAACATATATATTGGTTAGCTACAAGGAGTTCTTTTGATTTTTTGATGTGGTATGTCAGCTTTTGTTGTCAATCTGAATTTCATGAAGTTATGAGATTGGGAGGACAGACACTATTCTGCAACTGTTCTGATATCTTAGGAGAAAAGTCGCACAAGGATTAGTCTCTGAACCTCGCATGAGGTGATTCATATTAAAACTTTTAAACCATGACGGGATTTGGTTTGTGATGAATGCGATAGCTCCATTGCCATGGCGGGTTCTCCCTTCCATTCTTCTAAGTTGTGATCTTGTCTTGCCATGTAAGAGCTCAAGCATACAACAGCTTAAAAGAAGTTTAGACCGGAGACAGATAACGCCTTCAAGTACTATCTCTAACTGAAACTTTTCACAAAATGAAGTACATTTGTACATGATTCACCTAACGATGTATACTTTGATTTCAATAAACAAACTGATGTTTGAGAGATATCTATCACATCTATGTAGGCACAACAACAGCATAACAAGACCATGCAAGGGCTTAAGTTAAGGTTGAATAAGTTCAAATGGTCAGTTATACAGCACTCCCAGTTTCAACTGGGGAAAGGAAAAGCAATGATTCAAGGGTAATAAGAGAGAGTACAGGCTGAACAACTTCTTTTGACTTCAGCCAACGAAATAATGATCAAAGCGTAGTCTAATCTTTATCAGCACATGCGACTAGTCTTAGCTGTTAAGAAATCTTTCTTTTGAACCGGTATAATAAGGGGTCAGTTTGTCCACGCAAAAGCATTCAACTTCTACCGAGTACTTCTTTAGAACTTTGTATGCTTTGGAGCACAGGGTTGGTGCAGATCAACATTTTTCTAGCTATTCAGGGTTACAGTTCTTTTTGGGTTCATTTTTAAGGAAAAGGATCTATTGATGTTACCTTGTTAGCACATCAACTGGAATTACTTACTGCCACAGCAGGGGATACCTAATGGGTTTTTGTTTTGACTTTCAAGCTTCAAACAAACATAACTGAGGCCTTCTTTTCGATTTTTCTACTGCAAGAAGTAGATCGGACTAGACTTGACCGACTACTCCAATTTTCTTCCACCATTTGTTTGAAAATATCTCGGACAGCGGACGGACTTGCAGAGAAACAGTCCGAGGGAGGAGAAACCTCAAACCTGATTGAGACTTTTGGTTGTCTAGGTGGAGACTCCAGAAAAGAAAACATGTCATCATATGCCTAATGCCAGGTCACCTGGTTGTGAAATTCTATCTGCCGAGGCTTCTAATTCCATTTCACTAATTGAACAAGGAAAAACACTGACGATGAACAAAAATAGTGAAAGCTGATTTAATGACACAGATTTCCAATGAAAATACACATGCAGCATAAATAGGTATAACTTCCGACCCTTTGTCAATGGGCTCCTTAATCACCCCTGCTCCTTCCAGAATATTATACACACCATCAAGCTAACATCCTTTGAAACCGATATTTAACTGTCAAATATAGGCAAAGATAAACCGCATATACTACAAGAACTTGAAATGCACAACACTGTTCAAAACTCAAGCTAAGTCTCCCAGCAATATATATTTGATGAGCCTGCAAATAAAAACCACTCTTATTTGAATTAGCAGTACATCTTTTCAGTACATGTTACTCGAGTTACATGGTACATGTTATTGACTTGGTTGACTTGTAAGGGTTACAAATATAGCAGTTGAATAGGGCATCTGTATGCGTTAAGACGATCCCAGAAAAAAGGCTTTAAAGCCCAGGAATGGTCTCTCAGTACAGAGGGAGGTTACATATGACGCAGCTTTCACGAAGCCAAAATGGGCGATGGTCGGATATTGAATCGGGTGGCAGATGCCAAGTATGCACAAACTAAGGTAACATAAACTTTAAACCACGCAAATGAGAAGAAGAAGAACGTACATATGCTGGTAAAAAAGATTACACCAGTAAAGTTAAGTAGGCACTTCACAGTAGACAGCTCTCCTTCTGTTCCTTCGTGTGGAAAATGGCCTTTTAAATAAAATTCAGAAAGCAACTGGTCCTTGAAGGAAAATGCATTCATCAACCAAGAAGCAACCTCGTCTTCAGATGTGGGGATTTCAGTCAGAGGGATACGACGAACGTGAATGTGAACTTCAGATGGGTCTACCCCGAAGGCATTGTCCAAGAAAGATGGGCAGCGAAATTTGTACCCAATGGTGAGATCATAAACTGCAGCAAAACACGCAGGCGGATTGTAACAGGCTAGGCTAAACAGTTAGCATACATATGTAACTACTTTGATTTGTAACTTCTGTATGGCACATAGCATATAAGATGTAATACTCAACTAAAGAAAGAAAATAGATGTCACATCATGCCATTTGACCGTATAATCCATTGCAGCATACTCTCACATAAGGTAAACCGGATTACCAGATGTAGTTCCCCCCTCCACCCCCCAACCCACAAAAAAGGAAAAGAACAAGGCATCTTCTTAATTGCATTTGTTATTATTATCCTCTTCTTCCACTTTGTCAGCATGAGAATGTAACCGTGCCCTCAGACTGATATAGTTGGACAGTTAGGATTCATCCAGTAGTGGCACAGTAATTTGTGAAGGTAGTGTAGTGATGCAAAATATACTACGTGTTTTCTGTTAACGCTTTTTGGGTGTGAAAGGGAACAAAGAAAGCTATAGGACAAGGCCAGCATAGCGGCAACCAAAAAATGCAAATTTGAAACTGAAATTGCACAAATCTTCGCTAATCTAGAACTGCCTATTTTTTATCTCGTGCATTGCACAAGGGAGCAACAATTGTCAAAGTACCAACTCAGAGATCTCATACTTGTATGCCTAATAGCAATAACAAATTTGACAGTGACAAAAAAATAGCAAAAAAATAATAATAAAATCATCTTTTTATATGACTTTTCCTATCAATTTTTGTCGTTAAAAATGAATTTGAGTAATAATTGTTAGCTTTTAGTAATAAATGAAGATGAAAAATAGTATAAAAAATGATGGAAATAGTTTGTCCTAACTAATAACAATAATAGTGAATATATACTAATAATAATAACCCGTGTTTTGAAATTTGTATTATTCAAGGCCACAAAGAAAAAAAATAAAGATATATAACAAATGATTGAAAATAAAATGGGAGAGTAAACTACATATACAAACTTGTAATGATATAAAAGGAGGGAGATTATGTTAGCTAGAGAGAAAAACTTATAGAAAATATTGTGTTTCTCTAAACAATAGAAAAAATTAAAAATTAAATGAAATATATAGGGACTTAGTTTTGGCAAATCTTAGCAATTAATGGAATTACAAGATATAAATAATAATTTTAAGTGGAACATGCTGACAGAGAAGAAAAAGTAATGTAAAATCTATTTAGTTGGTTGAATTTCAAATGGTAAAAAAGAATTCGAATCAAATTGAATAAGAGAGAATGAGAGAGAAAAAAGGAATCCAAATAATTATTACGAAGGTGACTATATTCAAAATGCTTTCAAAAAGTCAAAACAGGAAAATCTACTTGGCGAGCTAGGAGAGTGTCCACATATGTGGTGACGTGACCACTTACTTCGGCTTTCATATATATGTAATTAGATTTCATCTGGTAAACCTTTTTTAGCTAGAAATATGAAGCTCACAGAACTTGGTACGTTGATCAGACAATTGTAAGTACGAAAACCATGCCATCCAGAATCCAGCAGGGGAGGCAACAACAGGTTAGAAAGCACAAGGTTCCTGATTGCTTGATGAAATATTACCGTTCCCTGCAAGGTCTGCGTGGCTGGTAAAAGGAATTGGTCCAGTGGATTAGGTGGGAGATGAAGGGAATAAAAGGGGACAAAATTTTGAATAAAATGTCCAAATAAGAGACAGAAGTGAAGTCCTGTAATTTTTAAAGAGGCGGTAACCATTCAGCAAGTATTCTTAACATACAGTATCATTGGACGCCGAAGTTTAGATGTTGTAAATAAGGAATTAATCTTGTCACTCAAAAGGCAAAACAAGCTTATAAAGTTCACAACAGCGGTACAACACAACTAAGTTTTGAAGTTCACAAACCCTATATGCTATTCGGATTCATTCACTCAAAATGCATCTTTGCATCGACGTGTTTAGAAGGGGAAAAATTGCACCAGCTGGCTAAAGTTTCCAGAAAGACAAAATCTTCTAAGTGGTCTGCATGTGCTTTAAGTTATATTTTCTTCCAGAAGACGATCACTTTCCACCATCTTAATGTTACAATTCTGAAGTAAGTGGTTTTGTTTCATTAATATACTCTATCCTTATTTTTTTTTCCTTTTCTGGCAAGTAAAATATTTTAACGAAGACACCACCAATAAAAGGGTGAAAACTCTGTACACAAAAAAGTATACCAGCTCAAATCCCTATACATTAAAGCTATCTAAAAGATTAACGGTCTGTTTGGAACCAATTTTTTTTGGATTTCAAATTTGGAATTGGATTTGGAATTCAATTCACTTTTCCTTGTTTGGAACGGAAGGAAATTCAAATCACAGAATTCCTATTTATATTTGGAGAAGTAAGGAAATGGAAAGGTAATAAATGTTTAAAAAATTATATCCTACTTAGGATTAAAAACGAACTACGGTAAGTGCTTTCAAGTGTGCTAGTGCCACCACATGATGGTGGTCACGGCGGTAGCACACAGGGTGTGTAGCAGCATCGACGGCAGAAGTGGTAGGGTCGTCAAGTGATGGTAATGATGGTGGTGGTGGTAGTGAGGTGTAAGTGATGGTGGTCAAGAGATGCCAATACTGATGCCGGTGACAGCAATGGCAGCGGTGGTGGCGGTGGTGGTGGTGGTGGTGGTGGGAGTAAAAGTGCCGGTGGTGGTAGTAAAACTTATGTGGTGGTGGAGGTGATGGTGGCAGTAATGGTTACAACAGTGGTAGTGATGGTGGTGGCGGTGGCAGCCGCAGTGCTGGTGGTGACAGTAGTGGTGGTGAAGGTGTTATTGGTAGCAATGGTGGTGTTGGCAATAGTGGTAGTGGTACCGGTAGTGGCGACGGCAATGGTGATGGTGGTGGTGGTGGTGGAGGAGGCAGTATTGGTGCTGGTGGTAATAGTAAAAGTGGTGTGGTGCAGCGGTAGAGGCAATGAAGACGGTGGTGAAGGGTTCATTATTTGATAGATACAAAAAAAGGGTAAGATAAATAAATAATCACTTTTAATTCAAGTAAATCCAAATCCCGTGAAATCCGACCATTTTTCATCGGATTTCACACTGTAGAAACAAATCCAGTCAAATCCCACAAAATCTAATTCCAATTCCTTTTTTTTAATGTTCCAAACAGAATTTGAGTATTTGAAATGAAATCCCATCAATTCCATGATTCCAAACACACTCTAAAACTCTAGATAGTATTCACTGGAACCATCCGCAGCTTCCTTGGCCTAGAAAAGGCATCAAAAAAGAAAAGACAACTCCACTCTATCACAGGCGCTCTTAATTCTCTCTCTCCATAGACACCAAAACAAGCAAGAATTAATATTTGATTGCATTCAAGTAATTACAGATCCAATAGATAATGATCCAAGTAACAGGGGAGATGAAAACCTGCATCCAAGGAGCCTCTGAGATCCTCCAAGCAGGCAAAGAAGCCCTTTGTTTTCGGAAGTAGCACATTCTTCATGATAGGTAGTCCATTTTCAGAAGCGTACTTTTGACTACGCGTGCACTTCTGTTCACTGCACGAAACAGAGAGGAACTCGTTATATATATCTTTTTTCAATAAAAAAAAAGGGCGCCTAGATGGTTTTCAGTCCCAGAGGGAGCGCAACCACAGTACAGAAAGGGATAGAAAGACTAGGGACTCAGAAAAATAGTCCAAAACTCAATAAAGGCTTTATCAGAGTTATGCCCCCTACCCAATTAATTTGCAATATGGAAGTTAATACAAACACACAAACGCAAACGTAAAAGGACATTACGTAAAATCTGTGCCTTCTGGGAAAACAGCCAGCCAGAGGGGATCTTGAGGATTCTTAAAGGTCGAGAGCATTTGGCGCATGGGGGGTTCATCAACCTCCCACTTCCTCTCCACAGATATAAACTCCATAATATGAAATGACCAACCAAATACGGGTAGTTTCATCAAACTACTCTTTAGAATATACTTTATGTATCCTAGTCGCCCCTTCCGCAGTGCAAGGTCCCACAGGTACATCCAATCAACTTCAGTTCTATGGTTTGCCACAAGTAACACTCGTTCCCTTGCAGGCACAGTTTCTCCGGAGAAAATCACTTTAGTCTTGTTTATTTTCTCAAATAGAAAAGGCCACAAAGCTAGCCATATACCAAAGAAAAAGGATGTAAATTTTCTACTGTAATGTATACTGAAAAGCCGCATGACAACAGCCGTAAGAAAACCAATGCAGACTAACATCATGAAGGCCGTTGAAAGTAACACGAGTAAACAAATAACACCCCGGAATACTCTTAGGGGAGTTAATGCACGACGTTTGGGTCCATCACTTGCATGTAGATGGCTGCGGGCTTCCATCTTCTTTCAGTATTGTCCAAAAAAATCCCTCCACAACAAGAACGCTCCTTTGAAACCAAACACAGAAATTTTAATCAAATGTTCCAAACAGAAGAAAATCCTTTAGAGCCTCGACTCAAATGTGGGAGCTAAGGTGATCGAGCAGTCTTGATTCCTAGTTGATGGCAAAAGGTAATTCAACAATGTGATTATGCGGCAGCATCAGCAGGGTAATGGAACTTGACAAGTTGTTTGGCACCGCAAAGGGAATCAGGATAACCTGATGTGGCCCTGCAAAAGCAAAAGGTTGGATAAGCAACTTAGTCTCTCTCATATGGCGCATGGGCCGAGAAACAAACACCTTGTTTGGATTGTTCAAATTAATAGTCTTGGTTGATGTAAATTCACACTGGTGAACACAAACATATCGTTACCAATAAACAAGATGACCCACTTTGGCCAAGTACACCAACATGCATCCGTGTTGTTAATAGCAGAGTCTAGTGTGTTTGCTAAAACATGGTATTAGGATTGTTCAAACATTTTGCTGAATACCTTCCACTGAACAAGTGCTGCTACAAATCATAAGCAAATCATAAGTGTACCATTTACCAGCTTTAGTGGCAGGTAACATAATAATCTAAGTAGCACGGACACGGACACCGCGTCCGATACCGACACCGACCGGGACACCGGCCGGACACCACAATTTCTAGAAAACCAGATTTTGGACACCGCAGGACACCACTGAATATTTTTATATATTTTTATTATGTGTATATATAGTCATTAAATATCAAATATATTCTACATCTAAAATAGTAAACAATAATCAATAACCACGCAAGTCATACTTAAAATTTAAATGCAATATAGTACGAAAAAACATGGTACAAAACATAACAAAGTACTTCAATACTCAACTCTTACTAAGTCATGCAAACAGGTAACAGAAACAGGGAAAGCGCCCTCTTATTCACCGCCCAAAAAAAACAGAAACAGGGAAAAGAAACAGGGAACTCTTGCAAAGTCATAAGAAGTTACTTCACTACTTAATTCTTACAGAGACACGACTACTATCTCTTTCCTTAGACCAAGGGCTCAATCTACATCAATAGTGTCATATCCGAATGTACCCAAACGAGAGAGAGATCAGTAAAGAAGGAAAAAAGAAATAGATCAGAAAGAAAGACGAAGGTGCCTGTTGCTGGAATCCGGCGACGGCGGCGAGATACGAATGCGAGATCCTACGGCGACCAGTTGGGTGGGTCGTCTGCTTCGTTTCTTTTGATGCCACAAGAAGAGGACTCAGAAGACAGCGGTAATGGGTCGAGCTTCCTTCTGTTTGTGAATTTTGAGACGGAAGAAAAGGGAAGAGGAGATAAAATGAGAATGGAAGACAATTGTCCCTTCTTCTTTTTCTTTGAATTTAAGAAAGTATCGTTTCTTTCTCACACATAATTAAAAATTATAAATGTATTTTTTTAAAAAAATATAATTTTTACGGAAAAATAAATTAATCACCAATAACATATAGTACAAAGTGCATAACATACTAATATAATAAGCCTCTTACATCACTGTTAATGTCACATTAAAATTAAAAAAAATTATGAGTTGATTATAAGCATCTCAACATTCAAATTTAATTAGTGTTACATTAAAAGCAAAATAATCAATCACAAATCAATTCTAATATCTGAAATAATCATTTGTTTATCAGTAAAATATTGAGTTCCTGTAAAAAAAAACCTAAAAGTCACTAAAAATTAGGCTTCATTTGACAAAAAAAAATTGATTTTCAATTTTTAAATTGAAAAAATTAAGGAGCAGCTTAATTTTAATTTTTTTACAAAAACAAGTCGGTGTTTGATAACCAAATTTTATTTTGAGTTTTTTTTTTGTTGTTTGGTAACTCAGTTTTTATTTTGAATTTTTTTGTGGTGGTTTGCGGAGGCGGTGGTGGGGCGTAGCGGTGGTCGACGGCAGTCGGCTGACGGTTGTCACCCAAGGTGGTTGTTGACCGCCGGTGGTCGCTGCTGGTGGCTGCCGGCAGTCGCCGGCGGCAACCTCCGGCGGCGGGCGATACCTACAGTGGGAGAGTGGTGGTGGTCTCAAAAAAAAACCAAAAGTGAAAAAAAAACAGTTTTTGGATTTTTTTATTTTTTTTTTACTCTTCAATTTAAAAACTAGTTTTTAAAATTGAAAATGAAAAAAAAATGATTACCAAACGCTCTTTTGTTTCAATTTTCAAAACTGAAAAAAAAAAGTGTCAAACGGGACCTTAGTCTTCATCATCTTAAGGATAATAAGAACATTAATAAAAGGTTACTTATGAGTGTTTTTTTCTCTCCATTTCTTTTCAATTAGAAAATTTTAGACAAAAGAGACCTAAACTTTGCCTCCCTTTCCTCTTCTTTTCTCTCCTTAAAAAAACTCACAAATTAGAAAGGAAAAAAAAAAGAAAATTAACCACTTTTATTTTTTTCCTCTCCTTTATCTCTTAAAAAAAAATCGTAAACAAGCTATTAAAGTTTATTTCTAAAAGAGCTATAAAATTGTCAGTCATTACACACAAACGTTTGAAAATTTATACTTTGTCCCCATACATTTTGACACTTCTCTTATGAGGTATAATGAAGTATCAAAGACAGACTCTTACATGATAATGAATGGGCAAAGTGTTCAGAATGTTTACTATAATTCTAGACACTTAGATAATAACTTTAGAAATGTAATGAGATTTGTAAATGTCTAGATACTATTGTATATAGTTCAAGAGACAGAATGTAGACCGTAGTATCAAATGCATCCCCACCATCCGTTGAGGAGGTGGAATAATATAAATAACTAAGGCTTCATTTGACCAATGTATAGAGTGATCCAAGTATTATATCATTCTCCAAGCAATATACTAAATATCATTGTTTCAAACTCTCATTTTCTTTTATTCATTTGCTCTTAACATTGTCCAGCCTGAGTGACAGGCTAACTCAACGTGCAAGCGGGGGCTTGATTTAGCTAAGTGCAGTACGGTCAACTCAGGAAAGTCTTTAATATCGTGACAGATGGTATTCTGAAATTAAAAAAAATCAGATATTCCTGAGAGGTGTCCAACACGTGTCGGGAGGTTTAGGGTGTCGGTAAGTGTCAGACACCATACCTCACCCCATATGAGGTGTCGGTGCTTTATAGATAATAATTAACTAGCTTTGCACCGGAAACAAAAATCCCTGCATGCCTAGCCTATAAATTCCCGTGTTATACCAGTCCGAAAAGAAGCAAAAACTAGAGCCAAATTTATTGCCAAATTTCCACTGTAGATTATACTAATTTACCAAAATTTCCAAACTTACCAAACTTCATAACTCTTGATAGTTCACATATGTTCACATGCACTGTTCATAGCGACCAAAAGGCATCACAATCATATCAAACGGCGTCGGAGGATTAAAACCTCGGTAGATAGACACTTGAAATTGCCGCCGGAAGGTCTAGTGCAACGATCGACGGACGCTGCAGTTGACGGCCATAAGGCGACTAGGTCTACGTGCTTAGCACGTTGACCATGTGCAGAGAGTGGTGGAATTTAAGGATGAGCAATGGTCTTTGACGAGTGGCGACCGCGGCAACCCGACTGTCGTGATAAGTGGCGAGTGCAACGATGCGGTGGGGGGTGTAAGTGGTCGGTGGTGGGGGCGAAATGTAGAAAGTAAATAAGAAATTAGGTTTGCATATTTTGGGCATGCATTGTTTCCATGTGGGAAAGTCCATTTTCGTTGAATGGTGCATTGATCTATATCTATACCATACGAGTCAGTGTGGCACACATGATGCGTGTGCGAAAATAAAATTAATAGTACAAATTTTATTTATAAAAAAAATTCGTGTATACGTAATTATTGTCATATTCAATAAAATGAATCTTAAATTACAGAAAAACAAGTTAGTCATACGTATCAAACATAAGTTAGCAAAAAATTATTTTCGTATCAAAAAATTTACTTTAACTCTATTTTTTTGATGAATTTTAATTTGTGAAAACTAAATATAATTTTATTATGTGTCACTTTTTAAAAAATTTCTTACAATGACACTTGTCATCGTTATAGGTTGATAGTCATTTTGTGCCACACGATTTACGTGCGTAAAAATAAAATTAATAATATAAATTCTTCATCATGTATAAATATTTAATATCACGTTCGATAAAATGAATTATATATTATAAAGACTAAAAGTAGTTATTCACTATTTAAGCTTTTATTTTATGAATTTTTCAAGAAAAAATAATAAAATGCCACTTGTCACCATTGTAGATAGGTAGTTATATAATACCAAAAGGATGTTACACCAAACCATGTTTTTTCTTTATATTTAGTATAGATATATACTATATATAATGAGATTTTTTTTTTGGTGTAACCTATATATATATATATATATATATATATATAAGTCGAAGCTCAGAGAAAGTTGTCCAGTCACTGCATACGTGGACACTCTCTCTTCTCGCCATGTGGAATAAAAAACTTTTTTTTCAAACACTAAACCAATTTCTAATTAAATGTATCACTTTCTTTTTATAATGTTTCTAAACTATTTAAAGACGGAGAGTTATTATTTCTAAAAGGGAAGATTACAGAGGGAAACAATTTTTGTATCATTAAACTAATATCATGCACTTAATACTTTCCATTTTTAAGTTTCGAAATAAAAATTTAAGCTATTCTATTATCTTTTATTTTATAGCATGAACAATTAAATCATTTACAAAACCCGAAATTTTAGCCTCGTGTTTCTTAACACGAAAAGTATGGAATGCTGGAAAAAAACTGACCTTTTTGCCTCCTATCTAATTAAATTTAGTTTATTTTTAAAATTTATCTTTGAGTACAATTTATTCATTGATAAAATTCACATAAACTTCCAAAGTTTCTCATACTCTTTTTCATGTGCCCGATTATTTATTTGCCTTACACAGCTTCATGTAACTATCCTCTCCCTCCATGCTACTGCTGATGAAGAGGTTTTCATTGTTTTCAATTTTATACATTGTTCAAGTTCTAGTGTACTCTAGCTTTAGAATATATACTCGCAACCGAACAACAACTATTGTTATCTAAATTGTGGCACTTTTCAATTCATGATTTATATTTCTTTTATCATTTTTTTTCATATGTTTCTAACATCTTTAGCTGCCCACAGCTTGCATTGGTAAGAACATGTTCTGCAGAAATGGAAGCAATTTATCCCTATAGTATGGTTGTTCTATTTATCACAATTGCAAAGTCTATTTTGCAAGCTTTATTATGTTTTCTATATTCCATTTACATTAGTGATGAACTACGACTATTTAAGTGTCGGAATGATGTGAATAAGCATAAGAAAAATGTTGGGTAAATATTTTATTAATTGGCTGTATATGTACACATAATCTTCTTTTTTTCCCTTTAATAACATTTTTCTCTCTACTTTAATCAGCAGACAATTTGCTTTACTTTTTGTTTAAGAAGAGACTGAAACGCTTGGAGTCAAATTTCAACCGCTATTAATGAAATAATGTAGTTCAATCATGTTTTATGCATTGTTAAATAGCTAAACTTTATTTCATTATTCGAATATGAAATAGTTGCCTATTTCTTGAATGCTTCATATTTTCCTTGATGCAAAAAATAGTTGCCTCTTTTTACAATTACTAACTCCACCTTTGTAATTAAGTTGTCAATTCAAAGGTCTAAATTTAGTGACAAGTTTATTTATAGAGTATAATTTTCCTATAACATCTGCTAATGAGTTTTACTAAGCGACATTTTCAACTATAAACTAATATTTGAAGACCATTACAACAAATTTACGCCACGTCTTATTTCTCGGGAAACAATGATCGACTATAATGTGGAAATCGGTTTATGTACATATGTGTTTTACCAATTGTACTGTTCACTATCAATTCTTGAAAATTTAAAACTTTGTTAGTATGTTATGTGGATGAAATTTTTAGTGGTTGTAATATGCTCCTGTGTGCAGTGCACGGGGTCAAAACTAGTACCTTTTTGTGTTACATTGAGAGTGACTCCGGCGCCGACACGTGTCATTGTGAGAACAAATTGTAAAATATGACTACACACTCTCCATAAAACTATTAGTTACAAACACTCACTCTCTGTAAGTAACTGTTCATTTTTTTCTTCATTTTCTTCTATTTTCCCTTCTCCCTTCTCCCTCAAATCTGAAGAAAATTCAAATTATAATCTGTCAATTGCATTTGTAAGGGACAGTGAGTGAACAGATTATCTCAAAATACATTACTCATAATTTGTAATGACAGAATCTAACACACAATGCGTGTGCACGGCATCTCGTGTTCAATTAAGATAAGATGGTGTGAATTTACTTAAGCAACTACTAGCTAAAACTTCGTGGACAAGAAGCATAAAGTGAGGTAATTATTTATGAGGTGAGAAAGAGAGGTAACGGGATGGGTGAGATGGTTAGATGTTTAATTATTGTATTTTGAAATAAAAAAATTTAAAAAAATTATGACATGTTTAGAAGGTAAAGACCCTCCAAATACATATGGTATAAATATATATTATATTATCCCTTTGATGGCAAGTACAGTACTTTATATTGAATGTCCCTAATTTGGTACTTTTTTAATTCTTACTCCCTCCGTCCCTGATAATTCGATCAGTTTGACTTTGTACGCATATTAATTATTTAGGTTATATGTTGTGTGTTTTTTTTTTATTTTATCCTTTAGAGAGAAGAGGAGAAGAAAGTGTGTCAGGAAAGAGTAAATTGGTTGGTAGAGTGTTAAATGTGGAGAGAAATAGAATTAAAAATTGTAAAGGGGTGGGTTAGGAGAAAGAAGATGAGTGCGTAGAAAGTTAAATGTGGACAGATAAATAAAATAAAAATATATAAAAAGGACAATTATATAAAAATACCTATAGAATCTTTCTTAATTTGGAAGTGATCAATTTATGAGGGACGAGCCAAAAAGAAAATATTATCAATTTATAAGGGACAGAGAGAGTACATATTTGAACTAAATCTTATAGCGGCATATTTTTTATTTTCATGGCACTAGCTTTTAATATAATCAAATACCATTGAATACAATCTTTTCTTAGGTTATCATGTACACCCTAAGTTTGTTTAAAATTTGTTCCCAACCTATTTGGTCGACCAGAATAGTTTGGGGAACAAAATTTAAGTAAGTTCTTGTAGTAAAATGCACAAAAGTTGTGCAGTCACAAAAATAGAAGTGACAATTACTCAAAGACGCATTTTTTGAATGTAGTCGTGTCCGCATTAACAATAAGACTGATAACTATGTAAAATTGGGACGAGTACCAAGTTCATAAGTATCATTGAAGTGCAACTTTAATATCTCATACTTAAGACGTGCAAAACCAGTACTTAAAACATTTGTTTTCGAATCAAATAAATCCAACAGTTAGTGGGGCCTTATAAATCAAAAGGGTAAGATTGACATTATGAAAAAATAATCCGAAGCGTATGCATGTGGACATAATCACTTTTCTTCTTCTTTTCCTTTTTTTTTCATTGTCTTCTCGGTGAACAACCACTGATTGCACAACCACTGTCACTACCATTAAATCATTGCATTACAACTTCCACCACCTCCACCATAATCCACCATCTCCGCAACAGTTCAATGTTGTGTATTTAAACCAACACTCGGACAACACCAAATACCCAAGACACACACACTCCGTCTTGATTGAAACAACGTCAAATCAAAAAGCAAAGAAAGAAAACGATAAATCCAAAACTCAACATAGATCACAGGATTTATAGATCGAAATATATGCATATAAAAAGAAAAGATAAAAGGTCAAGACCTGAAATTATTAGAAGTCAGAAAGGAAAAAAAAGACACGAACTACCACCACTATTAACTCCATTTTGCAGTCGCGCCCGACCCTAACCGCCTCCATTGTATAGCTTGCACCCACACTCACATCTCCATCTGGGCCATGGCCTTTTTTGCCTCAGTGGCAGCAACATTGGCTTTGTTGTTACTTCATGGTTTGATCTTGTAAAAGGTTGTGGGTGAACTTATGCATGGCGGTGACGGCATAAAATGTTATATCTATGGACGATGATAGAGGCGGTGGTAGTGATGGTTGTTATTGTTGTTGCTGCCAGTAAGTAGGGTGGTCAATGTCGAGGGAGTGCAATTGAAGAATGTGTATGTGTGCGTGTGTTGAAAAAGTGTGCGCACCTGAGAACTATCTTTTCTTGCTATTTCATTATGTTTTCAGTCAATAAATTAAAACATTGTCTTAATCGAGTAAGTAAATCGCACGATCGTCATCGTGCTATGTGTCTTTTAAGATTTTTTTTTTGTTTCTTGTGTTATTGGCATATTTGTCATTGATATAATATAGTGGCCATTCATTTCTGTTAATTTTTGGACTTATTTGGTTTTAAAATAAATATTTAGGTAATTATTTGGCATGTTTTAATTAATGAGTACTAAAATTGTGTACTATAGTGATACTTTAAGGTAGAGGTGTCAAAGGGCCGGGCTTGGGCCGGCCCAGTCGGGCCCAGAGGGCCAGAAATGGGTCGGGCCATTAAGGGCTTCGGGCCTTGGAAACCGGGCCGGGCCCAAAGTTTGGAAACGAAGGCCATGTCCAGGCCCAAACCCTAGGCCCTAACTTTAGGGCTGGGCCTAGGGCCAGGCCGGGGCCTATGTTTTTTTTCTTCCTATTCCAGTTTTGTGTTGCATTTCCAGTTTTGTTTTGCTGGCTTCATTTGCATCTTGCTTTTGTGACTCGGTGCTTGCTGATTGGAAGTGGTTAATGTTGTTTTCTGGTTTTGGATATCTCATTGGCAGTTTAAGGCTAACAACACTTCATAAATTATTATGCTACGATTTCAATTTGGCAGATTCATGGGCTTTCTGCCTTTCTGGCCCCTATAATTTTAATTGTCGTGAGCATCGTGGCGGTGGGATCTGATGGCAGAAGCCTTCGTGGCTCGATCTGACGCCAGTGAAGGCGATGGTGGCGGTGGGATCTGACGACAGAAGCCTTCACTGCTGGTTGCCGCTGCTCAAAGGACGACACGACGCCGATGCTGACCGCCGTCACCACCTCGTGAGCATCGTCGTCACTACACCAGAGACGCCAAGAGATCTATATGCATTTCCTTTTTTTCTTTTATTATATCTGTCAATGGTAGAGATTGGTTGTATATGATTGTGTGGGTATGGTGGCGTTTGGCCATGGGTGCGGTGATGGTTGGCCGGAGCAGTAGTGTCTGGTTGCGGGGATGATTATGGAGGGTGCTGTAGGTGTGATGGTGGTGGGTGAGGTAAAGAAAGGTTGAAGAGGAAAAGAGAGAGAGTCGAATGAAGAAGAGGAGAAGCACTGAAGCAGATCTGAGATCTGTGAAGAGGGCCAAAATCGGGCCAATACCCGGGTTCTAAAAAACGAGCCTGTTTTGGGCCATCCCGTTTTTTAGCGCATGACCTGGGCTTGTTAGGGTCGGGCCTGGATAAAATCTTGGAATTGTGCTGCCTGATCCAAGCCCCGGTCCAGAGCCCTAATGTGTTGGGCTGTCACTGTTCATGTAGAGGGCCGGGCCAGCCAGGGACAAAAACGGGCCGGGTCAGGCCAGCCTACGGGCCGCCCGGCCCTTTTGACATCTCTACTTTAAGGTACAGTTTTGAATTAGCCATCACAATTGACAATTTTATGCTAACTTACTTTATACTCCACGCTTATACTCTCATGAAAAAGTTAATCAAAATGCTATGATATTCAAGATTTGAAATTCATGGAGTTATTAGTTTGACGTTTCACCCGTCGCATAACAATAAGCATAATATACAACTACTCACGGTAACATGATAAAAAGTCATGCATAGCACCATGCCAGGCGAATGCAACTCTTATATGTTACTACTACTCTGAGGCCCATTTTTCAGTTTTAAAAACTGGAAAAAATAAAGGCGTTTGATAACTAGTTTTCGTTTTTTTTTCTTCAGTTAAAAAATCAGTTTTTAAATCAAGACTATTTTTTAAAACTCCAAAAAATGAGTTTCGGTTTTATTTTTTTTTGAGACCACCACCATCTCCGCCGGCGATCGGCAGCCACCTCCTGCGACCACCGCCGGAGGTTATTGGCGGCCGCAGGCCACCGCCACTTCAACCCACCACAAAAAAATTTAAAATAAAAACTGGATAACCAAACACAAAAAAAAAACTCAAAATAAAAATTGGTTATCAAACACCCACTTGTTTTTATATAAAAGAAATTAAACTACTCTTTAGTTTTTTTTGGGAAAACTGAAAACCAAACTGAAAGTGTTGTCAAACAGAGACTATACACTTTTTTTTTTGTTGCATTTCTCTTTCTTCCCATTGCTTTATGTCCTTTCTTTTTCTCTGTTTTATTTTCTCCTTCGACTCAAACCACCACAGAACCATTACCGCACTATTCAAAGGCCATTAACCACAATCACAAATCATTACGACACAACCACCACCATCATCCAACATCACTCGTTGCTGCCGCCAACAGTAAGGGCAAGATTTTCCATGCGGACAGTGTCACCATCAACATCGGTGCTGCCGTCACTATAGCACCGCATCCATGAACCATAGCTATAGCAAGATATGCGATTGCTCCCTCTTGATCTTGATACATTATCATACATTTGTGTGCGCCGAATTTAGTGTGTGCGTGTGTGCTTTGATCTGTGTGTGTATGCTCATCGGACGACGTGTCTGTGTGCCGAACTGTATATAGGCACTAGATTCTCCGTGCGTGTGCACGTGCGCGTGCGTGCTCGCAGAAAGAGAGAGAAAAAAGAAAAAGAAATTTAAGATGGCTGGTAGTGTGGTGTTGAGCTGATGTTACAGTGGTTATTAGGGGTAGAGGATTGTGTTGGACCGATGGTGATCTTTTTTGTTAAACAGGTGGTGGCGATAAAAAGAAATGATTGCTTTTGGTGTAGTGGTAAGCGCTTGATCCTAACAATTGGTATCAGAGCAGGTCACGGGTTCGAGTCCCCCAGGGTGTATCTGGGGAAGAGATTGTTGACAGATCGGAGGTTGGCCGCGTCCATCTACTCCCTTGTGTATTCGACCGTGTGCGCTGGCTGCTGTGCCAAGACTATAAAGAAATAAAGTTGCGCCCTTACTAACAGCAATTGCTTTTGGTGCAGTGGTAAGCGCTTGATCCTAACAGCAGTGAGAAGAGTGGAGGCATAGAGTGAATATTATGTTTGGTCAAAGGGCATGAGTGATATATTATAATTAAATACAGTCTCTGAATGTAATTTGCTCAAAACTCAAGGACGAGAACAACTTAGAGCGGAAGCGATACCGTGGAAGCCACCGATCAGGGACAAGAACCATTCGCCGGTCCGTCACTTGTTTAATTCTCCATTGGCCCCCTCCTAAAACCTCCTCTCTTCCGCTCTCTAGAATCCCATTCTGTCTCTCTACAACTTGCTCTTGCAGTCATGGAGATCGATTTTCCACCGTATCAATTGAGCTCTCAACTCCGTGGCCACGAAGACGACGTATGTTACTCCTCTAACTACTCTCCCCCTCTGTATTATGCATCGATACATGCTCATAGAGTCATAGTAATGCATACCACAGTCACTTCTTCTTTGATTTTTGACTCAATTGGTCTTTTCACTCGCCGAGCGATTTTCTTTACAATACGCGGAAATTTGGAATTCTTGGTTGTTCTTGAATACTAGACAATTAGTTTAACCTTGATTTTGTAAAGGTCAATATTGGTTTGGCTACTCCAGTGAGAGATTGCACCGTTAGGTCCTGTTCTTTAGATCAATCTTTGGAGTCTGCATGAGGTCGAAGTACTGCCCTCTGTCTCTCTCTAGCCATCACTGCCATTTGCATTGCAGCATCGTACAGGCAATCATTGCTGCTTTTTAACCTAATTGTGATATACTGCCGGCGAGTCTTGTTTGCTGATTCCGTTATTTACAGGTTGTCACATCTGTGAATACTAGACAGCTAGTTTATTTTTGACTTTTCAGTATGCTAACTTTAGGTCAAAGATACTGCTCTCCGTAGACCATCTTTACGTACTTCTACATGCTTGTGAACTAGGGAATCATGTGCATGTGAGTTATGTTTGTCACTTGCATTGCAACAATGTTCGAAACTGTTTTCTTATACTTACTGTTTGCTCTATTTTCTTAGTTCTCGGTTGGTACGTCTTCTTAGTACTTGACAATTGGTTTGATTGTGATTTGGATTATGTTTTGTATTTGGTTGTCACTAGGTTCGTGGTATATGTGTTTGTGACAATGTTGGAATAGCCACTTCTTCGAGAGATCGAACGATTAGGTTTTGGACTTTAGATCAAACAAACAACAGGGACTACACCATGTCAAAGATACTGCTGGGGCATACTAGTTTCGTGGGGCCATTGGCTTGGGTTTTGCCGAATGAACAGTTTCCAGAAGGTGCAATTGTATCCGGTGGGATGGACACTAATGTTCTGGTTACAAATTTGGGGACTGGAGAGAATGTTCGAACACTGAAAGGTCATAAATTGCAAGTCACTGGCGTCACATTGGATGGCTCTGACATCATATCGTCTTCTGTTGATTGGTAAGTGACTTGATTTTTTGATTCTTTCTCATTATTGCGCTTTTCTCATCGATGTACAGCGTCCATATTGTCCACATAGTAATAAGCAGTGGGTAATGCTTATTTCCTAAGTGCCAGCAATATAAAACTAAGCCTTTAGAACTTGAACATGTTTCAGAGGAACTGACTCTCCCCCTCCCATAATGTTTTCTGATGGTTGTTTGTAGCTTCAAAAGATATCGCATTTTATGCCCTTCTCTTCTTGCATGTTATCTGTTGATGTTTGAGTTGCTACACAGAGGAGTAAGGTGGGTACAGTAATAGTACAAATAAGGAGAGAGGGAGAATCAGATTATGGTTGATAGTGAGGAAGCATAATACTGACTGGTTATTTAAAGAAAAGAAGCGTGGGACAGCCCTAAGTGACGCAATGTGCCACCATAGGGGGTGCATACGGACTCAAACGTTGCTCTCACGAATTGGGAAGGAAATCTGGTCAAAGTCACGAGCTCTTTTGGTCAAAGTCTAGCACTGGTAGGCGCTTTCGCTTTGCACGATTCCAAAGGTGCCACGTCACAATCTTCCACGGATGATGCGACAGAAGATCACGCTCAGCCACCATTTGAAGATACAAAATCATATTTCTAGTGAAGTGCAAGAGTGCAGACTCGGAACCCTGGTCCTCTTGGTTATACATGAAGAGATAACACCACTAAAATAGCCTGAGTCATTTGAAAATGTTTTACCCATTTATTACCTATTCGTTTTACATGTTTACCAGATAAGAAATTATGGACGACACATATAATGTAAGTACAGAGACGTATAGCTGTTCATCAACATATTAGATAACTAATATCATGTAAGCTTAAAAATAAAGTTTTCAATTTTTTTATATACAGATGCTCTGGAGGCGCAGCCATTTTCTAAATGGCTGCTCTTGCACACTCGCATTGCAAACTTGTCACTTAGGGACAGCCTTGTGGTGTATTTGAAAATCTTTATCTGTCTAGAAACTTTTGTATGACTTAAGTTTGTGTGGGATCATTTATTTGAGCTGTCTTTGGTTAGTTCATCGCAGAACTGGAAATGTAGCTCCGGAATAATAGTCATCATTCTCCACAACCGGTGCTCATGGTAGTCCCTTGTTAATACCTTGGACATACTAAAACTTTACTATTAGACTTGTACTGCTCCATCTGACAAAATTGGGTGGTTGTATTGCTAATGGGTACATATGATTTCCTTGATGTTCAATATGCGAACTTTTTGGTATTTTCAATGATAAAAAATGTCGAAACTACTTATCTAAGAAATAAAAAAGACTTAAAAGGACGACGAAAATTGAAACTGTTAATTACCACTGCAGTCCATTGCCGGTGCTTGTGGTAATATCAAGTTGTCTTATTGGCCAATGGGAAGGTTAGTTCACTAGTAGGTTCCAATTAGTCGTGCTTACCTAGGCTTTCTTGGTTTTCAAACTATGCTAACTTTTCAATGTCAACGTAGTAAATGGTACCAAGTTCATTTTTTGTACTCAAGTTGTTGCGTTTTCCTTAATATGAATTCTTATACATACCTTTTCTCCATGATTTCATGTTGTATTTATCCATTACGCAAAAGGGTTTGGTCTATTTCTAGTCTATACTTCTAGCATCACATTTAAATAATAATCTCTTTGAGAATCTCCTTCTGCTGCACTACCTTTAGAATTCATCACATAAGGCATACATAAATAAAAATCTTTTTGAGGATCTCCTTCTACGTATATTTTTTGTCTATCTAGTCATTTTCATATTGAAAATTGTTTTGCTGAACTGCGATGATTTGCGAAATTGCTGCAGTACATTAAGACGTTGGAGGGATGGTCAACAAGTTGAGGTTTGGGAGGCTCATAAATCAGCAATCCAGGCAGTTTTAAAGTTACCTTCAGGCGAGCTTGTTACAGGTATAGGTTACGAGCATGTTTCATTGCATACTTTTTAGGTGTAATATTATGTTAGTATCTGTTAGTCTGATTTCATCATCTGCTTTTCTTCCCTCTAACCTCAACAATTTTTGTAAACATCAGAAAAAGACTGGAAAATACTAAATGAAGTTGACGTTTTTGTGGATTAAGGTTCTTGACTATTTTCAAAGTGTAATCCAGGTTCAAGTGACACAACTTTAAAGCTTTGGAAAGGAAGGACTTGTATACATACTTTTGTTGGGCATTCAGGTTTGCTCTTTGTCCTGTATAATACAGTGTCGTGCTTGACAAGTTTGGGCCTGATACTAATGCTACTTCTTTTTGCGTTTAGGTTCTTCATTTTCTTTCGGTATCTCAGTTTGAAAGTTTTGAATGCTAGTATTGTCCTTTTGATTTGCCGTCTCCGGAATTGATCTTTCCATTTATCAATCTTGAATTGAAGTGATTAGCGGTGGTTGAAGGCTTGTTCTCCTCACCAAAGAGCGTGGGTTGGAGTCCTTTCCGGTACAGTGGGGTGTTATAGGCCGTAGCTTGGTGATTCGGGCTCGTGTCTTCATATGGAACTTTATAAGGAAAAAGGGCTTGGTGAAGAATCGACCAGTAGATGAAAAAAAGAATTGCATTTGAAGGCTCCTTACAATATCTCAGGAGTCTATGCTTTTTAACAACTATATGCAAGCTATCAGCCTTTTCATCTACTGCTCACATAAATACCTCTGCAGTAGCAATAGTCTTTTCTAAAGGGTCCTGAACAGATTTGCATTTTCCCAGTGCATTAAAAAGTTTGTCTTAATTTCCTTTCTATATATATTCATACCGAAAGATTAATCCAAGTTATTATAAAAGTCAATACGTTATGTTTTGCCCCTGATGACTTGGTAAATGCATCTTCAGAACAGGAGAACAAATAAAAAAGTGGATTCGTGAATGGAGTAGTCTTCTTTTTCTTATTTCCGCTTGCTACCTGAAACTATGAAAGCCAACTCTCCACAGAACCATATTTGTAAGGATGAAACATAAAGATCTCCGCTTCATTGAGAAGCTGCCCCCTCATGTGCCCTAGCATCACATACTGGCTGCCAAACACTACACGATACACACAAATGCTAGTGGAGCCACCACTGTAATATTTTGTCGAATTAAAAAGGGCTGCCAAGTAGGTGGACTTTTGAGTTTCTGGGCATTAATTTACATAGGCCAAGACCAAGACCTATCTCCTCCTGACCTAAGATGGGCTTCATTCCACACAAGCATCTTTCATAGTTGTGAATGGCATGTGTAACCTTCATTTGGAACGTGCTTATGCTCGTTATAATCTGTGCAGATACAGTTCGAGGCTTGTCTGTGATGCCTGGTGTAGGAGTTCTTTCTGCATCACATGATGGGTAAGCTCTTTTTTGTTAATGTTTTTGGGGTTCATATTTTTGGTTTACTTTGCAACATGCTTACTTTTTAGTGAACTCAAAAGGCTTTACCTTCAAAGTCTTGACTCCTTTGGGTTACTACATGGGTTGTTGTTCTTTAGTGCTTTGAATGTGATGGAAATTCAAGTGTGCCTTCCACCCCCCCCCCCCCCCCGCCCCCAAAAAAAAAAACCCCTCCACCAAAGAAAAAGAAAATAAAAGGAAGGAAAGAAATAACCAAATAGCAAAACAAATAGTACCAAGTATTTAATTTTTGACATTGATGCAAGTGGTTGAACCATGCAACTGTTCCTTCTTGGAGTTTGAAAAATGACTTGTAGAAATTCTTGTCAGGAATTGTATTTTTAATAACTATACTGGATTGTTTGAAGTTTCTTACAATTTAATGCCATTTATGAGCTTCGTGCTGATTTTATTTCTTAATGCTTGTACGTATCTGTGTCAGTATCTTGTTGCCAATTGATTGAATCAATAGGAACTATTTGGTGGCGTGCTAATTGGTATATATTTGGTGGTGTGCTAATTGGTATATATATATATATATATAGAGAGAGAGAGAGAGAGTCAATTTTCTTTACGAAATTCCCAAATCTCCTTTCCTTCTCCGTTCAATGTGCTTATTCTAAAAGTTTTTCATTTTGGCATCTAATATCTTTATTCTCATCTTATTACGGCAGTTCCATCAGGTTGTGGGCGCTCACTGGTCAGACTTTAATGGAGATGGTTGGTCATACGTCTATTGTTTATTCTGTTGATGCACACACTTCTGGGTTTATTGTCAGTGGTAGCGAGGATCGTTTTGCAAAGATATGGAAAGGTATCTTTTTTTCTGCATCATAATTCGCTAGTCATAAACCTGGTGCAAATGCATGGGTCACCTTCATCTTAGGTGCTATTGTTACTTGATGAATATTCACACTCGTGGTAAGAAATAATGGCGAACACATATTAAATTAAAACTCTAAACTTAAAATCTGTGATGGTTGATAAGTAAAATAAGCAACTTTAATTGCTTTCTTATCATCTGTATAATTTTCATTCGCTACTAGGATGGGAGAGTGGAACTTATCTATGTAGAGTTGAAATAAGAGTAAAAACTGGGGCTTCCCTTGCTAGGAAATTATCCTGTTATAACACATGAAGTATATTTAAATAAAAAATTTGAGGTATACATTACAGCCTTTGGAAGCATAAGCATTGGAATTCTAATAATGATTGCATAAACAACACAGTGAGCAGACAGGTATAATTGTTGCAAGGGATAGCCTTCAAAGTCAAAAGTTTATCATTGATCTGGGTATGGGCTTGGTCTTAGGGCTTGCACAAACTCGACCTAGATCAACAAACAGGCCTAACACGAAGAGGACTGTGAGCTTCCAACAGTACATAGCTTTAAGAAATATTGAAGAAATTGAGTCACATGACGAGACTCCTGACAACAACTTGTGACAGGCCCCAACTTGCACCACTGGCACACATCTGATGCTTGTGAATCAGAAACGATCTGCACGACCACCACCATCATCTTCTTGCAGCTTCAGTAGTCCAAGTCAGAATTGAGCGGCTCTCCCCCATAGGAAGTGTTGTCAATATTGCCGAAGCCACACTTTGGCCACCATTACAGCTCTCCAATGTCAAAGGAGTCTCATTGACCAAGCCATGCTCAATACACTGTCATAACTGTGAAATTAGCTCCGCAAAACCAAGAGGGATAAAGCACTCAGAACACCCCACCGCCTGTCTTAAAGAAAGGAAAACAAAAGAAGAAAAAAAATCCTCATACGGTAGTAATTGAAGTTATAAGGATCTGATGTTAGTTTGACTTGGCTTGGTTTTTGCATATTCGTTGATACTTGATATACTTATGCTGTATGTTATATTTTACCAGATGTGTTTGGAAAGTTATTTTTCACATCAAACCAATTATAGGTTGATTACTATTTAAGACAATAACGGGGGTGTTAAGGGGTTAATTTAAATATTTCTTTTATGACTCTGATAAGTAGCAATAAGATTTCTTTAGTAATCAAACCGTTGAGACTGTCAATGTCATGGAATTTACAAAAACAAATTTGGGTACTCTTGCACGATATGTCATTACCAAACTTATAAGTGGGCATTATTTTATTAATTGTAGCAGCTACTTAAACTGGCATAGTATACCAAAATGCTTTTTCCCTCCTTTTTGACATTTGTTCCTTGACTCCTCATCCAACTCGGTGCCTATGAAATAATGTTTTGCTGCAGACGGAGTTTGTGTTCAAAGCATAGAGCATCCAGGTTGTGTCTGGGATGCCAAGTTCTTGGAAAATGGTGATATTGTGACTGCCTGTTCAGATGGAGTTGTGCGTATTTGGACGATACGCCAGGATAAGATTGCCGATTCTCTAGCACTCGAGTCATATGCTTCTCTTCTATCTCAATACAAGTGCAGTAGGTATAAACATAATGCTATTTGTTGATCAATGGCTGTTGATATTGGACACTGATTCTGCTTCAAGATTGCCTAGTATATCAGATTTAGTAAAGGGACTAGTTTACTATTGTGCGACACTGGTATTTGCTAGATAGATCATGGAAATGCGAAGCTTAAAAGTCTTGTTACTTTAGGTGTCAGTTTACAAAGACTGAATAGGATGTAATTTTCTATCTAGTTAGAGACTTCAATCTTTTATTGAAGTCTACGGAGAATAATTGCCAAAGAAACAATTGATGATGATTGGACTACTGTGATACTTTGGATAAAAGCTGCCTCTCTATTATCTGTACCTTATCAGCTTTGCTTAATGTACAATGTATTGTTGTTTGTATTAGGAAGAGCATTGGAGGATTAAAGTTGGAAGAGTTACCAGGGCTAGAAGCTTTGCAGATTCCAGGTTTGATCATTATTAAACTTTACAAGAAAGAGTCCGTGACGCTGTCGCTGTTTTTTCTTATGAAATTGTAATGGCTAATAGATATGTCTTGCACTGAGCAGCTGTTTATGAGTTTAAGAAGGTTTTTTTTTCTTTGATTAAGATCTTTGTAAAACTTGAGACATGCCATAAATGTAACATATAATCTGTTACCCACAGCACAATGGGTTTTTGTTGACATATTCCTATAAACGCTTGGCTCCAAAAATTAAGAAAAGCATGGAAAAATACCTTTTGACATTATAAGCATTATTAATGGCACTCTTGAAAATGTGAAGTTTAAGCAAAGTTTGCAGATTATCTTTCGCATTTCTTGACTTCAATGTACTCTGATGCTCTGGTGATCAGGAACTAGTGATGGGCAGACAAAAGTTGTCAGAGAAGGGGACAACGGCGTGGCATATGCATGGAATATGATTGAACATAACTGGGATAAAGTAATACACATGTTGTGTTAATACCTCTTCGCTTCAATTCTGATTTTCTTTTTCATTTGTGAATTTGCTGTCTTCTTTTAGCAGTTTGTTGACCCTATGCAGCATCTTTGCATAGCCAAGAAATAAGCAATGTTCTCAATAGTTCATGCTGTGCTCAACCATATATGTTGATCTTTGACATAAGACTCCCTCCTAAACGGCTAAAAGATGCAAACGAAATGATGAACTGGTGGTGCAGCATGGTAGATAATTATGTAAATGTTGAATGAATAGTATCGCATGAAGAAAAAGAAGTTACTGGTTTACATTGTTTTCATGGACTTTTGTTTCTTTCCTGAAAATTCAGGAGAGACATCGTTGCTTTCCAATCCACTTCATGTCCTGCATAAAAAGTTCAAGGGGACGTAGAATATTCCAATCTGCTATCGTATTACCATATCTACTACTCATACCCCACGCCCATCCCTCGAAGTTTTCCATTAAGTTTCATCACAGTTTTGTTAATGGATGTTTATTTTTGTCATGCTCTTCTGACTTGTTTTGGCATCATGATTATTCTTTCCCTTTTTCTCTTTCTTTATTCCAATTTATAATGAAATGATAAAAGTGTGCTAATGACTTACTACATTATTGTTATTTCATTGGCTTCATTTAAATTCTTCTTTCTCACTTTTGTTTCCCCCATATTCTAATTGTTCGAATAATTGTAGTCTGACGTGTCTTTCACCAAGTATTTAAAAGTTTCCGAAATGTGCTTGTAAAGATGGTGCCTTTTAGACAAATTGCTTGCAATCAGGGATATCGCCGGGTGAGGTTGTAACTATCTTACTTTGAGGGTGCAAAGCATTACAATTATATTTTTTTTCACGTCTAGTCATACCACTCCCGAGGGGGATGCCCCGAGCGCCGCTCATTTGAGACTGACATTTACTATTTGCTACCAGTTTTTTTTTTTAATCCAAATACACATATTGGTAATTTACATATAGGTTCTTTTAGCTGTTTGTTCCTATTTAGCCTTATCGGAATATATCAATGGTCACTCAACTTCATTGGGATTTCGATTCCCGCTAACTTGACTTTGAAATTTGTTATCTTGGTTAGCATTAGCATCACCTCCCATTTCCGTCATTCTATTTAGCTTTCTTTGGAGGGAAGTAGCTCAATAATTTTTCTTTTTCTTTAGATCGGTGAAGTTGTTGATGGACCTGAGGATAGCATGAAGCGCCCTGTTCTTGGTGGAACTCAATACGATTACGGTTAAATCTCTGATCTGTTTTACCTTTTCATGCATTCATTTTTCTATCTATCCCCTTTACTGATACTCTGAAGTTGGAAATACTTGGCCACTCAGTATTTGATGTCGATATTGGAGATGGTGAGCCTATGCGCAAGTTGCCATACAATCGATCGGGTACCTTCTCTTTCTTCATCTCATATTTTGCATGCTTGTTGGAATGATATATCTGATTATTGTCTCTCATTTCGTGGTCAGTGTGGTCATGTCTCATTGTCATGTGACTTTCACCCCTTTTTGCTGATGATTTATAGTTTTTAGTTTTTTTTCCTGGGCCTATGTTTCCCTTAATTTCTGCTACGATTAATGTACACCCATACTAAGAGGGGATTACTGCTAGACTGGACAGATATGCTAACCAAAGGTATTGAAAGTGAACCCGCAGGGCCTACAGGGACAGATATTGTGATATACTAGACTGGCCGTTCTTCACCTGAAGGGCTTCAGGACTTGTTATGTACTTATGCCAGAATGTGCCCGCTTTGTTGTGTACTAAAACTTTTACGAGATGTACAGTACTTTATATCGGTCAGTAAACATGTACACATTAAGAACATAAGGATATAAGCATCTTCTTAAGAAAAGAAAAAGAGCTTAAGTGAAAATCATACGCCATTTACTGCTCTGACGACATGATGGAATGAGAATGTCTTAGAAGGGGGAAGCTAGTTCGTCCTTTTGTTTGGTTGAATTGAATATGAAGGAAAGGAGGAAAGAGCCCAGTGGAGTTTTTATACTCCCTACATTTCAAGGGTTACAAGGGAAATCAAGGGCTGCCCTTTCTACTTCTTCCTTTCCTTTGTACGGGTTACCCCTTCCTACCTCCCCCTGTTCTTTCGTGCAGGAGGAATTGATGTGTATGAAATGTGTTTAGCATATGTATGTTCAGTTGAATTGCAAAGTCAATCATAGTCTTATGGTCAGAAGGGTGGAGCGATATCGCATTTTTTTTACGTACAAGAATTAATACATTCGCAAGAGGTAAGAAAGGGACCTTTTGAATCTCTTGGTTATGTGGTATTGATTGTACTGTTATTGTACATGCCTTTTACCCTCATTTGTGGCCTTCCTAATACTGTTGTACATGTTGAAAAGAAAGTGTTGGTTATGCTCGTATGCCTGAGTAGGATGCCAACTTGCGGAAACTTTTTTTCCCTGTTTGTCACATATGTGCCTATTAAAACTTTTTACAGATGCTCATGATCGTGTGCTAGAATTACCACCTATTTTACATCATTAACCGAATGACTATACGACATACAGATAATCCATATGCTACTTCTGAAAAGTGGCTTCTCAAGGAGAATTTACCTCTTTCCTACCGTGAACAAATCGTAGAGTTCATATTACAAAATTCCGGACAGCGGGATATTGCTCTTGATTCATCATTTCGCGATCCCTTCACTGGCTGTAAGTTTCACATTATTCGTGGTGTTACATCATGGGTATTAGTTCGGTTAATGAGTTAGACTTGTTCTTTTAATGAGCTTAGTTTCATATATTTTACTTTTCAGCCAGTGCATATGTACCTGGGGAACCCTCTAATAAGCCTGGTATGTTCTTCTCGCTATATTCTCAACTAAATAGTTTCTACAACTAGTGCTCAGTTGCTATTTTCAATCAAGAAAGATTATACTGAAAGAAAATGCTAGTGAAATGATGTCTCTGATGCCCATGTCCTAATGATTTTCTGTTTCTTGAAGATTGAGTTTAACATCTTTCTAATTGTTGTTTGTATAACAGCTGTCTCTATAAAACCGAGTTTCAAGCATGTTCCTAAGGTAAGCTCTTGGTAATGTATCCATTTACTTGCAGTTTTGAGAACCTTTTACTGTCTTATTAAGATCGACATCAGTTACCTTTTTGCTGTCTTGCACTTTAATGAAAAGTAATATAGAAAATTTTTTGGGCAACTAGCGTGGTCCAGTTAACAATGCATAATTCACTCAGAAATGATTGGCAATGCTCTGCCACTGTGGGGCTAAAAAAGGATAAAGGCAGTCAGGCTTGTCTGTTCTAACTTTTAGATGCACAACTGATTATGGAAGTTAATTTATACGGCATTTACATATTTAACTGTTGGATTCTGCAGCCATCCAACATTTCTTATTGTACTAGTAAACCAACTAAGTTTTTGAAGGCGCCTGAATTAGGGGTTCAGTGCACAGGTAAGGTTGCTCCATTGAGTTGCTGGTTAGACTATGAAAAAGCTTCTGCGATAGTAGGTTAATGCTGTGTTTTCCTATTCACAATGGTGGGAGGCATGTGCACTGGGTTAACCCTCTTTTTACACATGAAAAAGGTTGGGGTTTTTCACAATTTCTGGAACGATGCTTGATGTGTGGAGGGAATGATACCAAATCTACCTTTTGCGAGGGAATGCCATGGCTGTGAAATGAGTCATGGTTTGGAATATTGTATTAATAATGAAAGGGGCCGGGGCCGGGGGGGGGGGTGTGGAGGCGTTGTGCAAAGGCTATTTAGACAGCAAAACTAATGAAGTGGGTATTGTTGCCTCGGAGGTGCCTGAGGAGGCTACTCTGCAAAAAATACCTGCTATCGTGGACAATTCAATATAGCCGACCGTGAGTGGTGATGAAAGATGTTTCTGTTTGGACTTATATGTTTTTATCTCAAAATGCAAATATTGAATAATGGGATACTAGTTGGACTTTACTTACCTTGTCTGGATTGGGAAATAATAACTGTATACTTGATGCAAATCTTCTTCGAAATAGAAGCCTTCGATCAAATCTTAAGCACAAACTGGTGATGGTGCAATACATAAGCAAGTTGTATGGCATCGATTTAGTTGTATTGGAGTCCGGAGCCGAGGAGTAACAAGTTTTTCACCCCAACATAACTTGATACCTATTCTATCCCCGCAAACTTTGCCATTACTTCGTGCATAAATTACTTTTTTTCTGGCAATGGTCCTCATCCGGTACTCAGACGAGCTTGAGTACAAAGTGTTAGAGGCAAGATACCGTCGTAACATGTAGCTGACAATTGCATGACCACCACTGTTATATCTGGGAATTGAGTAAGGACACTGTGCCTGTTTTACATTAAGATTAACTGGCGACTTTCCTTTGTCAGATCTTCACAGTGACTTCATTTTTGTTTATATATGTCAACAAAAATCTTTATATTTGCAGAAAGGAATGCTTGTCTTTGATGTGGCTCAATTTGATGGGATCCTTAAAAAGATTTCGGAGTTCAACAATACTCTGCTTACTGACCAGGTTAGTTACTAACTTCTAATTTTCTTTTCTTGTTATTTTTCGTTTTCTTACTTTTCGTTCTTTTGATAACTCCTGGTGTGTTCCCTGATAGCTCCTGATCTATCACAATCTTTTTCTTCTTTTACCATGTTGTTTGAGCTTCGCTGCTTGTTATCAATGAGAGCTTTTTTACATGAGGTTGTTAACTTCTAAAACTATACTTCAAGCACGGTTTTCTTTTTTCATGTTACTGACTAAGCGTATTTTCCTTTTCTTATGTTTTTTGGAAGGAGAAAAGTAACTTGTCACTGACTGAGGTAGATATTTCAAGATTGGTTGCAATTGCTAAAATCCTGAAGGACACATCACATTACCACAGCAGTAAATTTTCAGACGTTGATATTGCTTTGTTGGTAAAGTTGCTAACACTATGGCCGCTTGAAATGATATTTCCAGGTGAGCATCCTTCACTTTTTAAGGCTCTGTTTGTTTGAACTGCTCCACAGCAATTTCTTAATTTGTAGTTATTTTTTGGCTACATAATTTGGCTTTTGTGGGAATTCATGTATATTTTGGCTTTTGCATTTATTCACGGAAATATGTGGGGAGAAAGGGAGAATTTTTGCTGTTGTGCAACAAAGTGGAAATTAGGATATACATTACTAATTTGATTCATACTAATTTGTCTCCCTTTTGCAGTTATTGATCTTTTGAGGATGATCGTCCTGCATCCGGATGGGGCGACGATACTTCTAAATCATGTATATGAAAGAAATGGTATCTCATTGTAGTTTCATACTGCTACCATTTTCACTTTCTTTTTTTTCTTTTTATTGCCATGCAAAAAACTTGGAATTCGAGTTGGAATGCCTAGTAATGTACTTCATGCGTTAAATAGTCCTAAGCTGGACCTTAAGCTGTTCTACTCCAACTTATGCGGGCCAGATAAAAGCAGTTGTGAATTGATGATCGTTCATTTAAGGACTGCAATCATGGTTATGTCTTGTTGGCCACCGCATCCTAATCATTAATTAGCCCCAAATAAGGTGGCGCATTTTGCACGACCATATGCTTTGAGAATGGTCCTTTAATTGGCTTTGCTTGACAGCAGGCAACAGACATGATCCTTACTCTTAGCTGCACTTGTGATATAGGGGCCCGTGCTTTTCATCTGGGAGACAAGTGTCTCGTGGTTGGAGTTTATTGCAATTTTTTGAGTTTCGCATGCATCATATGTTTCTACTTGTCTCACCAGATATACTTATGGAGTTGATCCAGAAGGCTACAGCAAGTCCTCTTCCAGCAAATATTTTAACAAGCATCCGAGCTGTTACTAATCTTTTCAGGAATTTGAGCTACTATCCGTGGTTGCAAAAGCATCGTGGAGAGGTTAGTACCAATTATCTATGTTTATGATGAAGATATTGTGCGCATAGAAGTTGGGGTTAATTTTGTTACCTAGGTTTTAATACCCTTATTGTCTGATCAAACATTTTTCTGACTGAATTCGAAAAGATGGAAGCTATAGAGTTTTGTTATCTCTCACACTTGCTTTTGACACATAAGAATTATGTCGTTTTGACTAGTTTGTTAGTAATAGGAATACCGAAAGTGGAAAAATAATTGAATTAATGGGCATGTGAAACACTTGCGAGTCCTCTTGCATAAAAGTAAGAAAATTAGTCATGCTTTTAAAGTGATGGTTGCTTGCAATGCAGTTGTGCAAGTAATTGGATTCTAATGCATTTCCACCATGTTTGATATGACTGATTTGACAGAGGTGAAAAGTTAGTCTCAAGTGATTCTAATGCATTAGGTTCTTCATTCTTTTTACTGTATAGTAGCCTAGTTGATGAGGCAGCACCAAGATGGCTCCTGATTAGTTTCGTTGTTTAGTTATTTTACACAAGACTTACTTGAAGCACCTCCTGTGTATTTATATCGGAGGATATACATATATAATTTTATACTTTGCTGATTTGTAGATTCTTGATGCATTCTCGAGTTTTTACTCATCTTCAAATAAGAATGTGCAAGTGGCTTATTCTACATTGATACTCAAGTAAGTATGGTTACTTTAAACTGCTAGTCTGTGACAGGTTAATTTAAATTTTGCATTTCATATGTGACCAGGGAAATCATCTTATTCTGTACTATGCGATGTTTTTTAGTTAAATGTTTTTTTTTTTATCATAAATTTGCCTCTTTTCTTTTAGTTGGTTCGTGTCATCCATTTGTGACCTTAAAGTCTTGTGAACTTTACAGCTATGCTGTTCTTTTGATTGAAAAAAAGGACCAAGAAGGTCAATCTCAAGTTCTTTCTGCGGCGCTTGAGGTATTTTGTAATGTCCAGACTGTTTTTTTATCAAGAAATTTTGCTTAGCAGTATCAACTCCTCCCTCCCACAACATGTTGTTTTATGTAACTTTTTTGAATCTTGAATACAGTTTCAACAATTTCCCCCCTGCAGATAGCAGAAGAGGAAAATCTAGAAGTTGATTCGAAGTTTCGTGCTATGGTTGCTATCGGATCACTGGTACTATAAGCACTGATCATTAATCTTAGTACAGTGACTATACTTAACGGTATTCATATTGCCACTGCAGCTTTGAACTAGCCCAATCCAATTGCCTTTATTGACTCTTAAGATGCCATTTTAGCAACACCAAATCTCAGTGGTGGAGTGGCAATATCATATCCCTATTGTTCGTCACTAAACTGATTCACATTCATGCTCAAGTATTGGACAATAATTATCCAGATCAAGGTGCTGTTGGTGTAATCTATCACAGCGTTGGTCATCTAGAACTTTTCTGATTAGGCATGACTTTAATTATTGATTCTGATGTATTACATGTATTCCTACATTTGAAGTAGCTGTCATGCATGCTTTTCGTCTTCTTCTTCCTCCTAATCTTCTTACACTCAACTCCCTCGATCAGAAAAGGTCGTTGGTAATCAAAGCCAGCCAAAGATTTTTCTACAACTCAAGAGGGGATTTTTGGTGTGCAAACTTGTTTTTCTGGTATTTACAGACTGACTATACTGTTTCAAGGAGGAGTGGGCCCCAGTGGGGGGTTCGCATGACGGGCTATTAGCTCAGCTCGGTAAAGCGTGCTCTGAGGATTTACTCGGTGTGATATAACATTGTCTGAGGGGGTCCATAACATAGTCGTAGTCTAGTCTTTTCCAACGCAACAAAGTCAAATAGGAAATGAAGAAAAGAATTTACAGTATTGTATGATTGCAAATTTCACGTGTTTTTCTCATTAATCATCTTAACCACAAACCGATGAAACGTGAATAACCTAACAAGAGGGAGGGTGGGAACGGAGAGTGGAGGAGGGAGAGGCAGTTTGGGAGGGAAAGGGTCAAGAATAACGCACACATGCACGTAGAATTGAAAATTTCAGTGGTTAAGTTTTCAAGTTGTCAAATGATCACATTCTAATCTCTTTTCTCTTGTTGTTTATTGCTGTCCAAACAGATGCTCGAGGGACTTGTGAAAAGAATTGCATTGGACTTTGATGTTGAGAATATTGCCAAAGTAGCCAAGGCATCTAAAGACACGAAGATAGCCGAAATCGGTGCTGACATTGAATTGATAACAAAGCAGAGTTGAATGTGCTCGTACAGAACATTTTAGATGCGGTTGAAGGACCACATCTGGCATTAACAGAGGCCAATTGCGGGATATCTTTTCCATCCAAATTTCACCTAGATTGGGAGGACAAATACGGCTAAGTTTTCTTCCTATAGAGATTGGAACTTGCTAGAGGAGCTATGGGGGGGGGGGGGGGGGGGGTGATAACAGGGAGAGATGCTAGCGGCTTTTAAGGAAAAAAAAACATGGGTATAACAGTATGGTACTTGCTGTCCTCAGCTACAGGATCTGCAGAATATTGCTGCACTTTTAGGTTGTAGGTTGTGTAATGATTTTGCTAACTTTGGGGCTCACTTATTTCAGCTCCGCCTAATCAAATCCTCCGAATCGCTCCCCCCAATGAACGATAACAAAAAACGTAAATGATGAATTGCCTTTTGAGTCTCAAAGAAATGAGGAAAACACCGAAGGCTTGATTGAATTGTGTTAGCTTCCTTGTTCCAAGTAGCGCAACAATTTTCTACGTTAGTGAATCCCTTACCAAGTTCAATTTTACTTTTGAAGTCATACTATGAAAAGTAGATTTGGAAACTTCGTATTCTCAATCGAAATTGTAGATCATTGGAGGCTTGTGGAATATTTGGTGGAGCTAGTCACAAACAGAAACTGCAAGGGATTTGACATACGATATCTGAGATAACAACATATAGTTACTATTAGGGAAGTTTGTGCGCCTTAAGTTCATTCATTTGTTTAAAATGTAAAGTCAGTACCACCGCATTGAACTTCTGTGACAACAAATCTAGATTTATTTAAACTTGAAGTCGGTGAGCAAGAATGAAAATTTTAAGATCTTAAAATAACTCAAATTTGAAAGATGATTCGAAAATCATAGATTCATTCCAAAATTATTAATCCCTGAGGACATTTACAACTTTAATTTTTCACTAAAAGGGTAGTTACACCGTGGTTTATGACTTATCTGATCCAGTTTCATCCCACATTAACCAACAGTACGAAATAGAACTATAAAATTTAAGAGACAAATTGTTTTTTCCTTTTTCAGGTGGACTGCCGACATAACTCCCTTGCCATGTAAGTACAGACACAGTCCTTGTTTGGTAACGGATGATCTGCACCGTGGCCTTTAAAGGTAATTTTACCAGCAAATTAAGGCAAGCAAGATTCTTCAATGCTGTTCCATGCCACAGAGTTCTTGTGATCCAAACCTGTAGGCCGTCTTAATTCCAAGGTCAGTCATCTCTCTCTTCTCTCTCTCTCTGCAAAGCGGTACATACGCAATGCCTTCCTGTATGTTATGCCTTTGTTTCTCATAGATCTGTTCCCGTACAAAGCACCAAATTCTTCCTTTTTGTTTACGTTTGATGAACATGTTTGTTTTGAGACCAAGGAAGGTCGCTGAGAAACTCTGGAAGGCATAATCTTGAATGAATCTTGTAGAGAAGATTACTTGGGGGCTTTTGTTTAGGTCATACTCATAGTATAGATCTCTGTGATTGAGGGTATTAGTTCTTTTCTTTCTTAAGTTCTCTCAGCTGCCAAGAAAAGCCGTTGTTTCCGTAATCTTTGCCCCCTTCGATTTTGTTGACCTACAAGGTAGAATTTAACATGTGAACATTGGATAGTTTCATCAATGATTACTTATTTGATCTTTAATTACTGTTCGATTTCAATTTAATTCGTATATGTTTTGAGTTTTTATCATTTAAATTCGCAAGAAGTTAAAGGGTACAACAGATTATGCAACTTATGGAGTAGTTATCACGGTATAAAATTTTTCTAGGGTTATTATTATTGTAGAATAGGGGTAGCTTTTGCCTTCTAGGTTTTTCTTGCCCTTCTTCCTTTTCTTTTGTCGTGTCTTTGATTGCTGCGGCCCAGTGTTGTATCTTAGATAGGTATTTGCTTGATTGTTAATATGTATCAATGGCAGGCCTTGATATGGACAGTGGGGTGGGTGAATCAGCTGATCCCTCTTGTTCAGGCGATACTAACTGCAATACCGGCTTTTTCGAGTGCAACATATGCTTCGAATTAGCCCAAGATCCGATTGTGACTCTTTGTGGTCACCTTTACTGTTGGCCCTGCCTTTACAGGTGGTTGCACAATCATTCTTATTCCCACGAATGTCCAGTTTGTAAGGCCCTCATCCAAGAGGAGAAATTGGTCCCTATCTATGGAAGGGGGAAATCTAGTTCGGACCTCGGATCTCGATCAGTAATACCTGCTCTTGATATTCCTAATCGACCCGTAGGGCAGAGACCCGAAACGGCTCCGACACCAGAGATCAACTATTTTCGACAAGAAGAAGTCGGGCAGTTGGGGGGATTTATGCAAATAACACCTACAAGGTTTGGGAGCTCGACGCTCTCTGCTCTACTAAGTTGTGTTCCGTCATACTTAAACCTTCAGGTGCATGGGTTTCATGATGCAACCGTGTACGGAGCGACAACTGGAGTCCCCTATCCATTTTTCAGCTCACTTCATGGGGGTTATGCTCATGGTTTTCATCATCATTCACTTCAAGGACAAGGGACATTTTTTCTTCTGGCAGTCTTCTTGTCTCTTGGTTTGTGTATGATCCTTCATCTAGCTTTTTCCTCGGTATTCTATTCCTGAAGTTCAGTTTCTGGTAGGTTTCTTGGATTATTAGTTATGCATTTGTATGTTTTAGCTTCATAGACAATAACTTAGAGCCTGGATAGGAGATATAAGTGCTTAGAGGCTCAATTTGTTAAGCCATTGGCATCGGAACTTGCAATATGTTGGTTTCCACTCGAGGGAAGTCAATAGCTTGCAGATTGTCTATTTCCCAGCCCTGATGTGTAACTTTATAATGTCAAAATATGATTCATCAGCACAAGAAATGTGCTGATTGTGTTTAAACTTAATAAATTGGGAAGGTGTCAAGAATGCTTATACTAGAAGTAACTTGCTTTAGCTTTTTCAACGTGAACATTCTTTGCTGTTCGTTTATACAGGACTTATGTACTCTGAAATTGTTAGTTGGTAGTTGACTCTTTCAGCATTTTGTTTGTTCACCATTTACACATTGGAGTTTTCTAGAATCTGCAATGTGTTCGAGTGTGTGGATGTGCAGCCCGACATAAATTAGTTCGGACTTAATCCTTCCCCCCGGCCCCCCATCCCGAAGCGTATGTCAGAAATCATTTGCTTGCATAGATGCAGTAGGCTACACCCTTGAAAGCACTAAATGTGGCAATAAGCTGCGCGTTTCAAGCGTATTAAACAGATGGAGTTGCCAAGGTGGACACACCCCTCGGAGTATATACTATATTGGCAAGTTCAAGTGCCCAGGGTAGACCGTTCTCAACTTTGTTTGCCAATGCCAAACAAATATGACATGCATTTTTCGTTTACAAGAGAGAAGATTGGTTTGCGCTGTATATACATTGGACTATTTCCCACCTGTGGTGGTGACGACGCAGTCTTCCCCAAATGTGAGCATGCCAACCTGATGTTTAGTTTATGTGGCTTTTCAGTTCTTGAAGAACCAGTCTCGGAAGGCCCACTCAATTGTGTTTATGAAATGGGAATCGACTGTTCCCCATGCTTCCTTGTTGTCCCAGCTAGTAAAGATTACCAGGTTTTTTTTACTTGGATTCATTTATCTTCTTCTTGGACGATTTGAAGCCTTAAACCAATTATTTACTTTCTTTTTGACCTTGTATGAAAGTTCATGGATTCCCGAGGATAAGGATCCTATAGCTGCTTTAGTGACAAAAGATGGTCGCTAAACTATGTTGTCGCTACTGTTAAAATTTAAAATGATAATCTTTAGTTGATAAAATGTATTTAGTGATACTTTTTTATTCCAAGTCCGATTCTATAAATTAGGGGCCAATGCATGTTTCAAGGAGTTCTAGTCTGAGAACGAATTATAGGCTGTGAAGCGTTAGCGACATGTGAAGCGTTAGCGACACTATAATGTGATAGGAATTGCCACCTTTTTTGTAAGAGGTAAAATTGCAGAGTATGTTGCATTTCGGCCCAATCGCGAATGAGATTTGAGACCATGGAGTATAGAGATGTGTTGAGACTCCCCACCAGAAAATAACACTCTAGTGTGGGTCCTGTGCGCTAGTCGCCCCCCGGGGGGGGGGGGGGGGGGGGGTTGGCTCCTTTTTATTTTGTTTTATTTTTACAATTTTATTATTTAAAATGTTCATGATTTTGTTTCTAAATTTGAAGCTTTTGTTGTCTCTCGTCTTAAACGGAATTACGTAAGCTTAATTTAACATGTTGATCCTTGGAGCATGACGTACAAAGCTTTGACTAATAAATTCGGACAGCCTATCCGGCTATCCCTTAAAACCAATCCCATTGTTCAGTCAATGTTTTGGTGTCGTTACATTGCGTTAGTAGAATTCATAATTTGCAACCCTTTTTTACATTTTTCTTTGCGGAGTAACTTTACTGAAGTTCTCGTTTCACTATTGACATTCCGTGAGCATCAAATACAGCAACTCATTAGCCAAATAAAAACACTGAGAGCAATAAGGCCAGTGGCCACCCACCTCAAAAATTTGGATAATTTGTGCTTTTACGTTTGTTATAGGAAAATAGTTACAACTTCTTTTATAACGACAGTTAATGATCGTTAAATGTTATAAGTGACTTTTCTACGAACACTTTCAATCATAATTTTTAAAAGTACCTTTTTAACGTCATTAAGTAAAAGTCACCAAAAAAATTAATGACAATTAATTATCGCTATTTAGAGAGTTGTAGTTATCTTTTTTCAATCCGAATAGCGATCAAAAAAATTTCTTAAAATTTTAAACCCAATTTTTCTCAAAAAAAAATTCGCTGCTACTCTAATTGTAGGAAGATACATACAACTCCTTGTATTACAATAGTTAAAAGTCGCTATATATTTTTAGAGTGACTTCTCTTCTAACAATCTCTTTAGCGTTATTAAAAAAATTATGTAATAATAATTAATTATAATGAAGAGTTAGAGGAATTTTGTTGAGACTCAGATTAAAAAAAAAAATCATTCTTTTCCCATATAGTTCTTCTCATATCAACACACAGGTGACATGGCAACGTGTGACCGCAGCGGATATTTTGCGCATAGAATATCTTCCTCTCTGGATAAACCAACCACCAAAGCCGTTAGTTAAACCTCTGGCTGTGAACTAAAATTTTCCCGGGGAAAAGAGTGGGAAAGCCAGAAAGTAGAAAGGAAGCCACAAAATCTCCGTCAATGGAGACTCTCTCTCTTAGAATCACCACCCCCACCACTTCAAAACTGTCCATACCTCGAACCCATCTCGTCAAATCTCCCATATTTCCAAGCAGTCCCCGAAATTATGGTATCTGCACTGAGAGACATCTGTGCCTGTCCTTGAAGATTGGCTGCAAACTTGGTGCTTCTGCGAGTAAGAGCAAGAATGAAGGTAGTTTAACTATGTTGAAACGATTACAACAATTATTGTGCTACCACGTAACACGTAATGAGTTCGAAAACATACCGTACGAAGTCTTCGAAAATTCCGACGTAGGATCCTTGTTGTTACGAGCCTCCAACACGCTTGATCTTTTTCGCAGGTACGAAAACGGCTACTAGAGTCGAGTTCTTCGTCCACGAACCAAATCCTAGAGCTTGGTGATTGCTCTAGAGAGAGTGCTATAGAGAGAGGGATTATTGCTATGACTTCCTTTTTTATTGGGATATCTCTAGCCTTTATATAGAGATACAATTAGAGACTGGCTTTACCTCCAACTCTTAGGAGATAAAGATGTATTTACCTCAAACACTTAGGAGATAAATATCCTCTAATTAACTGTAATTATCCAGACTAACAAATACACATTATCTGTTAGTGGGCGGATAATGGGTCCATTGACCCAATTTATTAACAGCTCCCACTCGCCCACACACAGGGCAAATAAATCGTAGTCCCTCTTTATCTCTCGTCCACTCATCTCCTCATACAGGAAATGGAACGTGCGACCTACGAGAAAGGATGTCCAGTTGAGGAGTATTGTATTAAGTTATCACCAAACTAACACAATACATCACTCCAATAAATCTCGTATGTACCCCAGATAGTTCAACTACACCAGATTAAACACTCTCAAATCCCTCATAATGAGCAGTGTTAAACCTCTCATATGTTATGTATTCATGACTCATATCGAAACGAAAATCGACAAAGTCGCCCGGGCTATGAATCACACAACATGATGTAATATTGAACTTTCTTCCCAAAGCCCTCATGTCATTCCAATTAGACCCAACCGCTTTCCTAGACATGCCCCGCGAGACCGCATCATCCATGATCCAAGGGTACATGCTAAAGTAGCGACATTGAGTATCCTCTTCATGACATAGTCTAAGGTGAAAAGGGTACCATATATGATCAAAAATTTTGATCCAAGTGGCTCACACAGTGACGAAGCAGGGATTCATTCGTCACTCCCACTGTCGGTCTGCATTTAGCACATGCAGTATGATTTGCATGCTATGGCGTAACCCGCAAGGGCGTGTCACATAAATGTATAATAAATACGCCATACGAATCTAAGTCTAGTCGCTGTACAAGCGCCTAACCTGAGTTTTTCAGCCCAGTCACTCTCATAGTGCCTGCCTGAAATCTCACATTCGGCTGTAAACAGGCTACATAGAGTTGTGGAGATACTCTATGATCGACCTACATTTATTAGGTCTCATCTTAGCTCCAACTAAGGCGACATGTTTGCTTTATAAGCTGTATCATCTTATTCGCCCACTTGGCGCTTAAGACAATTATGTCTCATCTTGCTCGCTATCTTAGCGCCAAGGTGAATTACCCGTGTGAGTGGGTCAATTCGAGCCTGGTGACACTCTCAACAAGGATGTATATGTAATCACAAAGATTATCCATTCATTCCAAAATAAACTCAAATCAAGGAATGAAAATTTAATATAATAAATGTCAAGTACATAAGATGCCATAAACATATCAAAACCTACGGAGTCCCATACTCCTAATGTGAGAAAGGAAAACATCTCTAGCAATGGGCTTGGTCAAAGGATCAGCCACCATTCTGCCAGTAGGTATATGTTTCATGGACACCTCTCCTTGCGCAACTAAAGTTCTAATGAAGTGATAACGAAGGCCTATGTGTTTGGCCTTCCCATGATATTTGGGGTCCTTTACAAAATCTAGGGCAGCTGTATTGTCACAGTGAACAGTGACAGCCTCATCTGCATGAGCTGTAACCCCTAAAGACTGTAAGAATGACCTCAACCAAACAGCTTCCTGGACTGCTGCTGAACAAGCAACATACTCCGACTCCATCGTGGATAGGGCGATGCAAGTCTGTTTCTTGCTGCACCAAGAGATAGCTCCACCTCCTAGTATGAATGCATAACCTGAAGTGGATCTGCGCTCATCTCTATCACCACCCCAATCAGCATCGCTGTATCCTCTCAGTCTCAAGTCTCCACCATGATAACACAGGACGAGATCAGCGGTTCCACGCAAGTATCGAAGGATCCTCTTCACCGCATTCCAATGAGCGGGTCCAGGATTACTCTGATAACGACTCACCATTCCAACGGCATAGCAGATGTCTGGACGCGTACACAGCATAGCGTACATCAGACTTCCTACTGCAGCCGCGTAAGGCACTTTGGACATCCGATTCTTTTCCTCATCATTCTTTGGGCATTGGTCTGTGGTTAAAGTACACGCCTTGTCCATTGGAGTGTCTATGGGTTTTGAGTTATGCATACGAAATCGTTCAATGACTTTCTTGATGTATGTCTCTTGAGACAAACCGAGAAGTCTCTTTGGACGATCACGTATGATTTTAACCCCGAGCACATAATTAGCTTCTCCCATGTCCTTCATCTCAAAAGTTGAGGACAACCACTGCTTAGTGGCGACAATGGAACTCATGTCATTTCCAGCTAAAAGAATGTCATCCACATACAAAGAAAGGATTAGAATATTTTTCTTGGATCGTTTTACGTAAACGCAATGGTCTTGTTCAATCATTTCAAAACCTATAGAGGTAATGGCATGATGAAACCTAAAGTACCACTGCCTAGACGATTGTTTGAGACCATATATAGAACGTTTGAGACGGCAAACTTTGCGCTCATGTCCTTTGACTTCAAAACCCTCGGGTTGAGCCATATAAATCTCTTCGTCTAGTTCTCCATTGAGAAACGCAGTCTTAACATCCATATGAAAAAGTTCTAAATCCTGCTGGGCGACAATAGCTAGGATCAGACGAATTGAAGCAAATCTCACCACTGGGGAGAAAGTATCTTCATAGTCCACACCCCGCAGTTGGGTATAGCCTTTCGCCACAAGACGTGCCTTATACTTGTCGATTAACCCATCTACCTTGCGTTTGACTTTAAAAACCCACTTGTTTCCAATAGTCTTGCGCCCTGGCGGAAGGTCAATCAACTCCCAGACTCGATTCTTTTCCATTGAGCTTAACTCATCCTTCATTGCAGCCATCCACTCATTTCTAGCAGATGAAGATAAGGCTTCTTCCACAGAAGTAGGCTCGTCCTCATCATTTGGAGTGCACATAAGAATTTCACCGTCAATCTCAAAACGACGACGTGGAACTCTTCCTCGTGCACCTCTGCGCAGTTGAGAATCTTGTTGACCTGATGGTCCTTGTGGTGTGCTCCCACTGTCTGGGATACTCCCACTAGGTTGAAGGTCACTTACACTATCTTCAGCGACAACCGGATGAGGAACTAATTCCCCACCTTCGCTTGAAGATGGTAAAGTGGGTTCAACCTCCTCTAACTCATAGAGGTCAAGATTCTTACTCGCATCTCCAATGCTAGGAAAATCACTCTCTATGAAATCGACATCACGAGACTCTATTTCAGTCCTTCCACCATTTGGATGTTCACCATACATTACATAACCTTTAGAGTTTTCAGAATACCTTAGAAAGATACTCTTCTTTGCTCTAGGCCCTAGTTTCCCATACTTATGAGAAGTACTGTGAACATAACCTGCTGAGCCCCATGGGCGCAAGTTATCCAAATTTGGCTTTTGGTCATTCCAAAGCTCATAAGGGGTGGATTTGACTGACTGTGAAGGCACACGATTAAGTATATAGGCTGCAGTCAAAAGGGCATCCCCCCAAAAAGATATAGGAAGGTTTGCTTGCGCCATCATAGACCTAACCATGTCTAACAATGTTCTATTCCTTCTTTCCGCAACACCATTTTGTTGTGGAGTATTAGGAATAGTAAGTTGCCTGCGTATCCCCTTTTCCTCACAAAACTTCTTGAAGTGATCTGACAAATATTCGCGTCCTCGGTCAGTGCGAAGAGTTTTTAAATTCTTCTCTTTCTGATTCTCAACCTCAGCTACAAAGCGTTTGAAACAGTCCAAAGCTTCGTAGCGGTGAGATATCAGATACACATAACCATATCGCGTATAATCGTCTATCAGTGTAAGGAAATAAGAGGCGCCATGGCGTGCCTTTACACTCATAGGTCCGCATATATCAGAGTGAACTAGCTCAAGTGGTTGAGTTGCTCTCACAGCCTTTCCAAAAGGCTTCCTGCATGCTTTACCGGCCAAACAAGCCTCACAAGTTTGTAGATTGACTTTTGCGAGTGGGCCTAAAAGGCCTTCTCTAGCCAAACGAGTCATTCTATCTTGGCCTATGTGGCCCAGTCTTGCATGCCAGGTGGTAGAATCATTCACAATATTATCATTCACCACATAAGAATAAGAAGACTGAGAATCAATTAAATCCAATTGAAAAAGACTATCCATGCGAAAACCATGTCCGAACAAAACATCATCCAAAAAAATGTCCAACTTATTACCCCTAAAAATAAAGGAAAAACCACTGTCTAATAAAGCAGTAACTGAAAGTAGATTAAGCCGAACTGTGGGTGCATATCGCACATCCTCTAGAATCAATGTGCGCCCAGTGCGCAACTTGAGCTGGTAAGAACCAACCCCTAGCACCTCTTCGGAACTATTGTTTCCCATGAAGATATGTTTGCTACCCGCTGGAATCCGGTGATAATCTACGAACCCCTCTCGATCACGTGCTACATGTTTTGTTGCACCTGTATCCACAAACCACACAGGTTGGGAATGAGCAACCATCACATGTGAGGAAACATATAACTGAGAGAGAGATTCTGAAAGTACCTTCTTCGGCTCAGTGCAATCACGAGCGAAGTGTCCTTTCTGTTGACAGTTGAAGCATTTAACTTTAGACAGATCCTTTTTCCCACCACGTTTTCCTCTCTTGCGTTTCTTCATTTTTCCTTCCTTTGGCGCAGAAGTGCTAGCCTCGCCTTTCTTACCTTTCTTACTTTGTCTTTCGCGCTTGCCATTTGCATTGCGCGATCCCCCTTGGGCGACATAAGCAAGGGTCTTGTCAGTATCTCGAGTCTCGTCCTCAAGGATGACATGCTGTGAAACATCAGAAAAGTTCTTGATGTTTTCACTGTGGGTCAATATCTGTTTCATATTGGCCCACGAGGCAGGAAGGGACCTTATGACAGCTCTGACTTGCTGCTCATCTGTGAGCGCATGGCCAGCATCCCTTAGCTTACCAATCATATTGGACATCATCCTTAGATGTTCACTCATGGTATGTTTAGGGTCTTTTGTGTACTCCTCAAACTTAATCACAAGGCTACGAAGCCGCGTAGTTGAGGTTCCACCAAAAGAAAACTTGAGCTGATCCCATAAAGCTTTGCAAGTTGGAAGTTCATCATACTGCCCAATTAGATCATTTTGCAAGCTGCTCAACAAGGTGTAGCGCGCACTACGATCTTTCTGATTCCATTTCTGGTAGGCAGTGTGGTCTCTTAGGGGTTGCGCCTCAGTTGGCGCGACCATCTCCTTGGTCAAGTGCTCCTCGAGCTCTTGTTCGTTCAGCATGAATTTCATCTTTTTGTGCCAAACGTCATAATTATCTCCGTTAAGTTTTTCACCCTTAACGAGATCAGCTATGACATTCTTGGTGGCCATTATATTCACTACATTAGATTGCGCAAGGAAAAGACATTAATTATACATCCTTTTATTTATTTCAAAAAATTCAAATGAAAAACATAATCCTTCCTCACATCATGAAATCGAAAATCTGCTAAGCTCGTAATCATCTCCCATGTATGTGAGTTGGGAAAAATATTTTTCAAGTAATTTTTCGCAATAAATTTCATCATCATATAAGCCACAATATAATAAATCATCCACATGATAATTTAGAACAATATAAAATTGCACCATGCAATTAAATTTGCAAGGACTCCATTGAGCCCTATTGGCATTCTAATAACTTATGCTAAGAAAATTCTGGTTTGAATAATGTGCGTGCGAAATTACATCCCCGTACAAGGCTTTCTCGAAATATACAGGGAAATAGCAGAATACAACATCTTTGAGAATCCTACTACAAACTACTCCAATAAAACAAATGGAGATGCCGCACAGCACATTATTCTCAAAAGAATTTTCTTAAAGCAAGAGTAAACACATTAAACATAAGTTTCTTTAGAATGCCAATCTAATATCCATCCATTTAACCTAAAACTAGCATACTCAAATAAGAAGTTACAGGGTAATAAAATGGATGAATAGGCCACATTCTCCTCCCAAGGAAAACGGGCGACAAGGGCCTTGAAAATATAAATGGTTTAAAAGTGTGGATTTACCAAAAACCCAACAAATATACCTCAAAAGTATATTTAAACCATAACACAAATCAAGGCAAGCATGTAACAAATTAGACATAATTTATCTATGTCATATAACTCTCCAAAAATATTTATTGCTACTCACGAAGTGCAAAAAATAATATTTACGCATTATTCGTATTTTTGGGAACCACAAAAGTACCACAAAAATACTCACAAATGACCAAAAACTGAGAGATAAATCCTAAAAAATTGGCAAACAGTAAATTTATCCTTAATATGCCCTCTGAAATTAAATAAAAATTCTGTGTGTATAAAACAAAATTTTAAAGTTAATTTTTCATAGAAAAAGTCGTTTAACAATTAAACAGAACACACACAGAGGGTATAAAGGTAATTCAGCACCATTGAAAATTTTCAGAAGGCATGACAAGGCTCCACTCGCCGGCGGTGACGATCACCGGCCAAAAACCAGCCTGCACGCGCCTCCACGCGCCGCCGTGCGCGTGGGACAGCGCAGAAGATTCTTGGAGCAGGCGCGTGGGAGCACGCGCGCGTGGAGCTCGTGGGCTCGTCGACGACGCCTTGTTGGCGCGTGAGAGCGCGTGGGCGCGTTGCACGTCTGGGCTCAGCCACGGCTGGCGCGTGGATGAGCGTGACGGCTCCTTTCGGCTCGGTTTTGCGCGTGTGGCGCGTGTACGGCTCGGCTTGAGCGCGTGGCGCGCGTGGGTTTACTGTTCATCATCTTCATCGGAAAACCCTAATTTTTCCAGCGCCGCCATGTCGCGATGCCAACTTCGGGATGCCATATCTCTCTCGTTTTTAAGCCAAATAATGTGTACGATATATCGTTGGAAAGCTTATACAACATAGATTAATTATGTACCAACCGATCATGATAAAAACAGAATATCATACTCCGAATTTGAGTCCCAAAACTCGAAAAAACCACAGTTTTCTTGAAAAATAAAATCGTGATTTCTCAAAAATCATGCATCCAAAAATCACAAAATTTTATGGAGTTCATCCTCAACCATAGGAGAACAAAAACATCTAATTATTTTTCAGAAAAACATGCTCAAAAAATTTCGAATTTTAATAATGGGTCTCATTCATGTATCCGGAAAAAATCGTAACATGCACATTATTTAATCTAGCATGTTAAAGGCGAATCAACAAGTAATCATGCTCTGATACCAATGTTGAAACGATTACAACAATTATTGTGCTACCACGTAACACGTAATGAGTTCGAAAACATACCGTACGAAGTCTTCGAAAATTCCGACGTAGGATCCTTGTTGTTACGAGCCTCCAACACGCTTGATCTTTTTCGCAGGTACGAAAACGGCTACTAGAGTCGAGTTCTTCGTCCACGAACCAAATCCTAGAGCTTGGTGATTGCTCTAGAGAGAGTGCTATAGAGAGAGGGATTATTGCTATGACTTCCTTTTCTTATTGGGATATCTCTAGCCTTTATATAGAGATACAATTAGAGACTGGCTTTACCTCCAACTCTTAGGAGATAAAGATGTATTTACCTCAAACACTTAGGAGATAAATATCCTCTAATTAACTGTAATTATCCAGACTAACAAATACACATTATCTGTTAGTGGGCGGATAATGGGTCCATTGACCCAATTTATTAACAAACTAGTAAGATTCAGGTGCCGGAGGAAGCGCCGTTGGTGGCGGAGGAAGATGGTATGGCCGGAGATGGTAAACTTACGGGCAAGTTGAAGGCCAATGCAGGGGGGGGATTGGGGGTGTTGAAGAGGTTGCCACGAAAGGTATTGTCGGTTCTGTCAAATTTGCCTTTGGCTATTGGTGAGATGTTTGCCGTTGCTGGCTTGATGGCCCTGGGTATGTTTTGTCCTCTCTCTCTCTCTCTCTCTCTCTCTCAAATACACGTGCACCTACACACGCAAAGTCTTGCCAATTTGATAAGTTTTGTGAGGAATATGAAGAGTGCTACTTTCTGCTAGTTAAAAAGTGGGGAGAGATTGAATTTTTGTGAGCCATGTAAAGCTTAGCATACCGTTCATTGATGCCACAAGACATTAGAATCTAATACATGATCTTATCCTATTTATATTGGTTATTGGGATGTATCCCCCTAAGATTCCGCTTATAACCATGAGGGGGACTTTCTTCTGGAAAGAAAGTGTGGTAAGCAAAAGAAGCAGTTACTCTCTAGCTTTTTTAAGCTATTTGGTCTGAACTGTTTATTCGTGGAGTGCGGTCGTTCTATTCATAACCACAAAGGGAATTAGATTGTCCAATGCGTGTGTTTAGGAAATCAATTGTATTGAAAGAGCGATTAGCCTTTGATAGTGGATGTAGTGGCATCAGACTTAGGACGAGAGGGCACACGTCAACCTGAAGAAGGGATATTTGATTAAAGAGAAGTCTCAAACCTAATGATTTAATGAGAGATCATGGTTTATCCGGAAATGCATTACCTTCTATCTATCGTTTTTCCTTATCAAAGCAACGGCAATGCTAACTGAAACTATACAAAGAAATTAGCCGCTAATATTAAGAAAAAGGTGATTCGAACTGCACGCACACTTACTCGAGCGCTCCTCTGCCATGCCATCCGTGTAAGGCTTTCTTGCTTATTTTACTGATAATGGTAGTCAAAGACTTCCTGAATGAGAGAGAACGCGGTTAATCAAATCAAGAGTAGGGGCGAGAGCTATATCTCGAATGCAAGTGAAATACATAGCCACAAAGCGATTACTTACTAAACAAGGAAAGAGAGCCAAGGACAAGAATTCCCATTCTATTCTATCCTATCCAAATCCTCCCTTTTCTTTCTATGGTGACTGCGGAATTAGTTTGGTCTTCACATCAATACAAATTAAAGCTCCTAGTTGAAGGGTTTTGGGAAGAAGTTTTGACTAAAACATGGCATGTCAAAACTTGAAGTCCTTATACGATGTCGTAGAGGTGACCAAAAATTGAGAAGCAGGGTACCTAGAATCGAGTATTGGGCAGAGAAGATTTGGTTAACTGTAAAAGCGCAACTTTAACTACACGTGGCTTGCTGGTGCTTCTTTCACCTCTTGTCGATCTATCATGTCCGCAACTAGATTTACCAGAACTTCGAGGCTTGCATGAACAATAAAATCAGGATACACAGATTCGGTGCTGTACAGAACCAACCATTTGATTTTAAAGTTGGATTCATTCCTTGTCTTTCCAACTATCAAACTTCTTGATTCTAATTCTGGAAATAAGCAATCAATTTAAATGGGGCTTTGTTTTATTGGCTCTGCAGGAACTGTAATAGATCAAGGTGAGACTCCGGATTATTATTTTCAGAAATACGCTGAAGATAATCCTGTCCTGGGAATCTTCACTTGGAGGTGGGTTCTCACCCTTGGCTTTGACCACATGTTCTCATCACCAGTTTTCCTGGGCACATTGGCTCTCTTGGGAGCATCGCTTATGGCCTGCACATACACAACGCAAATTCCCACCGTCAAGGTGGCAAGAAGGTCTGCCTTGTCCTGGAACTTGTTTATTTGTCAGATTGAAGTGAGTTGTAGATGTTTTAAGTAAACAGAAATGTATTACCCTCTGCAGATGGTCTTTCCTGCAGTCAGGTGAGGCAATTCGTAAGCAAGAATTTACAGACACCCTGCCCAGAGCATCAATACAGGATTTAGGTGTCATTCTTACAGGAGCTGGATACGAGGTACAACATTTTACGTACTTGGTGGTTGTTAGTCTTTGCAGATTGAATTTTAGGAAAAATGTATTTCATATTTTTCTTTGAGATCATAGTTGGAGACGCAAAAACAGTCTCTTTGCATTATGCATCTTTCCTTCCCACCACCTGCATTGGCGGGTGCCTCGTGGACAGAGCTAAGCCATATGATTGTTTCTATGTAGCATATGCTGGATGTTTATGTGATGGGGTGGGTTTAGCAATTAAAATGCTTTTTAACCATGAATCTGGAGGCTCTGATTTATCTGTGTAGAGAAACTGTTCATCATGTGTAAGCCAACTTGCGGCTCGCAAATTCATGTACATTGTGCAAAACTGCATGGAAATTGAGTGAGTACGAGAGTTATTGGAAAATATCGATTGCCTAATGAAGAGTTTAAGAAGTGCAATAGTTTTCGAGAATATGAATCATTCCGCTTCCATGTGAGTGTGTATTAATCCTTCTGCAGATAACCTATCATGGATTGTTCGCCGGTCCAATAATCAAATTCAATCTAGTATCTTCTTTTAGGAATGACTAATCTTTCACACTCTTCGTATATGTAGGTATTTTTAAAAGGACCATCCTTATATGCCTTCAGGGGGCTGGCTGGTCGGTTTGCTCCAATTGGAGTACATTTAGCATTACTTCTGATAATGGCTGGAGGAACTCTCAGCGCCACTGGGAGCTTTAAAGGTTCTGTAACCGTTCCACAGGGTTTGAACTTTGTTGTGGGAGACGTCTTGGGACCAAGTGGGTTTCTCTCTACTCCAGCAGACTCTTTCAGTACTGAGGTTCATGTCAATAGATTCTCCATGGAATACTATGACAGTGGAGAGGTTGGTCTCCTTTAAGAATGATGCATGATAGATGCCCCTACAAATTTTCTTTGCGATTCGCTTCCAAAGTGTTAATTCTTTCTATTGTTTGTGCTTACTTCCTTTCTGTAGGTTTCACAGTTTCGAACCGATCTTTCACTATTTGATATTGATGGGAAGGAGGTAATGAGAAAAACAATAAGCGTGAACGATCCTTTAAGGTATGGGGGGTTCACTATATACCAGACAGATTGGAGCATCTCAGCCCTACAGGTACTAAAGAATGACGAGGGACCTTTTAATTTGGCTATGGCACCTCTAACAATCAATGGAGACAAGAAGCTCTATGGGACCTTCCTGCCTGTTGGAAGTACAGATTCTCCTAACGTGAAGGGAATGTATGTATGCTTTATAACCACATCCTCTACACATAGAAAGTTGAACTATATTTCTGGAAAACACAAATTACAATGAGCTTTCAGTTTGTTGGTTTTCTAATGCTGGGTTTTCCTTGTCTGAATTTGGTCTGTATTGTGGGGAATACTTTTAAATTTTGTCCAAAGTACCTCTTGTAGAAAGTAAATCTTCTGAAAAAAATATTCTACTGGCGCTTGTCTAACCATTTTCAAATTGCTGTGTTTGACAATCAGATCAATGCTTGCACGTGATCTGCAATCTATCGTCCTTTACGATAAAGAAGGGAAGTTTGTTGGAGTCAGACGGCCTAACTCTAAACTTCCAATAGAAATTGATGGCACAAAAATTGACATAGTAGATGCAATTGGCAGTAGTGGACTTGACTTGAAGGTAATGAAACAGTAATTTTATTGAGTTAAACTTTCTGGTTTATAATTATTCATGAGAATTTAATCTATAAGATTTTTAGTATTTTAATAGAAAGTATAAAAAAATTATCTAAAGAGATTTTCCCCCTTCTTTTTTCATTTCTGATGAGGAGATCCATTTGTAGACTGACCCAGGTGTGCCAATTGTTTATGCTGGCTTTGGTGCTCTAATGCTTACAACTTGCATCAGTTTTTTATCTCATGCACAGGTAAGATTTCTTCCTTCATTGTGAGTTTGGGTGTTTTATGTGGGGACAATTTGAATAGAGGGTATACCACCTTTGTTCTTGAGGAAAATGTTGACATGACATTGAAATCTACTCTTTTTCGTGACGAAGACCTTTCTGTTTATGTAATTTGACGTATTAATCACTTATCCCTTTTATCTGTTCTTATCCTGTCTATGTAAAGATATGGGCCTTCCAAGATGGAACATCAGTGGTTGTTGGAGGCAAGACTAACCGAGCGAAGGTTGAATTTCCTGATGAAATGAATAGCCTGCTCGATCGAGTTCCTGAAATAATTGAATCATCTAAACCTAAGCAACCCGATGGCGTTTGTGGCTAGGCAAGATGGAAAAGCACATGCTCTATAGTCCGAAAGGTATAGGACCAGTTTTAGATGATTTGACTGCCAGCTCGTCAGAGAACTTGAGATGGAGTTTAGATGAGCACTCCAAGGTGGAGTTGCTGATAAATTTCCCAAATTTTTGACTCACAAATATGCGGCACATGAGCCTTCATCATTCTGGAGTCAGTTTTCGGAATGAATGGTGCGGAGATTTGCGTATTCAAGCAACAAGTTCAGTAGAATGCAATATGGCTGCCAGCTCGCTCAGTGGGAAAGTTGATTTTAGAGCCAAAATCTTGAATAACTACAGTGCCTTCAACTTGTTCGTGAATGTATAGTTTACTGCCATATCTGCGATCTCAAATAATGTAAGATTTCGCTGGCAATAGGACTTTGAATCTTGAGGTCTTTGTTGTTGGGTTCTTTGTATGACCAGTTGTATACAATTCATTCATGTATGAGGCCGTACATAACAGACTTCAAACAAATTTATACTAATAGATGTTGAAAGCACGTCCATTTAACTATGGTCTTGTTGTTTATGTAATTGAATTTATAACAAATATTGGAAGAGGAAGGATGGGGCCCACCAGGTGACTTGGAACATGGTAGTACAGATCGTGTATGCAGCATAGAGGCTCACAACTCTGTTCTTTAACTTTCTATATTTGACTCTGATCCATCACTTTCTTTGATCTATGTTTGTTACGGTTACAAACAATAAAACTTCAACTGGACTACCAAGTTTCATGATACATGAGAAGGTCGACTGTGCACTGATATATGGTAAGAGTAGAAGAAAATAGGGAAGCAGAAACCTGTTTGATAATGGAGCCGCAACCATTTGAAATCGAAAGACAGAGAGTGGGTGCGCAAAAGATAGGAGAAAGAAGCTGGAAGGAGACAAAGAAGATGTGGGAGATAGCAGCTCCTGCTATACTTACAGCCGTGGCTCAGTTTTCCATTGGATTCGTTACGGTTGCATTCGTAGGGCATTTGGGAGAGGTGGAACTTGCCGCGATCTCTGTTGTTCAGAATGTGATCGAAGGCTTTGTGTATGGACTCATGGTAAGTATTTTCACATATTGCTAAGAGTAAGAATACTTCAAGTTTTTCGAAAGAGAAATTGTAATAGAGTATCAAAGGAAGGTGGATGAAGTTTTCTTTTGATTATGAAAACTGCTCTCTTGAGTTTAGTCCAAAAATTTGTACCTGAATATACGATAACCCTTCAAATGATATGGTAATTTTTTGGATTAGCTAGGAATGGGAAGTGCCCTAGAGACACTCTGCGGCCAAGCTGTTGGTGCTGGGCAAATCGACAGGCTCGGAATCTACATGCAAAGATCATTCATTATCACCATCACAACAGCTGTGTTTCTAACACCTATTTACATCTACGCATCATCAATACTAGATCTCCTTCATCAAAGTACAAATATTTCAGAGCCTGCTGGAAAATACGCTATACTAGTCATCCCTCAATTGTTTGCTTATGCCCTGAACTTTCCTATACAAAAATTTCTCCAAGCTCAAAGCAAAATCTGGGTCATGACCATAATATCTGTGGTGGTCTTGGCATTTCATGTTCTGTTAAGTTGGGTGCTCGTTACAAAGCTTAGGTATGGCCTGCTTGGTGCTGCTATGGCTGGGAATATTTCATGGTGGCTTGTGGTTTCAGGTCAGATAATTTATGTGGTCTCTGGCTATTTCCCAGAAGCATGGACTGGATTTTCTTTATCTGCATTCAAATCATTGGCCAGTTTCGTGAAACTGTCACTTGCCTCAGCTGTGATGCTATGGTGAGTCCTTGAGAATTTAAATGGTAGCTCTGATTTTAATTTTGAGACGCTATCATTCGTGTGTTTATTTGCAGCTTGGAGCTATGGTATTACAGTGTCATTATACTTATGGTGGGCTGGCTAAAGAATCCAGAAATTGCTGTCGATGCCATTTCAATCTGGTTAGATCCCAACACGTAGACTTCATTTCACTTCCTGAATTTCTGTTGGAGCAACTTATCTTTTCTTAATGAAAAATGATTATCATGATATGGCAGCATGAACTTGCAACTGTGGACATTGATGATCACTCTGGGTTTCAATGCTGCAATCAGGTGAGGAAATCTCCCTTCTCTGTGCTCTCATTGAGACACGTACTTGATGATATTGTTGTCTGTGGACAGAATTGTTAAGAAGTTACCGCATTTGAAAGAAAATTGCGATGACTTTACTTTCAATTGATTCTGAAATTTATCGAATTCTCTCACAACCGTGTCAGTAAGGAATTGCCTTATCATTCTGGATAATAAGATATGAATATTCCCTGCCGATTTTGTTCACAAACTCTTTAATTTCTTGCAGTGTACGCGTTTCTAATGAACTTGGAGCTGGACGCCCAAAAGCTGCAAAGTTCTCAGTAGTCGTGGTGGTGGTTATATCAATCTTGTTTGGGATTATGTTCACTGCAGCGGTAGTAGCAGCTAAGGGCTATTTCCCTAAGCTGTTTTCAGGAAAAACCGAGGTCATAAGGGAGACATCCAAGTTGGGGTATTTTCTGGCCGCGACTATACTTCTCAACAGTATCCAACCTGTTCTTCATGGTATCTTATGGAATCTTTCTTGGTAATAGAATATCGTTGCCATCAATCACATAAAGCTAAGACATAGCTTTTGTATGGCAGGGGTGGCAGTTGGTGCCGGGTGGCAATATTCGGTTGCACTAATAAACGTCAGTTGCTACTATGTATTTGGTCTCCCATTTGGTGCCCTACTTGGTTATCGATTTGAGCTTGGGGCTCGGGGAATTTGGTCTGGAATGCTAGCTGGCAGCCTACTTCAAACACTTATTCTAATGCTGAACGTGTTCCGAGCTAACTGGCATGCAGAGGTTAGTATCTCATGATGATACACCATCAGCTTTAGTAGTTTGAATTCTGGGGAGAGAGTGCAAAATGTATCTTACTGTCCCTAAAAGAAGGACTGAGTTTAACTTTATTAGTGAGGTTCATGTGGCACCAGAAGATTTTTCAAAAGATACACGTATATTTTTAAGGGACGGACTGGGATTTAAAGTGGTTCGGTGGTCGTTTTGAATGGTTTTGGGATCAAATGGCTATATACCAGATTGATCTGTTCTTTTATGTTTGGACCAAACTAGATATGATCCGGATTTGAGACTTTTTTTGCGGGATCATGTATCACTTACTAACTGTACAAGAATCTATCTGATGCAGGCCATGCAAGCGGGGGAGCGCCTCCGTTCGTATGCTAGCTCACCACTGCCCCAGAGTGAAGCAGCAGCAAGGGGATTGAACCCTGAAGATTAATCTTCCCCCAAGAACATTAGGCCGTCCCCTGGGCAAAACAGAGTGAAGCAGCATCAAGCCCATTTGGTACCCAGGTTTGCCGGGTATTAGAGACCATTTTGCTAAAATACTGTTTTAGCAAGGGGACCATTTTGCTAGAGACCAGTTCAAGACACTGATTTCTCAGTCACCTTAAGTTGAAGCATCAACATAACCTGGTACTTCATCATCATCATCATCATCCAAGTCTCTGTTCCAAACCAATTAGGGTCGGTTACAAAAACATGTATATGCTAGATATTTGATAAATAAACTCCACCGCCAGGGCAATCGCATAGTTTGCAACTCGGTCCTAGCAACATGGTCTCCAGTCGTGTTAAACTAGATTGAAGCAGCATCAAGCCTCTTGGTACTTAGGTTTTACAGTGTAATAGCCTTCAGGGGTATGGTGTCGAATTCTCTTCATCACCAACTTTGTTTTTGAAGTTGGGATAGCAGAGCTCCAGTGCACTTCTGAAATGCTTCCTTAATGGTTGGTTGTGGTGGCTTGGCGGCTGCTCAATGTCGTGGGTCTGGTGGTTGTGGATATTCGTTAAAGTTCAACGTCGCCTTTTACAATCAATACTAACTTTTGAGAGGAAACTGCGATAATTTCTCCTTTTCCGGTCAATGTATCATTAAACCACAGTCAGATCAAGTTGGCCATTACAAAATTTCTTGTACCTTTGCGGTACGATTATTCAGGATTGCTTTGCTTTCACTTTTTAAAAACGGCCATAACGTCAAAAAGGATTAGTGTAGGATAATACGTAAAAATAATTACGTATGAAGTAGCTCGGTTGTCTGTTAACCACAAGGTCGAAAGTTCAAGCCCTTCCTCTAGCGCCTCTCCCACTCTTCAGAAGCTCTCAACCCGAACATGCAAATCTACAATATGTTCTGGTGCTTACACGTCTCTGTGTTTTCGTTCTGTTGCTTTAAACATCAGAGACCCGGATCTTCGATTCTCAGCCAGAGACCTCATTTCCTTATTCTCTTTCGGCATTAGATCCCCGATCCTTCTCTTCTGGAAAAACATTTATGACCCACCTTCTAGCTCAACCGGAATCCTGGCCGAAGTGAAAAGTACCACAGTAAGCAAGAACCAGTAAAAGCCAAAGAATTCTTTTTCTCTTTCTTGTATGCTACAACTTACCACCCAAAAAGGACAACGAAAATGAATTAAAACAGGTCTAAAGTGTATAACAAAATGAAATACTATTTGAAGGGTTACCAAATAGTATTTCACCTTCACACAACTAAATGTTTCAATGAGATCGAATACAAGTAGGGGCAACAGTAGCGGAAGGAGCTGCAAAAGTCAGCGAGGAGATGCAGTTCAAATGCCGCTTTGACCATGAAGACATACCACAGAACCGTCTCATTGTTGATTATAACAAAATGGAAAGGGAAAGATAGCGTTCACATTTGAAGGCTATGCTGATTCTTCAACTTAAGGTGACGAGAAAAACAGTGTCTTGAACTTGAGGCATCAGCAGAAGCAAACTAGAAATAAAATATAGGGGTATCATAAAAATCTTCATGAGGAGAGAGGGGTTACATATCCATCTCATCAATGTTCATGCGGAAAATATAGTCCTCATTCTCCAATTCATCTTGAAAGAGAGAGATAGGAGCTATGGCAATTCTCTCTGTGTGCTTTCTACTGTCCAAAGATCTCCGGCCCTGTGAAAAATAAATTATCATTACAGAGCAAAGGCATTGTTATAGCGCATTCAGATGTTCACTTGAAATAGGATCTTCCCTTTCTTATTTTCCGTAGCACTTGAAAGCACATGCAGTAATGTAGTTATCAACATAAATTGCTGTACATTTGAAGAGGTTCATTGCCTGACCTTCCTCAAAATGTAAAAGAAATAATGAAATGTATCACCAAAGGTACTCCACTCCACAGACCAGGTAAATTCGGGAGCCTCAAATAGTGGACGTCTAAAGTGCGGCTGTTTAACATGAGAAGCCACTAATAAATTTGATAGTATAGTGTAAACAACAGACACCAAAAGGACGAAGAAGAAGGAAAAATTAAAACCAAAGTGATGGAAAGAGATAACAGAGATAATATTTTGCTTCTACTACCTGGCCAAAAGTTATGGAGATGAATATGCCATCCGGTTTCAAAACCCTATGAACACCCTGAAGCATTGCCATCACCTTGTCTACTGTTGCAGGCCGTGGATTCCATGGGTCACCACTGTCCACGAACAATACATCCTTCAAATTCAAAGGTACATGCATACTAATCCCATTAAACGTTGAAGAACAATGGTGAGAGAATGAATGATACAAAAAGTGACATGGATGTACAATAAAACAAACAAACATCAAATCCCTGCATGACTAATTGAACAGTGTATAAGCGTACCATGGTTCCTTTTTCTACAACCACGTCAAAAGACTCGTTCGTGAACGGCAGGTCTAGCATGTCTGCTTCTAGCACTTTAATATCTGATCACAAGAATGAAAAAGAGAAGCCTCAATAAATCCCATAGAAGAAAACAAATTGTTGGGCCAGTTTTTTTAAGTGGATGGCAGCTTGTAGGGCAATCTTGATTGTTGATAAGCTTAGAAGAAAGAAACAGATTGTAGCTAGTTGGTGCTTTTTGCACAAAAATGATGGAGAGCCAATAAATTATTATTTCATTGTCAGGGTGGAGCATAGACTGAGCTATCTGATTCTTGCAATGGTTAAATTCCAAAGAAAGGGTATGCCAAGATCAGTCATAGAGTTGATATGGTGCTGAAGAAGTCAAAGTACCACACGAGTTGAGAAAAGAGTGGGCTTGTTGCACCTCTTCGTTTATTAGGGAAGGATAACGAATGGGACATCTTCCATCAGGTTGAAACAGCTATTCTTGAGCTTGCTCATTTCCTGGCTCAAAAAAGTCTTTTTTTTAAAATCGAACATGTAGTTATTTTCTGGAGCCCAAAATTTTTGTTCTACTTTTGTGAACTGTTTAGCAGGGTGAGACTTCCATTTTTCGTTCACTTTCGGTGTACATGAATTCGTATACTTCCCATGTACATGCCCCCTCTAGGCGCCTTTTAACTAAACTTTATTTACTTATCCAGACAACAATGGTCCAATCAAGTAAAAAATTCACCTCCAAATCATGCACTGGCACAGTACTTCACTGTTACTTGTGAATTCTGCTTAGAATATTCATCTCCTAGTATGTTGGACAAAACCAAATTATATTCTGGATTTACTTCCTCGTTGTACTGAAGAGTGCAGAAAGCTCTTACATAAGTGATAGATAGAACTTTAAAGCCAGGCGCAGGATACAGCTTTCACGAGTGTGTGCCCTTTCCCAAAAATACAAGCATAGAATATTGTAAATTTTAATAGCTTAACTGAAAAAGTGGACTAATTTTCAAGAACATCAGTCATTTTTTAGAGGACATTGTTGAGGCATTGTGACAAAATCAGGCAGTGGTTGGAGATGTCATTTTTGCAAGAACGAGATTTCTGCTTCAGGGCATCATTGATAGGCAGTAGCTAAAGCTATCATATAACACAATTTTCATGAACTGAACAAGCATGGCAGCTCTGATTTCGTTAATTTGAGCATGAGTAGAAGGGTTGCACACTCTCTTCTGGATTGCTTTTGTTTATTAATAGAAAAAGAAGGCTTTCCGGATCTAATCTTATTAGAACATGTGGGAATTGCTTAGGAAGGTATATCAATCAAGCTTAGGAAGTTAGAGACAAGGATAAGTTAGATTCCTATTTGACATTATCTTGTATTACTAGTCTGTTCTTATTTCTTCCTCTCTAAGTACCTGGTGGTAAGTTGTATGCAATCAATGAAATCCTATTTTATGTTCTTATATGGTATCAGAGCCAAAGATCCTTCGGTAATAGTTTCGTCCATCAACTCCCCGATACGCTGGCCGGCGGCATTCTAGCGTCCACCAGCTTGCCTTCCTTGTTAGTATTATTATTTTTTTCCACAAACTTTTCTTGTTCAAAATAACATTCATCAAAATAACAATTCTTCCTTGTTACAGCCTCCCACAAGTCTCCAATTGCCATGAAATACCTCTCTCTAAAATCTTGCAACTCAAGTACTCAACTAAAACTTCATAGAGTTGTTGCCTTTGGTGTGTCATTTCACCGTCAAAGATTTGTTCATTGTTTTTTCTCTTTTTATCGATTCGGAGTTTTATGACAAACAAATATTAGCCCATGAAGAATTTTTCAGTGGTCTTGAATGATCTTTTTAATTCAAAAGCCCATTAAAGGCTCAAGTCTTCTTTGGTGGTGGGCGGGTGGCTCATAACAACGAATTCTTCATCCTTATTTTGCGTCAAACGTCAAATTCATGAAGCCTTGAATCAAACCTCCATAAGTTTGAGGAGGAATATTGGAACATGTGGGATAATGCTTGGTAAAGCATATCAATCAAGATTAGGAAGCGAGGGATAAGGATAAGTTAGATTCATATTTTACATTATCGTGTAATACTTATCTCAAGTCCCCAGTGGTAAGTTATTGTTGGTTCATACAAGTCCTCAGTGGTAAGTTATATTCAATCAATCAATGAAATCCTATTTTCTGTTTCTATAAATCTCCAGCACACACATACCACAGATATTGTTGGATCATACACTAATAGCAAAGTAGATTATTGAATACATTCTGCAATTTGCAAACCTTTATACCCCTTGGAAACCAACTTCTTTTGCATCTTTTCAACCGCAACGGCCGATATATCAATGCAAGTCTGTTGAGTAATTCCATCTTTGTACAATTCTTCACACAGCTGCGAGTTCCCGCATCCGAGCTCCAATAACTGCATCAGAATATTTGATCAAATCGTCCAATTAGTCGCAAAAAGGTTACCGTAGTACTATGGAGCAAATTTAGCTGAAGTAAAGAGAGGTTTACAGAATAATAGGGTTTGATGTGTTGTTGAATAAGATGACGAAAATGGGAGTAGTCTTTGAACCATTCGTAATGCTCCTCTCGAGAGAATCTTTCATCCCTGTAGTAAAATGGGTGTTTAATTACAGAAACAGCATCACCTTTTTAGTATTGGTCTGAGCTTACTCAAATTGGTATTAGGTTTTTTAGCAATCCAAACAGAGGACAAAAAAGGCTTTCGTGAGTTGGGAAAATAGACTGACCAGTAGTTAGGATCGAGGTATGCCAAAACGGTGGAAGGGCCGACGCTCGTGGCCTGGTTTTGGGTTCGATCCATCGCCGATTTTGTGTTTGTGGAGGTGAAAACCCTAAACCCAACAAAGGTATCTTTCTTTTTTATTCTTTTTATTATTTCGTTAGTAATAGAAACATATTATTTCTTATGAAATACTTCAACGCCGACTAAAACAACTTTCAAGGAAACGAATCTGCGATAATACAATGCTAATTTTATTGTAACGGAATACCGGAGCAAATTGATTGTCGATGAACTTATTTAATAAAGTTTGTGAGAGAAGTTAGATCTGTTAATAAAAACGAAAAAAATTAAAAGTAAAATTTGTTTAAGTCAACATCCTCTTCTAAATTGTTAACCGTTTGAAGCTGGGACGGCTTTATCGAATATTAATGAAATATTTCTTCGTTCACAGAAGAAAAAAAAAATCCTCGAAATCAAAGGCTTTTCGAACTAACCTCTGCAAAGACCTTCAGAGAAAGGCCTTATTTGCCAAAAAAGTGTTCCTCAGGGGGTGCATGCCTAAATCTAAGGGAGACTTGACACCCGAGGGAGGTTGTAAAATTTGTTTTCAGTCAGTTGGTATCAAGATTACATGTAAACTAGCTCATTCCAGATGACCCAAATCAAAATACGCAGATTTATGTATCATGCTGTTTCGACTTTTGAGCGGCAAGTGTCTTGCCAGTTCAGAACATGAAAGGGAAAGCAGAACGAAATGCTCAAGGGTTCATGTGAATTACTGTGTATGTAACTTCTTCGAAATCACCGCAAAATATTTAGAGAATAGTTGACAAACATATACATGTAGGGTACATTCTTGCAATTCAATTGCTCGCCTCATCAAACTTCACAAGTTAACACGTCCGTGCAGCTAACCAATAACATCGTCTGGATTCACTTTGATAGCTCTAATACGGTATATTGGTAAGGCCTGCACCATCCAGAGGCTTCATCCTCAAACTGCGTTTCATCATTCTCGAGAATGTAGACTACAACTTGAATTCATAACTCCTAGCAGTTGATGAATAAATAAGATTTCCATTCTCAGAATTTACTTGGGGGGAAAAGGCGTTGGAGAAGTTGGAGGCTTCAAGTCCTCGTACCTGATTATCTCAAAGGTAACAGAAAAAGAAGAAAACAGATTCTCAGTTTCCATATATTTCAGCCAGCTACAGATGTGAAGGTGGTCTGAAGATATCTACCATTAAGATTGTGGGATCTGGGAGGGTTCGATAATGATATCTAACAAGTCAGTAAATCTTTTGGTAAACTACAATCTTTGTCCCCTAAGGTTGCCAGTGTGTGTAGACCATGTAATTTATTTTTTGGCTCCCGTAAGTCTATGAAATCAGCTCGCTAAGTGGTCATGTGCAAGTGTGCAACATGTGTGACCATTTGAGTACGGGAACGTTGCAAGAAAAGTTTACTTTAGTTTTTCCCTTCAATGATAATCATCTTTCTTGGATAATTATTTGACCACTTAATGGCTTGATTTCATGAGGTTAGGGGCTCAAGAACCACTTAGCTAAAGGAAGTTCCTCAAATACGAGTGGCAAACTATAAGGATTAGGATTGTAATTTACCCCGATCCTTTCATCTGTAAAGGGATTATTGAAGCTAATGTTTGGTCCTGTTTGATTTGGGACTTCTCAGCTTCTCTGTAGTCTCCGGGAAACGAAATCCAGCGAAAAGAACCAACAGAAAAAGAAAACAAAAGGATACTTACATGGTAAAAGGCGAAAGCGTCATTGGCTTTGGTGCAGTATGATGCTCTTTAACCTCGATTATATCTGCAGTGGAAGACTGAGCCGTGCTGTTCGCTGACATGGCACCATTTACTGAAGAGGTCGACGGCAATGAAATGCTTGGGGAACTAGGCGATGGTGATGTAGGGGGTTTGAAGTCATCATATCTAACAATAAAAATAACCATGGAGTGAAGGGAAGCAGTTAGAAGAAGACTATCAAACTAAAATCAAGTAATCTAACCAATTGGATCCAAGATGTGCCCGTAGTATATACCTAAGAAAAATCAACTGGTTTTTCAGTTATTTCAGTCATAAAATATACCGATCACAAAGCAAAGGCTGTGTACTTTTTGCATGCTTCTTGCTAGGATAGGAATGTAATCCCGTTGGGACCAAAAATGATTATTGAATCATATGATGACAATAGTGCATGTACAAACAACTTATGTTTCATAAAAGAAGCTTACCTAGTACATGTATGTGTTTATTAATTATGTGTTCATTAGATTATATGATGACAATAGTGCATTAATGCATGTATAAATTCATAAAAAATAAGAATGTCTAATCTAGACCGTGGTCCCCCCCAGCCCTACTGTAGCTCCACCCTTGCTTCTTGCTGATAGCTTGCAAGGAAAGTAGATGAGTAAATCCTTGAGAAAGATCAATTGCTTGAAGTAATTTGATTATGAAGTTAAGTAAAGCATTAATACTGCAAAGATTACCACAAAGTATACCAAATAATTCTAATTACACAATGAGAAACCTGATAAAGAAAACAATAACAAAGGGTACAACAACATTACTACAACCACACGAGTCAACTAGCAGAGAGAAGCAAAATATGAAAAAATCAAGTAGCAAAGTCAAAGGCGTAATATCAAAAGTTTGGGGATTATGTGGCACCAATAGCAGTGTAGCACTAACATATATATCGAGTCCAGAAGTAAGCTGTGTCCAAATACAAATCCCATAGTACATCAGATTATGCTGACCGTGTGCAAGGAGATATATGACATTAGACTTACACATGGTAGGGCGAGTGAAAAAAAGTTGAAGCTTGAGGAGCATCCTTCACAACATCACCAGCAGCTTCGCTCTTTGCTGCATCATTGCCTGTGTTAAATTCTGGTGCAACTTCTGTGGGGGTTGAGTTACTAGACTGTCTCTCTCCAGGACCACTTGGTGTTGGGCTTGGTGAGCTTGGTGGCTTCAAATCCTCATAACTGTCCAAGGTCAATCATCTGGTTAGGAAACTAATTTACCTCCATTTTGGACATCTCGAATTAGCTACTTCAATTAGCTTATTTACTAATCTAAGTATTCAATAATGCGTGCAAACCACAAAGGAATGACTTATGCATTGTACAGAGACAGAGGTTCTGCTATCTGCACCCTTACAGTGGCTGATTTAGGCTCAGCGGCACCAGCTATTGTCACTGATGCTTTGCTAGCTTCAGAGTCTGCAGATGTAGGGTTTAAACTTGCATCCATGAAATTAACATTTACATCCATGACATTAAAAGTCTAATGATTCACATAAAGGACTTGTTTCTCCCATTTTGTCTCGGTAGCTTCCTCTTCCCATTTTGATAAAAGAGGGGCATATATAGGTTCTATAGAGTCTCTTTTGTGCTCTATCAAAGATAGTGATCCAGCTTTGATTCGATATGATCCTTTTCTTTTCTGTTCCTTTTACAAATCTGCGTACTCAGTATGCCAATGTCAGCAAATATTAGTACACATTTTCCCGTCCCAGAAAATATTTGTAAAAGAGGGGCAGAAATTCTTGAACTTGAAATTATTTTCTCCATGTCACCCACTTTAGTGGTAGCAGTGGCAATATAGCTTGTATTGGGGAGAATACATTACGGGATAGAAGAAGAAAGAAGATACTGGATTAAAAAGACATTCAGGGAATCAAATTTTCAAATATCACACAATGGATGCAATGGTGTGTACATGGCTGGAAGAAAATCCCTGGACATAGTACTAATAAAAGGCTGTGCCCTGGATTGGGCATACATGAAAGAATCCTACTGTCTTGAGTTCTCCTTATAATGATAATATAAGGACATGATGATGTAAAGTAGCGGTGGCACTCATCTCTGTAAACTCAATTTTATAGCAATACAATTGACCTTTCACCCAAAAAAAAAAAAATTCTACATCCCCCCCCCCCCAACTCTACCCCACTCCCGTATATAGGGTTTTCTAATTGTTTGAACAACAAAATGCATTCAGGATAGAACAAAGTGTTTAATTGAAATCGACAGACAGTAGTACCGACATCTTCTGCCCAAACCGTCTGTTATGACTTTATGTTTATAGTGTCTCGTCTATTCAAGGATATCCAAAGGTGACGCCTATTTGTAGGACACGTCCATCAAGCTGTGTTCTCTTTATAGAAGACACAACCCCAGAGATCTAATGTCTTCTAATGACAATGAAACTTCTATTTCACATTAAACCAACCCGAGACGCTGGGATTGAAATCCCAGTGCGTCGGGTTGGAGTGGGTAATGAAGATGCAGAACACTAACTATAGGTACACGGATTAGATGGCTCACGCTATATACGGTGAGAGTGGCCTTGTTGCGGTTGCTTTTGCTTGGGTAGGTTCTTTTCCAGTTGATGGCTTCGGAGCTTCAGCACTGGATACTGCAGGCTCAATTTCAGCAGCATCTTCTGGGTCCTGTTGATGTCTACTATAAGTTTGACCAGCACAGTGACATGAGTGGATGATAAACAAGCTTGACCAATCATTCAACAAGCTCATTCGCTAGGTGGAAAATAACTTGTATAGAAACTTGAGCTAATGCTTCTGGTCAAACCTGTCCCGTGGCGGAAACTGGAAAAGATGCATGATAAGCAATTGGAGGATATGTCTACTTTGAGGAATCAAAGGGATGTACCTTGAGTGGGTTTTCGTCAACACGCTGGGATGGTATTTTTGCCAGAAGCTCCCCCATGGGAGTCAACGGTGCTGTAGTTTCTGCTATCACTTCGACCACCTTACAATATGAAAGGCTACGATTTTTGGCCATAAATGCCATAAGTTCTGCAACCTAAGATAAATTGACAAAATTTACTTTCACCTGATGAAGCCGTCTCTTGAAGAATATACACAATAAGAAAAAGCAGAGATAGCCAGATAGCGTCATGCAACAAGTATATACTCTCAGGTGATCATGTTAAATATATGTGTCAGACTGATTAAATGCACTCTGTTGGGCCCGAAAAGGAAGCATATCTCGCCGCATGGTGAAGAAAATTTGCCAATTTTAGAGGGAGAAAAACCTGAAGGTTTGACACTTGGCCACCAAATAAAGTATCTTCCTTTGAGAGGCTAATATTGTGGGTTTCCTTGTAAGAATCAGTGGGACGCTCCATACCACCAGGCCTTACTATCTGAAATAGCACTGCAAACATGAGTATTGGGATACTGTTCAAAAAAGGTTGAATAACAGTATACAACAAAGTTCAATAGAAACTCACTGTGTACGGAATACCACTGGCTAGGAGTGCTTCTTCCGCTTTCCTTTTCCAAATCAGGACTCCCCAAAATAAACTACAAAAACAGAAGCAAATAAATTATCATAAATCAAGCAACTCAGAGCAGCAAGTTTGTAAGTTCACTTTTTTATTAGCAGCTGAAATGTAATCATGGTAATAGAGAAGTTGTCATGAAATATAGAAGGCCATATCGGTTCCTCTACTTACTTTAGAATAGCAGCAGGAAATCCAACCTTGTTTGTTCCCAGAGAGGTGAGCAAAATAAAGTGGTTAACCTTTGCAATGGTTGCTGGACATGAAAAGAAGTGATAAAGCTTTTAGCATATATCAGAAATCAATTTCGTTCTAATACGAAAAAATATCCCAAAACTTGAAACAAGAAAGAATCCAACAATGAAAGCCCTCCTTCAAAGTTATGTATAAGACTAACAAGAGGAGGGGAGTAGTGATGAGGTCATGCCTAACATGCTGTCAGCCCCGGGTACATATAAACAGCCCAAGGAACGCTTAGGGTGTAAGAGCCACTACCCAAATATTCAACACTTCAGGCAATTACGCAAGCATGGCTACCAAATGCCAAATTATGAGGCCTCAGAGAAACTAACTTCATCTCATTTTCCCCTTCTTGTTGCACCATAAATTCTGCAAGCAACTTATTGGGGCCAAAGAAAGGGAAAATGTAGAAAAAGAAAAAAAGCAAGTGTCCAGATGACCATAACTATCTGAAGTGCTAAACCAGTGTGTGCCCTTTTAGCCATAACTTAATCTGACTCATTGTGTTCATTGTGTATCGAAAATTTCATGGGTAATTAGTTACTTCACTGTGAGCAAGATGAGAAAACATGTCTCCAATTACAGCCTTTGTTACCTGCATCAATAAGGTTTTTTGAGGCCTGATAGTCAATTCGATATGGTCCAGTAACATCGAGTACCTCCTTCTCGCTAGCACCAATGCAGCATAGAACAATTGATGCATTTCCTAATGCCGGTCCAATCTGTTCCCGTCTCTCCAAGTCACAGACCACAATTTCAAGCTTCCCTATAGCTGGGCTAAAGACCAAAAAGACATGTCATCTGCCATAGAAGCATATCTTGCCAGATAGAAACTAAATTCCCAAAGATGTCCTACTTTACATTCATGACAGATATGTGAAATAAGAAATGAAAATCTGAGAGCTCTGGTCTCTTACATTGCTCCTTTGTCAAGAGTCATCTGTTGCACGCTCTGTAGATGTAAACAGTAAATGGTCCATCTATTAGTCAGGAAGAACAAGTGTAAACCATGTTGAGAGCACAACCAATTATTGATATCATACTTTCACAAGAGATTCTGCCCTTTGTGTACTCCGAGCACCAGCTCGAACATTGAATCCTAATTTCAAAAGCTCCCTGGAGAGAACTGTGACTTTAGCATTATCTTTACCAGCTGCGGTTTAAATTTTGGTTTTATTTAAGTAAGCAGTTGATCATAACCTTAAAGCTCGTGATCCAACTTTACCGGTAGCTCCAGCGACAAAAGCGAGGTTTTCATCTTTTGAAACAACAGTTTTTGGAAGTGCAACTGTCTCTGAGCTTGATCTGGTTGTGCCTTCACAGAAACCGATAGACAGTCATTACATACAGAAACGACTGCTAGGGGGTATAAAATGCCAAACTTTAAACAACCACACAGGCACAGCCAAGAAAAACAAGTTTGACAAGAGAACGAAAGAACATTATAACGAGATTATTTTAACATGGTCCCAATTTGGAAGCAAAATCCAAGTAGAAAGTTACGAGAGTCACATAAGAGTATCTATAGCGATGGCAAACCTATCTACCCATATGAATCAACGTGCACCAAGAATGCCTTCAGTTCTGGATCAAAGAATCTTTATTATGGAAAGCAGATAGTTTTCCTCTATTCATTCCCGTAAGTCTTTTAACTCAGACAATGTGAAGAAAATGGCTGGCTCTCTTATAACAGACACATGGTACTCTAGAAAACCTTTGCATTCTGATATTTACGGGAGCAAAATTTCTAAGATTCTCCAGCTCACGCATAGATAACCAAAATGCATGTCTTCGCTACCAATTTTACAGGTGAAATTATTATGGAGGGCATTTTTTAATCGTCTTTGACAAGTTAAAGGAAGGGTGTTCAAGTGTAAAATAAAACTTCAAACCTCCTTATTAACCATTCAGAACTCTTCTAAACATACACCATGACTTGATGAATCCCATACAATGTTCTCTAATTTCCTGAACTTCCATCCAGAAATGCCATCTGTTGCATCAATCAATTAAGCCTCGAAAGAAATGGGGTCAAAAGACACAACGAGGTACACACACCACACAAACGATATTCTTTATGGAAGATCAACTCGGCAACGTTTTTGTCCCCCCGCCATTTTCAAAACCAGTAACGACAGTCAAGCATTTTCTCTGCCACTAGATGCATATATCCTCAAATTCTTTCTACCAAAGTTCCATTCCCACTTTTCTATACTGCGTCCTCACTTTCAGAAGTGATTTAATACTCGATGCGATATGCCCTTTGGCAGAATAACCTTCAAGCACCTTATAGTCTAACCCAACTTTCACGTCCTCAAAATTTTAGAATTCTCGTTTGTAGTACACATTCCTTAATTGTCCCCCATCGCACTGAAATCAGGAATATTAACAACCAGTAGGTAAATGTCATAAGATAAAAAGAAGAAAATCCTTTACCTATCAAAGTTATCAAAGTCCAACCATTGCTCCATCCACAAAAAAACAAAGAAATTGTAAAGAAACAACATAGAGTTTTTCTGCTCTTTGATTTTCAAGAAAGTGAATGCTCATCCGAGCTAAACCCATATTGACGCTTTAATTTTCTTTTTGAAGTCCCTACATTAATCCAGCAACAAACAGGAAGTATTCTTGGATGATATCACATAAAAGATAATGGATGCATGCAGCATTACCTGAAGCCCGAACCTTGCAATCAAGAAGTTTAAGGTTTCCGGCTTCCGGGTGTTTCTTGGTGTTTAATAATTTGATAATTTGACCATGTATAAAGGGTTTCAAGATTGAGCCACTTCTTGGAATGCTGCTTAAGTTGGGTGATCTAAGGGATCGAAGCTCCATGGCTAGCCGTGGTGGCACAGAAAGCAGTTCTTTTATTTTTAAGTAGTTTGAGCACCTCCATATATCCCCCATGTAGATATGATGGGACCCTTCGAAACCTAATTCGTTGGTGAGATTATTTCTTTCCCTTTTCCTTTTTATATTATTTTATTTTATTCCAGTCTGAATTTATATATTTGGTTGTTAGAGAAATATATTTCCTTTGTTCCATGTTTGAAAGTTAACAAATTCTTCTACAATTATATACTCTCGAGTTTGTTTTGATAAATATATAAAGGGCATATATATATATATATATATATATATATATATATATATATGTTCTTATTTTAGTCATTTTAAAATACTTATGAGACACATTACCTAATATTTTTGAAAAAACGGTTACAAAATTACAAAACAAATGGAGCATGAGGTAGGATCCCATCCAATGTTATTTGTCGTTTGGTATTTATCGTAGTGTTTTAAAGAATTTTTTGGTGTCGATTTTCGAGGTCAAGAATGCACTAAATACCAACAACAGTCATGATATTTCACTTATTCTGTGACTGCATGCTCTCAAAGTAGGCCATTTTCAATAGAGCAAAGAAAACGGCATTGCCAACCAAAAAAGTAAGAAATTTGTTAGATACTACATTTTTCTAAGGATAAATATATGTAGCGCTTTGTAAATGTTGAATATATTATGGAAATTTTTTTCTTGTACTTCAATAATTATATATATCCACATTCTTTGTACGATTCTCAAGAGAGAGAAGAAAAGGGCTAAGCTAAACAACAAAAATCTATTAGATTGTTGGTTTTCTTGTACTTCACTAAAATTTTCATATAATGCACACCATTTACTTCTATTTTAAAATTTTAGAAGAAAATAGTTAATGATCTTCTCTACCATACACGGTATGCAATTTCACCCCCTCCCACTTTAAAATGATATGCTAAAACTCCTCATAATTAACGAAATACCGCTCTTTAGACGGGATTCGTTCAAGCTAACCATACATGAAAAACAAGCGCGTTTACTAACGGATATCTTTTTAATATAACAAATTGCCCTTCCTAGTCCTTCCACTCGCGTCGACCACCCCCAACCCCAGAGCACCACCCCCATTACCCACCACACACACGCACACAATTGCCACTCCATCCCCCGTAAACCAAACTTAGGCACACATACTTTGCGCGACACACCGTGTCTCCTTTGCCGATCGTCACCAGCAATAATGTGCTGCCCTCATCCTCATCACCCCCACCACCACACACCCTGCGGACACGCAACAGTCATTCTATCTCCCACCCCCCCAACGCAAACAGACCTGCATATAACGCGACTCCTCTACCGCCTGTGGTCGAGTCTCCTCTGTCAATCTTGACTCTTTTTTTTGGGTTAAAAAAGCTAATTTGGATTTCATTCTCGATTTGAACCGTAAACTAATTAGCGATAGGATCATGGATTTAAGCAACATCGGCAGGATCTTCAGGTGGCCAAGGTGGAGCGGGGGCTTGAATGGCAGTGTTTGGGTGGTGTTATAGAGAGGGAGAGAAATGGGTTGAAAGCCTTCAAGGGGCATTTATTTTAAATTTGATAAGAAATGATGGGTAATCGTACGTGTCTTTTCATCGAGTCCGTAACTATTCCATGAGAGGTTTTAATACATCATTTTGGAGTAAAGGGGGTGAAATCGAACACCGTGCATAGTAAAATCGTGAATATGTAGTAAATGAGGTCACGGGCTATTTTCTCCGGATAACACCCCTTGCCCTAAAATGATTTTCAAAGCGTCACACCTTTACATAAGAGATAGAAAGATTAAGCTTATTATCGACGTACGTATGCCTTTGAATGTAATAGATTATTACGAATCGAAGCAAATGAACAATCGCTCCATTGCTCTGAGAAACAAATCGACTAAAATTTACAAATTTTCAATATGTTTTAATCTCGACAGCTTGTATGTACCTTCTGGCATCAGAGAAAGGGATCTCGATCTTTGCCTGCACATTGATTGAAGTGGCATATGAAAAAACAAAGAAAATTAATTAAGCCACCGACTTAGTGGACCAAATGCATATAAGTTGGACTTCCAAGATAAAGTGCAAGAAACTATTCCACTGCTGCGGACCAAGTTCAAGGTAATGGAAAGTATTGAAATCACACTTCTCATATTTATTTCAACATATAAAGAGTCAACGGTTCATTTTTCTCGACCTTTAACATTCCGCCTCCTATGAGATACGAGCCAGTGATTTTGTATAGAAAAAAAAAATAAGGAAAGAGCTTTTTTTTTTTTTAAAGTGGTAAGAGCCCTGCTATTGATATTTAAGATAGCACTCGAATGACATCCTCATCCGATAAGAAGTACAATAAAATAAAAATCGACAAACAATAACGTAATTAAAACAAATGAAAAATACATAAAACCTAACCAACTAAGTTCAATGCATAATCTCTAACAAGCTTAAAAGCTAAAAAACAGAATGGAACCAACTAAAAGGAAAGAGTTTTGATACTGGGTCACTACCTTAATCTCAACTTGAAAGATCACCAATGCCTGCCACCTGGTTTGCCCGAATAAAATTGGTAGATTCTTCTTTTGAAGAAAAAATTGAGAACCAAAAAAAAAAAGGGCCAAGAACGAAAATTCCACCTAAATAGTTGAATGAGCCCACTATCACTACGGACTAACCATCCAATATAGAGCCCAATTAATTGTCCGAATTTCCCCAGATAAAATAAAATATAGTGACGCAAACAAAACGTGTGGTCTAGAGTCTCTGCGAGTAACACGTGGGCTCGGCTTACACTGACTGACAAGTAAGTGACCCGACCACGGCTCAGATTTTATCCACACAATTTCAGGGCGCGGCGCAGATCTAGCCAATTGTTGCTTCTAGATTTTCTTCTTGTAACGATCTTGTTTATTAACGTCCCCAACTTTTTTCAATTGTTGGCGATTTTATTTGGAAAATGTACTATAGGTGAAAACAGCGTTTTCTTGTTTCTTGAGGACCTTTCAATTTGTGATGTTAAAACTCGAGACTGCTTTTTTATTGGTCAGCCGTAAGCAACATTGTGTATACGTACTTTAATTAGTTATTTAGTTACGATTGCATAGACAAACTTCTCTTTTTGAAGATTTTTTTGCAAGCTAAATAAGAAAATATGTACAGATTTTTATCTATAAGGACTTTATGTCAATAATCATACTTGTAACCTATAAATGAGAAGTTGAGTACAGAGTACTAATGTTGTATTTTAGAAAGTTAGGCATTTGAGTGCAAATATAGCTCGTGTTTGTGTTTTAACCGAACTCTATATAGATTAGCTTAAACTTGTTTTTTTCTATCCATATTTCCTTATTTAGCTTGCAAAATATAGCTTAAACTTGTTTTTTTCTTATTTAGGCATTTGAGTGCAAATATAGCTTAAACTTGTTTTTTTTCCCGAACAGGCTTTGGAGACGGCTTTGCAAGCTATTGGATTATCTCCTTAAGACATGGGTCCTTGACCCATCTAAACTCGTCGATTGAGTTGATGACTAATCTCTGGTTGATATTTTCATTTTGTATAGGCTGGGTGTGAGATTCCATACTTGGTGTGTACTATGGTGGATCGTCTGTGTACTACTAGATATCCTAGTTTACCAGCGATACAAGGTTAAAGTTTAATCTTTTTCTACATTGGAAGTGAGAGAAAAAGAATTTGGCCTTATAAAATCTTGTCAATGGAGTTTTAAGCATTTATTGACTAACCTTCTCGAGGGAGACAACACCCTTTGGCGTTGCCGTTGAACAGGTCATAATAAATAGTATCGAAGCAAACCTGTATTACTAGGGTGGATGAAATTCTCACATCACTTATGTACTATACGAGGTCCAGAGCCATGTGCGACACAAGGTCAAAGTTAAAGCTTGTCCCACAAAAGAAGTGGGTGAGAAATAGTTTAGCTCTCTAAGATTGTTAATGAGTGTTCATACCCTATTCTGGTCGCACCCCAGGACCCGCTAAGGGACCCACTTTGCGCGACACATCACCTAGTCAGCGGTCAACTTTTCAACGCTCGAGAGCCGGTCAAAGCAACGCATGCTCAAGTCACGTGAACTGCTCATGAAGCGACCTCGGCGTGCCTTCCACCTTGGGGGTCGGCCACCTTGAGGGGCTCGGCCACCCTTGGGGGTCGGCCACCCTATGGGGTTGGCCACCTTGAGGGGCTCGGCCACCCTTGGGGTCGGCCACCTGCCTTGACGATCGACGACCGTCGTTCGCGACTGTGCTCCGCCGTAGCCTAGACGACCATCGTTCGCGACTGTGCTCCGTCGTAGCCGAGACGACCGTCTCTCTCGGCCGTGCTCTGTCGCCGCGACCCTCGCTCGCAGTCGCTCGCTCATAATCACGATGACCGTCGCTCGCGACCGCGCTTCGTCATAGTCGTGACGACCGTCGCTCGCGACCGCTCTTCACCATAGTTACGACGACCGTCACCCTCGACCGTGCTCCGTTGTCACAACGACCGTCGCTCGCGGCCGCGCTCCGCCGTAGTCGTGACGACCGTCACCCTCGACCGTGCTCCGTTGTCACGACGACCATCGCTAGCGGCCGTGCTCCGTCGTCGCGATGACCGTCGCTTGTAGTCACGACGATCGTCGCTTGTGGCCGCTCTATCGCCATGACGACCGTCGCTCACGGTCGCGCGCCATCCACGCAACAACCCCTGTTGCTTGGACGTCACTCCACGACCCCCGTCGCTCGGAGGAAGTTACTCTGCGACCCTCGTCTCCCGCACTCCGTCGCCCCATGCGCCGCTCCATAGATACAGTCGCGTCCCCCTGGCGCTCTCTGTTACATTACAGTGCCCCCGTCACCTCACTCACTTCGCCGCGCCCTTGCGCCCCGCTGATGATACGTGCCCCCGGCACTAAGTATTGCTCCGCGACAGTCGTCGTCGCGCCCTTGTGCCCCGCGGATGATACATGCCCCCGGCACTAAGTATTGCTCCGCGACAGTCGTCGTTGTGCCCGTGCGCCACGTCCATGACATGTGCCCACGGCACCAGGTATGGTCTCGCGACAGTCGTTGCTGTGCTCTTGCGCCAACACCAAGTATATCTCCGCGACGTTCGTCACTGCGCCCTTGCGTAATTCTCATGACGCGTGCCTCCGGCACCAGGTAAGGACTCGCGACAGTTGTCGCAGCGCCCATGCGCCACAATCAATGTCTCGTGCTGTAGGCACCGTGCCAATGCGCCACAATCATGTTACATGCTTGCGGGATGGGCTCACAATCTCAAAGCCATCGTCGTCTTCATTCCAGGGGGGGCTTCGCTCCGTGCTCCGGCACAAGGACCCTTCGCAGCGGGATAGACGACTCCTCCGGGACACTATCTCCGCCAGGGTGCCTGCGTGACTGGCCTACGTGCTCTAGCACTGGGGGCTCGCGTAGGCACCCCTAAGGACTATGACCCCCGGGTCACTCCGAGATGGGAGCAGGTCTTCGGAAGGGCATCTTGCCTAGTCCACCTGGCAGCTAGGCGTTGGGTCTTCCCCACCGCTGCCAGGCCTGTGGGATTCAATAAGGGCTTGGACTGGAGGCTGGGGCAACAGGCTACTCTGACCATGCTACCGCGACATGATCAGTCTCCTCAAACAGGCAGAGAGATGTTGCAAGGGCAGGGCAGCACGAACTTAGGGACCGGCAGTCCCAACGGAGAATTAGTGCTTTGGCCCCCTGGTGACGTGTCGTTCCCAGGGGTGACACATGTCAACCTATGACACATGCACATTTTTGCCTATAAATAGTGGACTTTAGAGCTTTTTCAAGGATCTTTCTCTCATTTTGGACTTCTCACTTTCTCTCTCTAAAAAGACATTCTCTTTGGAATTCTAGTGAGAGAAACACACTTGGACTCCCGTCTCCAAACCCCTGACGCCGACCCTAGCTGGGATTGTCGGTCGCCGGCCCCATTCGCCTTCGCCTTGCCTGCGCAGCACTGCCAGCCATCGCGGCCTGTCTGGGAAGCCTTGCTCTCAGCCCTCACTCCATCCTTGTTGTCCCTCATTTTGTACACTTGGAAGCTGACTCGGACTGTAGCCTTTGTGGCACCTCCACGTAGGCGTGAACCCACTTTTCTTAGCATCAATGAGCAATTAAAGTTGTTCGAAGGGCCATCCACGTGACCTTCTTTAAGAAGTAAAGTTGTTCGAGCATAACGTACACAAGCATTTCAAAATTTTATTTTAAAAAAAAGTTGTGCAGAAATCATTAACTTCTGCTTCGCCACCGCCGCCACCACCTCTACCTGAAGCACCCTCATTTTGTTTCCACTTTTTTCTCTGTGATTCTTCGTTCATCCACAACCATATTCATTATCAAGTTTGTATACATAAGGGAAACTGTAGTGTTTTGGGCGTGGAGTTTGTGAAGAGAAGGGAAATTATGGAGTTTTGTTTGTCGGAGATATGTGTACATAAAGAGACCAAAAGAAAATAGTGGGGTTTGTGCAAAGATGGATCGATGGCTATTTGAATTTGATAGCCGATCACAATTTCACTAGATTATCAAATTCAAATTTGCTAACTATAAATAATAGAAATATAGAATCATATAAAATTTACAACGAATTTGCTAATTAAATCGTAAAAGTTTAGATGCAATTTAGCCTTTTTTTTAATTAATTACATATATTTTCGCGCAAATGATTAGACAAATCAGAATCGAAGGGCCACCCCCGGCAATCGATCCGGTCAACAAAACGCCAAGACTCACGAACAAGGTTGGAAAAAAAAAACAAATAAGCATGGATCGCGAGCTCCTCCCCAGAACGGATTAAAGCTCCCACCAGATTCTTCACTCACTTTCCTCTAACGAGCGCCACCTCCACTTCCCTCTAACCTGCGCACTCATGGCTATCTCCCTCCAGTTCGTCCGCCCCTCCACCCGGCCCGACTTCTCTCCGCCGGACAGCCACGCTTTTCCTCGCCGGAAACCTTTCTCCGTCCGATGCTCCGCCGCCGAATCTCCGGCCACCTCGTCCGTGGCCGTTGACTCCGACTTTGACACCAAGGTCTTCCGGCATAACCTGACGAGGAGGGACAATTACAATCGCAAAGGCTTTGGACGCAAAAAAGAGACACTCGAGCTCATGAGTCGGGAATTCTACAGTAAGTTTCCCTTTCACACAGTAATTACTTTGAATTTTACTTATGTGTTTTATGGTTGTTAAGGAATTCTGTTTGGTTGCCAAGAAAAGAAAAGGAAAGTTACTGAAAATCTTGACAAAGTTCGTTTTTCGAGTACCGATGAAAGTAAAAGTATTTGTAAGCATAGCGTTCGGAGTACATGTTGAATTTTTAATTGACATGCGAAAATCTCTTACATGATTAATTACGAACGTGTGCGAGCGTGTGTTTTTATTATTTTTCCGACTTGTGATTGTTGAATCGGTATTTTTTTAGGTGACATCGTTAAGACTTTGAAGCAGAATGGAAATGTTTATACATGGGGAAACGTGACCATAAAACTTGCGGAGTCATACGGCTTCTGCTGGGGGGTTGAGCGGGCAATCCAAATTGCTTATGAAGCGAGAAAGCAGTTCCCTGACGAGAAGGTTTGGATCACCAATGAAATTATTCACAATCCCACTGTTAACAAGGTATGGAATTTCTTTATTTCAATTTTATGACTGTTGTTAATTTTAAAAGCTGATGGTGATTAAGCTGTTGACACGCTGGTTGAGTTGCTAATATTCTAGAGTTGGGTTAAGAACTCAGACTTGTTATTATGAATACGCTCTTTAGGCTTCGTGAAAGACTTCACGTATCTTGGGGGATATATTTGTTTTGGATGGCAGAGATACTTATTCAGATTTGGGAATACCTATCATGTTGTGCTTTTGTATAATGCATTACGTTACACCAAGAAACCTTTGCAACGTTGTTGTCCTCTTCGACCGTTAGCACCACAATTACTCATCTGAGATCATGCTGTCATCTTGTTTCACAGGAATCATCAATGGAATTTCGGGGTGTAAGCCCTTCTACAAATCTATTGAGATTGAAAACAAAATCCAGATCTAGATTGAAACACTAGGACCCCCACAATGTGACTTCAGATTTAATGAAGGGGACTGTACCAGAATCCATGTGCCCCCAGAGGTTAAGCTACTGGAATATTTCAAGTCAATTCAGGACTTTTACTGTAGGGTTTTGTTTTGGCTACGGGTAGGGCAGTGGGTGCGTGAGGAGTTAAGAAAAAATTCAAAAAGGCCACAGAGGGGCTTTTTAGAGAAAGATGCCCATACTAGGTACAAGGTTAACTAATTATTTGTAAAAAATCCTGACAGACCCCTAGATACGGTGTCTTCCTGCAAAGTAATTTCATCCTGTTTTTCTTTGTTTTTAACCTGCTGAAATTTATTAGCGGAAGCTTGACTTTCTTATGCCAGAAATTTGAGGAGATGGATGTTAAGGATGTCCCTATCAAGGATGGGAAGAAACAATTTGACGCAATTGATGAAGGTGACGTGGTGGTCTTGCCTGCCTTTGGAGCTGCAGTGGACGAGATGCTGACTCTGAGCAACAAAAATGTGCAAATAGTTGACACAACGTGCCCATGGGTATCTAAGGTATCTTTTTTGGAGAGACCTACTGTATCACTGATTTATCGTCAGTAATTTTAGATAATCTTGACCTCTTTCCTGACATCTTTAATTAATTATGAAGGTCTGGAATACTGTTGAAAAGCACAAGAAGGGAGAGTATACCTCAATCATTCATGGTAAATACTCTCATGAGGAAACTGTGGCAACTGCATCTTTTGCAGGGAAGTATATCATCGTGAAGAACATGGCTGAGGTGTGCTATATTTATCTGTTTCATCGTATTTTACTTTATTTTGTTTAAACTTAAGCAAAATCTTCTTGTCGTACTTAAATGGTAAATTGTATGCCTTTCTCATTGTTGAGTTTCTTTACATGATTCAGGCAGCTTATGTCTGTGATTATATTCTTAAGGGTGAACTTGATGGATCTAGCTCAACAAAAGAGGCATTTTTGGAGGTGCAGTTTTTGTATTATCTTGTATTATTATTATGAATTTTTGGCATTATGCTAATGTATTCTGATTGCAAGCAGAAATTCAAATATGCTGTTTCGGATGGTTTTGATCCAGACAGTGACCTGGTAAAAGTTGGTATAGCTAACCAAACTACTATGCTGAAGGGAGAAACGGAGGAGATTGGTCAGTTGCAATTAACTGTTTGAGTTTGTGACGTCCACCGTATCTACCTACATATATCGATATGTGCATCACTCTTCTATATATATTTTCAGGAAAGTTAGTAGAGAGGACCATGCTGCGCAAACACGGGGTAGAAAATACCAGCGACCATTTCATAAGTTTCAATACCATTTGTGACGCTACTCAGGTTAGTTTTTATCCCCTAACTCATCTCTTTGTCTTCATCTCTCCCTCTACCGTGGTTAGTTGAAATATTCACTCGTGGTTGAATTTTTTTTCTTTTTGTATTTTGGCTAGTGGCCTAGTGCAAAGCTGTAATAGCGTACCTTTTGAGTAGTTCTACCACCTGTTTCAGTTTTCTGTACATTGCTTTGGCAAAAGTTGCTACAGCTTTGGCAATAGGCCTTCTTTTGCACATCACTTTGGCAGTAGAGCTTGCTCGTACTATCGTGAATTAAAACAATCTTTTTGTACTTCAGAGAGTTTGCTGCATAAATGTATTTCCTTTAAGTTGTGAACGCAATTTTGTCACATGGCTGGAAAAATAGGGATCATCTTCCTCTTTAATAGTTCGATTTAAGTGAGTGCATAAAGCTAACCAATTGCTAGATGGTCACTCGTAATATTGATTTTTTGGTTATGCGGAGCTTTGGATTTTTGGTTGCGGGGCAAAAAACACCCTTGCTCACATTTTATGCAACTAAGAACATGCGTACTCTATTACAAGTATTGGCAGCAGCTGATGTTGACAACTTGTTCGTTTTGCTAAATGAAACTTTCGTAGTGTTAATTGTCTTTAAGATAGCAAGTGGTCAGATAAATGGCTTATTCAAGTTGAGATAGAGAGACCAAGACAGAAGGAAGAAGCAGCAACTACAAACAGTTGCTCCTTAGTAGATATTATCAAAGACTGGGTTCCACTTTTCTGGTTCCTTTAAGGTTCTCAAGCCTCCTTATGTATGCTTGCATATAGATATTTATATTGTCTAATGCATAATGACTGTGTGTTTGTTGGGGTGGGGAGAGATAGGGCAGCGTATGCGCCTTAGTTGCAGGAAACTCCTAATATGGTGACGTTTCTCTCTCGGCTCGGAAACTCGCTTTTGCGATCCCAAGTTAGGAGCTCCATGGGATCTCGTCCCAAGCTAAGATGGGAACTCGATCCCGCTAGCTGGATAGAGATGCATGGAACAAGTGATAGAATACATGAAAATCAAGCTCTTTTCAACTCAATTCCTTGTTTCTCTCTTCCTTCAAGTCCTTAAAATCTCCTTGTCTGTTGTTGCTGTCTATGTAAACTATACTAAACGAATGATAATACTCTTTACGCATTTATTTATTCAAGCCGCTCCCAACTTCAGATTCTTCTTGGTGTTCCCGCTTCCCCGCCCCCGTTCCCGCTCCCGCCCCCGCCCCCTCTTTGTACAACCCTTTCCATCTGCCAAATGACTGCAAGGAAAGAGAAGCCACCTGCCCTGCAAGTTAGCAGAATCAAAATTCCCTTCTTTATTGGTGCTCACTAACTGCAAGTTTATCCTTGCTTATAGGAGCGACAAGATGCTATGTATAAGCTGGTGGAGGAACATCTTGATCTTATGCTAGTAGTTGGTGGGTGGAACTCGAGCAATACGTCACACCTACAAGAGATTGGAGAGGACCGTGGAATTCCATCGTATTGGGTTGACAGTGAGCGGAGAATTGGCCCTGGAAACAGAATAAGTTATAAGTTGATGGTAAGTATTTGCAATTGACATATGTCATGTGTTGGCAAATGATTTCTAGTTTTCAATGTCTGATGTTCAGTAATGTTTTCTGGAATTCCCTTGAAACAGCATGGTGAGCTGGTTGAGAAAGAAAATTGGCTGCCAGAAGGTCCCATCACAATAGGTGTAACATCTGGTGCATCTACCCCTGATAAGGTAATTTTATAGTTGCATTCTTTTTCTTTTTTCCTTTTGTTTGTTTAGTTGCATTAGCTAAAGTGTATATTTTATGACAGCATTTCTCCAACTCTGACATACCTTCATTTTAGGCTAAAACAAATTGTCTCAGCATCACTTGCCTTGCTATGTAAATTTGATGCCATTAGGTTGGAATTGATTGTTTACTGGACTTGAACAGGTTATCCAAGATGTCCTTATTAAGGTGTTTGAGATTAAACGTGAAGAAGCCCTGCAAGTGGCATAGACATAAAGCTGCAGTTAAATATGAGTATAGCTGTTCATAGATGAATAACTGGGTTGAAGGTTCCCCATCTGTTGTAAGACAATATGTAGAACTACAATATATGTTTGTTTTTATGAAAAAAAGGTCATGCTTAACCAGTTCTCCCACAACGGTGCTGATGATACCAAGTTGCAAAGAGATTGTTGAGACCAAGGAACGAGAATGTGCGGAGATCTTGAAATCGATGTACCCTATCCCCAGATTTATGGTATCATGAGAGGAACTTAGGAATTTTGTCAATATTGTTAGGATGAGAAATTGTATCTATTTGTATGGTATGTTGCACGATCGGGGTCGAATTAAGTCACCAGTTCAATGAAAATTCTCTCCATCAATGAAATCAAACCAAATATTAGTGGGGAAGTGGGCTTTATTTTGTTCGTTTGATGTTGTAACTTTATCCAGGTTATGTGTCATGATTGTCAAGTATCGAAAGTGATCAAATGGCCCAAGGGGGATGCTTCAAACTTCAGTATCTTCAGCTAAATTAATGATTGTACTCCACATGAAACTTGCATTTCAGAAGAACAAAAAGACAGTCAAATTATTGATAGTACTCCACATGATTTTGCATTTTAAAAGAAGATACTAGCTCCTCAGGTGCAATAGAAAGGACTTGCTCTGGATCTCATAAGAAGGTTTTTCATGCAGGGAGCTGATGTCACGAGTCTACCCATATTTTGTACATGATAAAGGAATTTCTTTCATGATGATGTTCCTCGCGGCGGCGTACATTACCTTTTGGTTAATGAGAGCGTGACATTAATAGAAAATAGTCATTACATAGTTGTTTCCTTGTGACATTACAATGACCATCAAATTTACATTACATTACCTTACATTACAAATAACATAGTGCTGTTACCATAAATCCATACGAATGACATATAATACTACAAAAAGACTGGAATTACAAAAGGATTTTACTGATCCAGTCTGGATATATCTGCGTTTGGACATGACACGTCAAAGGCTTTCACAAAAAATGGAGCGATGATGCATGGCACACATCACCGCTCCATTTCATTACTAACCTTTTTGATCGCATCGAGGCCGATTGAGAATATTGGGGTTGCAATGCACTCCTTAATGCAAGTAATTGTTTGAGCAGGAAAGTTCATGGCTTCTAAGGGAGCAAAGAGGAAAGGCCAATTCACGGTATAAGACCCTTCATGAGGTCCAACTTTAGAGCGCACCTAGCTTGGCCTCCTTGTCAACGATGCTTATGCACGGGTTCTTGCATAAGGAGCACATTATCAAGAATAGATCTACCATGAACGATGCAGATAGTCTCTTATCAACAAGGTGTGGATTAACACTTCTAAGCTTTTGCACCAAAATCTTGGAAATGATCTTTAATCTTAGGGATGCAACTTAGCACAATAAAATTCCGTTCTTTTAGTATTCTTCCCTTCTGAAAAAAGGAGAGGACAACTTGCTCCACGTCTACACCAACAATATCCCAGTTCTAATCACCTTTTCCTTGATTGCTTGATTGTCATCTCCCTCAATGTGGCTATTATGCTTTTGGATTTCAATAAGTAAAAAGAAAAATTCAAGATTCTTCCCTGCTCATTTGTACAGTGTGATTACTCTTTGGTTTATTTTGGCTGTCATTGAGAGGATTAATAAACAAAATTTACCACAATGCACGTCAGGTTGTATATGAACACAAAAATGTCAACATCGCATTTTTTTTTTTACCCTCAATATGTGGCATAGCTGCTTGGTTCATATGACTCCTACGTTCGGAATGTTGGATGCAAATCAACTGGCAAATTTTGCGGGCCATGCTAGAATTATAATCTATCAGGAGTGACTTCTTGATCATACAACTAGTTGTTGTCACTAAGGCTCTGTTTGGTACGACTTTCAGTTTTCTGTTTTTTTTTTCTAAAAAAAAAGAGAAGAGTTCTGGTTTTTTTTTTTACCAGTTTAAAAAACTGGTGGCTGTTTGACAGAGTTTATTTTTTCAAAAAATAGAAAAGTGCAAGCGTTTGATTGGAAAACTCTTTTGCTTTTTTTTTTTTAATTTTTTTTTTATTTTAACATAATTGAACCGATAGGAAAGCTCAGAGAGAGACTTTCCCCCTCTTCCTTCTTGGGATCTCGGCGGCTTCCGCTCGGTCAGATGCTGCGCCTATCCTAGTAGCTGGTGGTTGCTTTCTTCGACAGTGATGCTCCAAAGTGACGAGTGGAGCAGCTGGCTGGTCATGCAAAGGACATGCGAAGGCTGTTTAACTGTTGTTGACATGGAGGTGCTTGCTCTTGGACAACGGATCCATTTTCATACCCGGTTCAGAGATGGGGGCGGTGGCTGTGGTGAGAGATGAGATCGAGCTCCGCAGATGTGGACTCCCCCAGATGCGATTCGGCCGAAGAGATGAGATCGAGCTCCGTGACCAGCGTGACAGAGGCGGTGACGGCGATGGAGGCGGTGACCGGCGAGGCTGTGGTCCCGTGAGAGAGATGCGAGCAGAGCAGAGCGGCGATGGAGGCTGGTTGTGGACTCCTCTTATGCGATTCGGCCAAATAGAAGACAACCCTAATGTTCCTTCTCTTGATTTGGCAGATGTTTTCCCATTTTGCTGCTAGGAAGATTCGAAGGCCAGATCACTTAAGTGAGCCTTCTGGACCCGTGAAAAGAGGCGTAAAAAAGAGCTTTTAGCTCTTTTGGAAAACCCACTTCCTCTTTTTAAAGAGGTGGGCTTCTTTAAAAAGAGCTTCCACTACCAAACACCCCAATTTTTTGGGCTTCTCTCCAAATTTTAAAATTGAGCCAAAAAAGAGGTGAAGAAATGGGTGTCAAACGGCCCATAAATCTCTCATCTATTATGTTGTTGTAACATTCTAATTCTTACTATTTGTCGCAGTTTTATGCATCTTGGTGCTATTGCTGTCGTAGTTCTTATTTTGGTTTCTAAGGGCCTATAAGGTTCAATTATTTTGCATTTTATCAACCCTTTGAAAGGGGAAAAAAAATAAAAAGAGTGTAAATATTCACAAATTGAAGTGGACAAAACCTAACATTTAGAAAACTTATAAAGCCCATTTGTATCCTGTATCGGGGTGTTGTTATAGACTGGCCCGTTTGAGCCACACCCTGGCCCAACCCACCCAACCACCGAAGAAAGAATTTAATTTGCCCACGCTGTAACATCCATACTCCATACACGCTCAAGAAACCCCAGCATCCATATTCCATGCACAATCAAGAGATCCCAACTATTCCGGTGACTGAGATGACCGATGGCCTAGCACCACCAACGAGCCGAGAGTCACTCACATTTTGACTCACCTATGCTTCCCAGCTCTTCCTTCACTGCATCAATTCGATTCATCGCAACCATAACTTGATACCTTTATGAGGTCATAACGATCAATGAAAGTCGAAGAGGTCAGAGAGGGAATGCCATGAGCTTTGTCGATTGGAATAAGAGCCGCAGACCGTGATGCTATGGTGGCACCGTGATGGAATCGTAGTTGCATTAGCACTTAGAGCTTTGAAATTTTAAGTCTTATGCTATTTTTTAGAGTTTAGAGAAGTCGTTCGATAGTTCTGGAATTAGTAAAGTTTCAACTTCTTAGTAATTACGTTCAAATTATATGGTGATAAGTAAAAGTTACACATTTTGTTTTTGGCAAGGGTGTAAAACCCCGGATTTTTTTTTCTTATTGAAATTATTATTTTTAAATAAATAAGTTTGTGATTTTTTGTTAAAATTAAGGAAATGAATTGGGATTATTTTTGAAATTTTTAGTCGAATAAAAGTGGTTTCGTTCGAATCAAAATAAAAGAAAATGGTGTTTTGAAGTTTCTGAAATTTTCAGTCAACTAAATTTTTTTAAGCCGACTAAAAAGTATTTTCGGTTGAATGAAAATAGTTTGACTTCGAATGAAAAATGAGTTTTGCTTCGAATGAAGAGATTTTTGTGTATAAAATGAGCTATTGAAGTTTTTGATCAAATTAAAAGTTTTAATTCGACTGAAACTAGTTTTCGGTCGAATGCAAGTTTCTGAAGTTTTTAATTGAATAACAGTAACTTTTAATCGATGAACAGTAACTTTAGTTGGTGAACAGTAACTTTAAGTCGATGAACAGTAACTTTTAGTTGATGAACAATAATTTCAGTAGACTCAAAACTATTTTCGGTCGATTTAAAATTATTTTCGGTCGAATTAAAAGTGTTTTCGGTCGAATTAAAAGTGTTTTCGGTCGACTTAAAAGTATTTTTGGTCGAATAATAAAAGTATTTTCGATCGACTTAAAGGTGTTTTTGGTCAACTTAAAGGTGTTTCGGTCGAATGAAAAGTGTTTTAAATCGAGAGAAGAAACGACTGAAGGATTTAGTCGAATTAAACTTGTATTGCTTTGAATGAATAGTGTAATTTTTCACCTCTGTCGGATTCGGCCGACTAAAAACTATTTCGGTTCAATAGAAACTTAAAATTTTTTGTCTTCTATAAATAGTCATCTTATTTCATTTCTAGCCTTTTGAGGGTTCTCTGTTTCTTTTCTTCTCCTTAGCGTGCAAGAACGAGAGAGAGAGAGAGAGAGAGAGGGCTTAAGAAGTTTGTTTACTTTTACCCTTGCGGTGGAAAAAGAGAAAGCTTGGGAAGCTCTCGAGTTCTAAAGTGATGCTTGAGGATTTGCATTCTTAAAGAATTGATTAATACAAGGGTTTAATTTTCGAAGTTCAAATCAGCGATGTACCAATCGTTCATGTACGTCTTTAAATTCTTTTAAAATCCGAACTTTTTCAAATGGAGATAAGTGATTCTTCCTCTCTTTTTTTGTTTTGAACTTTGTTAAGAATGACTTGTTGTCAATTCTATGATTTGTGAAAATCAAAGTCCGTCGAATTTGTTTGACCCCATAATTTGACATATTGATATCACTCGTTTTCAGTGATTTATGATTGTCATTATTTTATAAACTCTACTTATTGTTCGACAAATTCGTAATTTGATAATGTTATTTTGAAACCTTTCAATATGGTTTGAAATATCCGATATTTGATAACAGTTATTTTGAGATTTTGTTTTGGTGACTTTATGAGCCATGTCAAAGTGTATGTGACTTATTTCCGACTTATCCACCTTGATTGAAACGTGGACTAGCTCAAGGGGTTGAGCTAGAGATCGTGATCTTACTTTTCTTACTTTCTGAACTGGCCTCATATGTCAGGAATGATGTATGTAATCACTTTCTGAACCGGCTTCATATGTCAGGAATGACTTATGTGATCACTTTCTGAATGACTCTTTAGTGTCAATTTCCGTACTCAGATATATTTTGACATTTGGTCTGATCTTTGTTCAATTGAAACTGGTGTGCCTCTGAAATTTTGTTATTTAGATATGTTTTGACATTCGAAATCTTGTTTGATTTTCAGTTCCGTTGAAAACTTTTGTGTCTATCTTTGTATTCAGATATAATTTGATATTTGAAATCTAGTTGATTATCCGTTCCGTTAAAATATTTTGTGCTTCTGAAATTTAGTTTCTCAGATATTTTTGTTTTGTTTGATTGGTCCTTTGAGTGACCTTACTGGGCATTTGGCTCATTCCCTTATGATTTTTATCTTTTCAGGTGATTAGTAGGTGTGATTTCGGATTCGAAAGGCTAGCTGTGTGACCAAGAGTTAGCTGCCTTATTTTAGAGTTAGTATAAACATTTAAATGTAACAACTAAGATAAGTTAGTGTTACTTAGGTTTGTTTTGAGACTCTGTATTTGAGAAATTTTGGATTGTATAAAAACTTTGGGTCCCTATGTTAAATATTGATGTATTTTGAAAATTATTAGTATATACTCTGATTGACCGTTTGAGAGATTTATGATAAAATTAAAGGTTTTTTTACTCCCATTTTCTGATATTTTAAGGTTTTCTGAATTATCATTTTGGAGTCTTATGATAATTATATGACTTTATTTGACCTCTATGTATTTGGCATTAACGCACCGAAAATAAATTCGTGGGCGTTACAAAGGGGGTCAGAACTTTCTAGAACTACACACTGACCCATGTTTTTTGTAATTTACCGTTCATATTTCGCGTTGCCACTGGTTGGAGAAGGCAAGAGATTCTAGGTCTATGTCCTTTCTTCTAGGGCTTTTTTTCCCCTTCTCTCCCTAGTTGATTAAGCCTGGTTTGGCCATTACGGAGTCACAGTGGTGCAACTTTGTATACTGATTGCAGCAGGTTGTGGGAGATCACGATTTGCCTTTGGTAAGGGCGGTATTTTCTACTGTGTCAAGGTGCTCACCGATGGTTGTGAGGGAATACCGTCAATCTTCAGCTCCGGCTTCTTGTTGGGTTGGAAGGATTTTCGTTTGGTTTTGATTGATGTTCCTTGGGATCGGCGGCAGCGTGTAGGTCAGAGACAATTGTGTTCTAGGCATTGGAGTGGGTCATGGAGTTCGAGGACACGTGGCATCGGCGAAGACACATGTCTAGCACTCGGAACGCGGCTGGCACTCAATTGGAGTCTTTTAATTGATTGTCCTTTTTCGTGATTATCTAGTTCTTTTTTGTTATTATCTGTTATAGGTTATGTAGTTTGTATTTTATTTATATGCTTTTGTGCGCATCCAATAATAATAATGATAATAATAATATTAGTAGTAGTAGTAGTTTAGTTACTATTGTTGTAGGGTTTATTTTATGGCAGTGCCTAATAGACGAAAATATTATCCGACTGTTTTTACTTGTCTTTTGACATATTTTGTAACCCTTTTAGTCGATGAACAGTAACTTTTAGCTGATGAACAGTAACTTTTAGTCGATGAATACTAACTTTTAGTCAATGAACAGTAACTTTTTAATCGATGAACATTAACTTTTTAATCGATGAATACTAATTTCAGTCAACTCAAAATTGTTTTCGGTAGAATTAAAAGTATTTTCATTAAAAGTGTTTTCGGTCGACTTAAAATTGTGTTTGGTATAATTAAAGGTGTTATTGGTCGACTTAAAGGTGCTTTTCGGTCGACTTAAAGGTATTTCAGTCGAATGAAAATTGTTTTAAATCGAGAGAAGAAACGGCTGAAGGATTTAGTCGAATTAAACTTGTATTGCTTTGAATGAATAGTGTAATTTTTCACCTCTATTGGATTCGATCGATTGAAAACTATTTTCGGTCGACCAAAAACTATTTCGGTCGAATAGAAACTTAAAATTTTTTCTCTTATAAATAGTCATCTTATTTCATTTCTAGCCTTTCTGGGTTCTCTATTTCTTTTCTTCTCCTTTACGCGCGAGAGAGAAAGAGAGAATGCTTGAGAAGTTTGTTTACTTTTACCCATGCAGTGGAAAAAGAGAAAGCTTGGGAAGCTCTCGAGTTCTAAAGTGATGCTTGGGGATTTGCATTCTTAAAGGCTTGATTAAGGTAAGGGTTTAATCTTCAAAGTTCAAATCAATGATGGATCAATCGCTCATGTACGTCTTTAGATTCTTTTGAAATCCGAACTTCTTCAAATGGAGATAAGTGATTCTTCCTCTCCTTTTTGTTTTGAACTTTGATAAGAATGACTTGTTGTCAATTCTATGATTTGTAAAAATCAAATTCCGTCGAATTTGTTTGACCTCAGAATTTGACGTATTGATATCTTTTGTTTCAGTGTTTTATGATTGTCATTATTTCATAAACTCTACTTATTGTTCGACAGATTCGTAATTTGATAATGTTATTTTGAAACCTTTGAATATGGTTTGAAATATCCAATATTTGATAACTGTTATTTTGAGATTTTGTTTTGGTAACTTTATGAGCCATGTCACAGTGTATGTGACTTATTTCCGACTTACACGCGTAGATTGAAACGTGGGCTAGCTCAGGGGGGTTGAGTTAGAGATCGCGATCTTATTTTCTGAATCGGCCTCATATATCAGGAATGATGTATGTGATCACTTTCTGAACCGGCCTCATATGTCAGGAATGACGTATGTGATCACTTCTGAATGGCGCTCTAGTGTCTATTTCCGTACTCACATATATTTTGGCATTTGATATTTGGTCTGATATCTCTACTGCCTGTCTTCGTACTCAGATATATTTTGGCATTTGATGTTTGGTCTGATCTCTGTTCCGTTGAAACTGGTGTGCCTGTGAAATTTTGTTATTCAGATATGTTTGACATTCGAAATCTTGTTTGATTTTCAGTTCCGTTGAAAACTTTTGTATCTGTCTTTGTATTCAGATATAGTTTGACATTTGAAATCTACTTGATTACCCGTTCCGTTGAAATATTTTGTGATTCTGAAATTTCGTTTCTCATATATTTTTGTTTTGTTTGATTGGTCCTTTGAGTGACCTTACTGGGCATTTGGCTCATTCCCTTATGATTTTTTCCTTTCAGGTGATTAGTAGGTGTGATTTCGGATTCGAAAGGCTAGCTGTGTAACCAAGAGTTAGCTGCCTTATTTCAGAGTTAGTATTGACATTTAAGTGTAACAACTAAGACAAGTTAGTGTTACTTAGGTTTGTTTTGAGACTCTGTATTTGAGAAATTTTGGATTGTATAAAAGCTTTCGGTCCCTGTCAGATATTGATGTATTTTGAAAATTATTAGTATATGCTCTGATTGACCGTTTGAGAGATTTATGATAAAATTAAAGATTTTCTGACTCCGTTTTTTTTTATATTTTAAAGTTTTCTGAATTACCATTTTGGAATCTTATGATAATTATAGGACTTTATTTGACCTCTATGTATTTGGCATTAATGCACTGGAAATAAATTCGGGGGCATTACAAATGGGGTCTAGAACTACACACTGACCTATGTTTTTCTGTAATTTACCGTTCGTATTTCGCGTTGCCACCGGTTGGAGAAGGCAAGAGATTCTAGGTCTATGTCCTTTCTTCTAGGGTTTATTTTTCTCCTTCTCCCTAGTTGATTAAGCCTAGTTTGGTCATTACAGAGTCACAGTGGTGCAACTTTGTATACCGATTGCAGCAGGTTGTGGGAGATCCCGATTTGCCTTTGGTAAGGGCGGTATTTTCTGCTATGTCAAGGTGCTCACCGATGGTTGTGAGGGGATACCATCAGTCTTCAGCTCCGGTTTCTTGTTGGGTTGGAAGGATTTTCGTTTGGTTTTGGTTGATGTTCCTTGGGATCGGCGGCAGCGTGTAGGTCGGAGACAATTGTTTCTAGGCATTGGAGTGGGTCATGGAGTTCGAGGACACGTGGCATCGGCGGAGACACATGTCTAGCACTCGGAACGCGGCTCGCACTCAGTTGGAGTCTTTTAATTGATTGTCCTTTTTTCGTGATTGTCTAGTTCTTTTTTGTTATTATCTGTTCTAGGTTATGTAATTTGTATTTTATTTATATGTTTTTGTGCACATCCAATAATAATAATGATAATAATAATATTAGTAGTAGTAGTTTAGGGATCCTGATCCGTAGTTTAGTTACTATTGTTGTAGGGTTTATTTTATGGCAGTGCTTTACAGACGAAAATATTATCCAACTATTTTTACTTGTCATTTAACATATTTTGTAATCCTTCCTGTTTAATTTTGATACAAATTTTTACTCTTCACTCAAAAAAAAAAATTTGCACGAAAAAAGATGGATTATAAGCAGGAGACCCACCTAAAACCAAATCTTTCCGCACATCTTCAAAACGGCACCGTGTCTCTCTACCTATTGAGCGACGTCGTAAGGTTATGGTTTTACATTATTCTATTGAGCTTTACTTAGGACCGCAGAAGCCAACGAAAGCGCCCCTCTTCTTCCTCCCTTTCACCGTGGAAATCACACTTTACATATTGCTTAGACCACAGCTTCCAACCCCTCCCGCCGGCAAACTCACCGTAATACGGCACGATCTCGTACCGAATTTCCAGTTCATCTCTCTCCTCTGATCGTCGCAACGAGAATTCATCAAGTTTTATACGGCGATTGATCGACCGATCGATCTGTTTGTACATAGATAGATACACGCGCAAAATACGTAGAAACATGTAAATATAGAAGTCCTAACTCCTAATACGTGGGCAAAGAGATACGACTTTGCGTTATAGTATCTCAGCACCAAGCAAGAATCCTCAAGTCATTTCAAGAATTCACTATGGAGGATTGGGTGAGCAGTGAAGAAGATTACGGGTCGTCTGATCGTGAGTCGCTCGATGGACTCGACAACGAAGAGCCTGATTCCCCGTGGGTCCCACCCAAAGGTTCGAACACCAAGGTATTCCATACGTGTGCTGCTCTTGACCGTTAGCAATTAGCTATTATTGTTATGTAATAATGTTGTTTAATTTGTTCTATACGAGTTTGAATCGGTCCTTACTGAGTTGCTGTTGTTTGTCCATTTTATTTATGCTATTACTCTCTAGCTTATTTTGTGGTTATGTAGCTTCCATATTTGTCTTTTTTGATAGATTGAGAAGTGTGTGATAGTGCTTCCTTAACCTGTCGTCTGTTAGAAATCTGTGGTCGCAAACTTGAGTGCCTTTGTTTGAAGGGAACAGCTTCTTTGCGATGAGGCTGCTAAGATCACCCCTCCCTAGACCTTGCAATGGCAGGATCCTTCTGCGCTCATATTGCTTATCATGCTGATATTTTTTCCATCTCCCAAATAATGATCAATGTATGCTAAGTTGCCAACAATCGCTCATCATTTGGCGTCTGCACCTCCCCTTTCATTGCACGGGTAGACGTTTAAAGTTGAGTAGCGAAATAAGTGCAGTGATGACATACATCTGTTACATAGAGATGACTGGATGCCGATATGGAAGAAAGACTTGAATTTGAAAAATTGAGACATAAAGATTACAGATCTAGAAAGAAATTTGATTTGAGTAAAAGCTGAATAACGAAATAAGTGCAATGATGACATACATCTGTTACATAGATATGACTGGAAGAACGATATGGAAGGAAGACTTGAATGTAAAAATTAGACTTCAAAATTAGTGACCTAGAAAGAAATTTGATTTGATTCATCAGTTAAGTGCAATTGCGCCTTATATACTGGCTTAAGTTTGCGAAATGCAGTCGAAGTAGGAAATCTGCTTTTGGATGGTTTGTAGAAAAGCTGCACGGAAGGTGCCGGGCCAGTGACGTGGCTTAGCACGCCACATTTTTGGAGTTGATGTACAGCATGGTTTTTCTTACATCTGGCGTAAGGGCTCTTACTTCCACAGTTAGCCTGCTCAAAAGAAAGTCCCCGCCCGTGACTTCTTCTTTTTGAAGAAAGAGAGTCACTGGTGTGGATTTAAACCCTATATCGAATTGTGAAACATTTGAAGAATAAAATGTGATATATGGTTTGCAGATTCATTTTTTATTGTCACCGCCCATGTCTGTTATTCTTTATGGCAGTTGAATATTCACGATGCTAAGCCCGTGGGCGTTTTGCAGGTAATCACAAAGGAATCACTGTTAGCTGCACAGGTAGGCAAAAAAGTAGCCAGTTTTTACTATCTCTCTCTCTCTCTCTCTCACACACACACACCCCCCCCCCCCCCCCCCCAACCCCACCACTCCCCACCAGAAAGGGAAAAAAAAGGTATCTTTTATGTTTTCCTAAAGTCTAACCATATCTGCTTCCTGGATACTGATATTATTCGTTATTTTGTGACTTTTGTTTAGAGGGATGACTTAGGTAGGGTAACAGATTTGCTTTCACTGAGGGAACACCATGCACGATCTCTACTTATTCATTATCGCTGGGATGTAGAGAAGCTGTTGGCAGTGCTTGTGGAGAAGGGGAAATCTTACCTGTTTACAGAAGCAGGCGTACCCGTGGTTGAGCATCAAGATCTTGATTTGTCAGTCTCTGCCTCTACGTTGATGTGCTATATTTGCATTGACGATGTACCTAGCAGTGAGGTGACAAGAATGGACTGTGGACATTGCTTTTGTAACAACTGTAAGAATTCTTCCCTTGATTGGAACATTTGATATGGTCCTATAGAGTGTAGAGTAATGCACAATTAGATCCACAATTGGCAGGCATAGCTGATGATGCTAGGCTAGAACAATCACAAAAATGCAATATTAGCTACTGCATGCTTGCTTAACTATAATGTTACTATTTTAAGTACTTTCCAGTGAGCTTTCAAGTTGATGAAAGTTTTTTTTTTTAATGTCGGTGCAATTTTGCTGCTGTACTTCTTAAAAGAGTGTAGGTTTTCATTATTCTGTTTTCATGCTGAAAATATATTTGGTCTTTGTGTTTGTTTTTGTTTTTAGGTTGGACAGAGCATTTTATTGTGAAGATAAACGAAGGGCAGAGTAAACGTATCAGGTGCATGGCACATAAATGTTTTGCCATATGTGATGAAGCCATCATAAGAAACCTAGTTAGCAGAAGGCACCCTGATCTAGCAGAGAAATTTGATCGATTTCTTCTTGAGTCGTATATTGAGGACAATAAAATGGTTAAGTGGTGCCCAAGTATTCCTCACTGCGGAAACGCCATACGTGTCGAAGATGATGAAGTTATCGAGGTAGAATGTTCATGTGGTTTACAGTTTTGTTTCAGTTGCTTATCTGAAACACACTCCCCTTGTTCATGTTTGATGTGGGAGTTGTGGACCAAGAAATGCCGAGATGAATCAGAAACTGTAAATTGGATCACAGTTCATACAAAGCCTTGCCCAAAGTGTCACAAACCTGTCGAGAAAAATGGTGGCTGCAACCTAGTAAGCTGCATCTGCGGGCAAGCATTCTGGTGAGAGTTATTTCTTCTTGCCTTCATTCCATTTGTGCATGTTCGTCAATGTTTCTGCTATCCAATGTATACAGAGCTGCTATTTTTGCTTATATGGGGGAATGGGAAAATTTGAATCTTTGCTTAAGGGCGTTCTTGGTGATACTATGGACCTGAAAGTGGTTGATTAATACACCAGAAATAAGTGAAACCGACAACAAATATTGTTCTGGATTTTATCCTTTATGCTTATCAGGCAGAATCAATACAATTAATGGGGGGCAAGTGATCATAATAAGATTTTCTATTGGTCTTCCAATTATTTACTTCCTGAAAGATATAGAGAACGGGGAATAAATCTATGAAGTTTTATGAGGTTTGCCTCTGTATTATTGTTTATGCTTGCACCATGCTTTGTCTACTCCTAGTATAGCTGATACATATTAGCTCCATCAATTATGTGGATTGTGTATAAAGCTTATACGTGCATAACTATGGGTTGGAATCCTTTGGAAACTGATAGGGGTGCTTGGCAAATTACGTGATAATTTTAACTTGAATTTATTAATTAGCCTCACTTTGTAAACCAGAAGCCAGAATATTTTGCATTTCAGGCAAATTGGGTTTTTGCATTGGGATCATTTCTGATGGTTTTGGCCATCACCCGTTCAAATTGCTGCAGAACGTAGATGATGGATTGAACTTATTAAGTATGACTGTATATGATCTTATTCGTCTGTTTCACAATTTTTAACTGAATATAAATGTTGGGCCTTTTTCGGCTGCATCTTGTGATTTCATCGTTCTTCTATGTCAACATTATATGGCCTACGGCTTGCTTCTTACTTAATTTACTCTTCACATAGTTGGCTGTGTGGTGGTGCAACTGGCCGGGATCACACGTGGTCTTCGATCTCTGGCCACAGTTGTGGTCGGTATAAGGAAGACGGAGAGAAAAAGGCTGAGCGTGCAAAGCGAGACCTATACCGGTACATGCACTATCATAATCGTTATAAAGCTCATATAGACTCCTTTAAGCAGGAATCTCGACTTAGGGAGACCATAAGAGAGAAGGTGTCAAATTTGGAACAGAAGGAGTTGCTGTTCAGAGATTTTAGCTGGGTTACAAATGGACTCTACAGACTCTTCAGATCCAGACGCGCTCTCTCATATTCATATCCATTTGCATATTATATGTTTGGCGAAGACCTGTTCAAGGATGAGATGACGGAAGTAGAGAGGAATATAAAACAGCATCTATTTGAGGACCAGCAGCAGCAGCTTGAATCGAATGTTGAGAAGCTATCCAAGTTTCTGGAGGAGCCATTTGATCAGTATGCTGAAGAAAAAGTTATGGGGATAAGAATGCAAGTCATAAATCTGTCCGTAATTATTGACAAACTCTGCAAGAAAATGTGAGTGCGGCTTTCTTGAAGCTTAACATGCAATTTATATTCATGAAAATTACATGTTCGCTAATTCGTTCGCAGGTACGAATGTATTGAGAATGATTTGCTGGGTTCTCTCCAATATGGTACTCATAATATAGCTCCATATCAGTCGAAAGGCATAGAGAAGGCAACAGAACTTTCTGTCTGTTGGAGTGCTAAAGCCTGCACTACTGACAAACGTCATAAATTAGACGAGCAGACAAAGGGTAAGTTGTTTGACTGTTCTGCAAAATTAACTTGGTCGATTTATTATAGTAGAAAAAAGCAGTTCAAAGTGTGATGATTCTGCGTCATTGCAGCAAGAACCCCTTTTACTATAGAGTGCACAGTGTTAACATAGTCGTTTTCTATTGATGAACCAAAAATTTGTGATTGCCTTTTATCATTACACTGGAGTCCTATTCATTATGGAGAGTGAATTGTTAATGATGCATTTGGAATAGGCGGAAGCCTGAGCTCTCCTATCAAGATATGTTTTGATATCATGTACTTAATGTAAGGGGTCAGTGGATTACATTATTGAAAATCACATGAAATTCAAAACTATATTATGCATAAAAATAGGTAAATACTAAATACATGATAACGACTAAATTGATGGGCAAGCTGCTGCTTCGATTATGCCCTAATTTAGAGCTAAATCCTAAAGTACCCTTATATTAAATCTCAGAAAGCACAATTTAGTGCCCAAATGCGTTTATAAATTTCATCTAGGACACCTTGTATTCTTAACCTAAAACTTACGAACAAGCAAGCTCAAATTTGTCTTATCCCAACCACACTGCCGAGGACCCTGACATTCAAGCCTAGGTATTGCACTGATAACATTAAATGTTTATAAAGACCCCCAAGTCATACTATTTGCAGTTTAGCCTAAATACTTTTATAAACTTCATTTAGGACCCAATACAACATTCTAACTTTGAGCTTATGCACAAGCAAACTCCTGATATCTTCGATAAACTAAACTGCAGTGATATAGTCTCGTTGATGCTTAGAACAAGATAGATAATATCTAATAGTATCTTGATAGGAGAGTTGGGGCTTCCGCAATTCCAACTGCATCATGGAGCAAAGGTGATTATGATTGATGGGCAAAGTTTATTAGCGGTGTACATCAAAGGGCAAAATTTAGTTGTTTCAAGGGCACATTTTGCGCACTATTGCTGTATCCCAAGTTCCAATAAATAGGAGAAATCTGGCTCTGCCGGTACCTGAACAATTTAAGGCACTATCTTTGATTACAAAGTTATCCGACTTTTTGCTCTTCAGTATGGTAACTTGCCTTGTAGCCCACAAATTGCAACTTTTGTAGGTTTATAAAGGGCGCCCTAGTGCACAAGGCTTCATTGATTGGGGGGGTCTGGGGAGGGTTGATGTAAGCAGCCTTTCCCTGAAGAGGCTTTTCCGAATATCGAACCCGTGACTTTCCATTGTGCCATGGCTTCCCCAACTTTTGTAGGTTTGAGGCATATAAAAAAATAACTTCTATGGTTTATGCTCTGAGACCAAAGCTTAGTAGTACATTCCTTGGGGATTGGATATGTTATGTGATTCAGTGTTAGGTTTCTGTACAATGGATTTAGACAGTGAAGAAAGCATGGTACTTGGTATCCTGTAGATTATGCATATGTCCATTTGAATTGTTTTTACATGTTTCTAATCTTTTCTTTATATCTACTTGTACCTATGTTACATGGACTTTGTACAAGTGTCGGGTCGGATATGTGTCTGTCGGATTTGTCTAATTTTTACAGCACAAGACATGGGGACACGGCAAAATATTCATATCAACTATTACTTTTAGTTATCTCTAAGCTGAAATGGTGTTTCATGTGACACACATGGTTTTAACTGAGAACTTGTATCATCTCAAAGTAATAACGAATTGAAAGAAACACTATAAGACAATGTTCATAGTTGTATATCCTATGAGATGTGTTTGACACATATCTCGTACCCATGTTCAAGTGTCGAGTGTCTGGCGCGGGTACTGAAGCATGCTGAAGAGTCCATGTAACATAGACGTCTGCAACTTTTGCCCATTCAGTAGTTCCTTTTGTCATAGCTCAGTAGAGGCATATTTCGTGAAGCCAATATCTTTTTAATAAACAACATTTCTGAACGTGCTTGTAGGAAGCACGACACAATCTGATCAACCATCAGGCTCCAGGAGTTCAGATGATATCGGGTGTCCTTTGTCGAAGCGGGCTAGAACAGGTGGCTTTGGAGCGGGCTTGTTTGATCTTAACTTGCCTGCGGAGGTCAGTGACAGAAATTGATATTAGAGGTGCTATTTATTTTAGGCACAAGTGTACAGCTCTAACTCGAGAGCAATTATCTTTTGAATTAATGACCATTGAGCAGATGAAATACCAGTGTTTCACCCCTTTTTGTGACCTCTTTTGTCCATCAAATCTTTTTATTAGACACCTTCTTAAGAGAAAACTAGGATTTTCTCGGTTTTGCCTCCGTGCTATTAGTCCTAATAATCTGGATAGCCATTATTGGGCTTACATTGACTTGTATATTCTCTACTGACATCTGGCAAATGCTCTTATTAATCTGACTTTTGCTTCTTTATTTTAGGGTCCACATTCGTGGATTCCAACTAGGTGTTTGTATAACGTAGAGTATTTGTCATGGATGAAGGGCGTTTGAATTGATTCCATAAGCAAACGAATCCCTGTATGTTATGGTACATTTCAAATCCATCGAATTATTCGTTGCATTTAAGCAATGCCTATACCCATTTAATCAAACTTCCTCATTTCCGCTACCTTTGCTTTTCCATGGGAAAGTGGATTGTCGTTGAAGTGCCGGTAGCTGTGAAAGATGTTGTCATCTAGGTATTGGTTAGTGCATAGCCTTGGGCATTATTGTTGTTTTACGAGCTCAGGCCCGAGCTTTGCTGGGCTGTTGTTCTATGTAAGAGTAGTTTTGTAGAGAATTGTATGCTTACGCAGCCACATAACTTGCAGCCAAGTATCGCGTCTGACAACATTGATGAGTGTGTCTTTGTTGAGCCCCCCGTAATATAAACTATGTGGCCTTAGAAGGCATTGGAAGATGCAGAAGAGCCTGGACCGGACAGGTAGGCGCTTACCAAGGGTTGAAGATGCTTTTTGCTCTTATTTTTTGCATTGATTAACTTGCTCAAACGCTTTTGGAAAGTTCGCTCCTCTGTCTTTTTCTGGCTTCCTAGCTCTATCTCTCTGTGTGTGTGTGTACGCTGTGTGTGTGCGTGTACGCTGTGTGCGCGCGCGTACACAGAGAGAGATAGAGATTGTATGCAAAATTGGACTCAATTGACAGGCATGCTGTGAAACTTGCAAGAAAGGAGTTGGTGCATTAAGCTTGTGCAAAAGCATCGATGACTCCCCACCCTCCATGAAACTCGCACTGATCTCAACGCTAAACCAATCTTGAAATCTCTTATGAGTACCCAGTTTTGTTTTACAAACATGCTGCATTATTATATTACTAAGATAAGGTCAGCTCTTGGTCTTAGCTTCACATGAAAACATTTTTCATAGTAATTGTTTGACCTTCCAATGATTTTTATACTATACGAAGGCCATAAAGTAGTATCTGTCAGAGACCTTTCTAGAGTATCTTTTGATATAGTGGCACTAAGTTTAATGACTTCGAAATTTGCTGAGTTTTTGTTGTTTCCTACCTAACAAAGTCATTAAGTTCAACTCAAAGCTTTAAATTGGTCTTTCAAGCATGTTTGTCAGGTCCTTAAGAAACCAGTATTTGACTACTCGAGATCAAAATAATTTATTTTCTTAACATATTTGTCATTGATAAGTGGGAACAAATTTTTAACACCTTCGTTTGTTTTGGATCTCGCCATCGTGACTCGAGCCAACATTTAGGTAGCGTATGAAAATTATTTGATTTTCTATTTTTTCTCTAATTTTATAAATTAGAGAAAAAATACTTTTGACATACGATTTTCGTTTTTTTTTTCCTTTCAGTTTTAGACATCAGTTTTAAAACAGGGTTGTTTCTTAAGTCTCCCATTTAGGAGTTTTAAGTTTTTCAGTTTTGGTATTTATTTTGAGAACACCACCCCACCACTCTCTCATCTCATCGGCCGCACTGCACCCTACTGCCGTCAATCAAAAAAAAAATTCAAAATAAAAATTGGGTAGTCAAACACCCAAAAGAAAAAAAATTCAAAATAAAAATTAGGTAATTAAACACATTTGTTTTTGTAAAAAATAAAAACTAAACTGGTTTTGGCTTTTGTATTTTTAAAAATAGAAAATCAAAACCGGAAGTGATTTCAAACAAACCCTTAGTTTCATAGTAGCCTTTCATGTCATGTACACTGAGAAAGTTCTTACCGTTTCGATCCTAACGGCAGAAGAGAAAATTCTTCACGTGGAACTAAAATTCAAATGCAGTCTCAAGCTCGTGATGTTCACTCCCACTTTTGAATTAAAGATCTCGAGCTAAGTTCTTTGCAGCTCCCCCTCTAATAGTAGCACTATAGTCCGTCCTTATTCGCAAGGAAGTATCCACACTTAAACCGCTTCTGCATTACAATTTGATGAACTGTACAAATTAACTCGTACCTTTTTACCTTTTTTTACTTTGTTTTATGATAGTTAAATTCACAGTGGCAGGGTCAACTAAGCAAAAAAGAGATCTTTTGGGTTGAAACATCGCCCACAGAAGATATTGTTTCCCCTTTCTTATGCGGTGAAACAGGGCTAACCCCCGTCCCATGAGAAAAGTTGAAAAGCTTTCTTCACCAGTTTGTGAGCTGTGACTCCACAATCCACAAAATGGGTCCTTTTCTTTTGGTTGTCTTCCGAATTTCACCAGGAAACGAAAATTAGACAAAGGGGAAAGCCTACCAAACAAAGTCATTTCATTTCCGGCATTCCTTTCCCTTTTCCTTTGACCTTCACCTTTCAGCCCTTTTGAGGTTGCTTTCTTTTATCCTCTTGCAAGTGCATCACCTAAAAAGCCCATTCTCACTGTAATCCTCATTCTGAATATTGCTAGCGCTTTTACAGTCACACAAATGAAATCCTAACAAGGGTACACTAAAACCTTGTATAAGCTACCCTTGAGCTCCGAGCGTCCAAAAAAATAGAAAAAAAGAAAAAAAGGTAGTAGCAGATAGGAATTCTAAGTTTCAAGTCAATATACAGTCTTCCCCCTTAGTTTTAGCATTATTATTATGCACTTGTTACGTGTGGGGTATGATACATAAACCTTACTCTTTCGGGTAACGTATACAAAAACAGCTTGAATTTTCTGCAATAAATACGGCAGGGATTTTAAGGTAAGAAGGCTTGGCAGCTGGGATGAGTGGTACCAGGAGTTGTGTCCCCGCATCTTGGAGGGGTCTCCCCGCCCCAAAAGACTCCATAGAGAAAGTTTCTTTTGGACTTTTTTTTTTTTTTTTGTTTTGAGAAAAAGAATAACGATTACCGCTTACCACTCCAGACCTTACAATTGTGAGAAGTCTCGTGAACGGATGAACTGCAATTATGGATTGATGTCACGCTACCATCTATTCTTTGAGAAATCTTTTTGTAAGGATGAGTACCTGATCGGCGTGACAACTCTTAATAAAAGTGGGAGCCCATTTTATCGCTCATGGTGCATGTTTAAGCGATACATTAACTTTTTGCTCGAATGGCTAGTCTAACGGACGTAGCGCACCTAAAATCTTCGAAGGAAACTCGTACCGCATTCAAGCATTTAATGCCGAATGCTACTGTCTGACTTTCTTCGATCAAAAGACCCCAACCAATTTACTTCTTTTGATGCAAAAAAGCACCCTTACAAAAGCCACACAATGTTGGCAATGTGGCATTGCTTTCTAAGACAAGTGACTAGTCAAAAAAGATTAGCCTTTATTCCAATTGCTCCACACACTTCATGCACGAGTCTGTGTATGGATATTAGCATATAAGCATTATGATGCACTGGCTATCCTAGTGGATGCTACAACTCATAGTGTTGGAATAGGAATATCTGATAGATTTTGGTTCAGCTTTCACAGATAACCCAATTTCGTTGTGACCAGTCTCTCTCCATCACACCAGGTACTCGGCCTCTCATGTGCAGAGCAAGCAGGGCATTGTTGCTTCCAATTTAATGCTCTTTGGATGTTTCTTATATTGGGTTCTTGTTTCTGTTCAGGAATTTGTCAAGATCTGTTGGATATACCTTAGGGTGCATTTAATGCTGTTTCAGTGAGAATTCTTTCGGAAGTGGTGTCTTTGATGTCACCCAGTTGCATATATTCTTTGTGTTGGACTGGACTATTCATGAAGGGATGTGCATGGTTCTTCCTTGAAGCTCTTCAAGTCATATGGAAGTTATAGCTACTTCAAGGCTCAAGCTTTTTAACAGGTGCTGCTGCTTTCGATTCCCATGCCCATTTACTTTGTTTCTTCCTCCCCGCGCACACACACACACACACATGCATATCAGTTGGTGTTCTATGCAACCTATGGTTTTCTTCAACTACATTGGCTTCACTGATTTCCTGTACGACGAAAAGGGCTTTGCTGGGAAGGAAAACTCAAGCTCTAGAAAGGGAACTTCTTGGAGTAGTCAGTTCCCTCTACTGTTAAAAGCTTGCATTTGCGGCTCTACAAACAAAAAAGTTGTGAAGTCTTTTACTTAAACAGACAAGACCATTGCCACCTCCTAACCTTCTTTTCCTCTTTGGTTTGGCTTGTCGAAATTAGATAGTAAAGATTACACACATCGCTAAAGACTACAGAGTTCTGAATGAGCAGAAACGCAGAAAGTTAGAAAGAGCTGTAGACGGAGTTGTACCAAATTTGCCAACTTATTAACTTCCACAATGCCACTTCATGTTAAATTATTTGTTTCATTTCTCTTGACAGTTGTCTCACTGGGAAAGATATCGACAGAGATATGCTGGATAACAACTTCAAAGCTTCTCATCATCTTAAGTTGGTAAAAGTGTCATATTATACTGGAGTTTCTTGCTTTAAAGACTCCAGAAGTTCAACAATCACAATTACTCAACTGCAATATGAGTGTGTATCCAGTCTTCTCACTTTAGTTTGTTTCGCAATAGGATATGGGACAACTGAAGAGTGGGATTGAAGCTAAGAAAAGGCAATTACCTAGCACTGAGGACCACAATTCTCTGAAGGAAGAGGTAAAGTCTCATTTTGTAGGCCCAAAATATTCCAAGCATGTCAAGTTTTGCTGATTGGTTTTGAAAAGGTTAATGAAACGTCTTGTTTCAATTTCCTTTTTCTCTTTGCTCCTCCTAAACTAACTTCATAATCCCCATAAGTTTCTATTAAATCTGAAAAAGTGCCATGTGCATGAGGCTAAAGTGTCGATCAGGAAAACCAAAAATGCATATTGGCAAGGACTTATGGCCAATGGCACGAACAATGACACCTGCTTAACTGCAATTTCTTGCAATGAAAAACCAAATGTGGAGAATAAGGGAAAAGAGGAGAGAGAGAGAATGAATCCATGTAAACGGAATTTTTGAATAAACACCAAATTTAACAGGTGAAATTGTTTGATCCACTTGTGACATGTTGCTTACTGTTGCCCACTTTTGCAGATTCTACAACTTCAGAAACAACTTAAAGACCAAGTTGTGGTACGTTGTGAACTAGAGAGGGCGTCTAGTTATGAGCGTGCTTTGCACGAATCTACAGATGAAAACTCAATTGCCAAGGTTTCTCACATTCTTCATCCCCTTCATATCACAAGATGTGCAAAATGCTAATAGTTGCTTGTTGCTGATGCCTGTGAACCAATATTCACATCATTGGGACGCTTCTAATTATTGCATACATATCTGAAGAAAGATAAGGAAAAAAAGAAAACAATAGTTAACTAAAAAGTAAAAAACTGTTTGCTACTGAAATTTACTGGATGTCACTCTGTTGGTATCAAACGCTGATTAACACAATAACATTGGTCTTTGCCACTATGACATGCAAATTAGGAAACTAGAAGAGGCAATGGAATCCCCTACAATGGCATCCAAAATTTATTCTCATTACAGATAGAAGGACATATGCCATTAACACCGCTGGAAATATGAAACAGCTGATCTCAAGAGGCTATAACTGATCTTAAGTTTTTGCTTCTGTAGTAATTCCTGTATATTTGCAGTTGGTTATTGATCGGTGTTTACTTACCCTTTTTGTGTTCTTTATTGTTATGTCAACTACTTTTTCTAAACTGAATTTTCGTTGTTACTTCTACTTTAATGCAGCCCGCCAAGGATTTGATCAAAGAAATTTCCATTTTGGAGATGGAAGTAATTTATTTGGAGAAGTATCTGCTTTCATTATATCGTAAGACATTTGATAAGAGAGTATCATCCATGCCTACAATGGGTGAAATATCAAAACCGGATTCAGCCACCCAAGAAGGCACTTTGTTGGAAGTCCCAGGATATGAAAATCTAGTCACTAGGAGCTGCACGCTGCCTCGAGATTCAAAAGCTAATCCATCTAAAGAATGCTCTGGCAGTTTGGGAGGACAGGAACTAGTAGATTCAAGTATTCATCGCAGCCTGTCCTCACTTTCTCACTGTTCAGCTTATTCTTTCAGAACTCCTCCACTGGGAGCTCTTGCTGAAGCTGTACACTCGCACCATTCATTGCCTTTATCGATGTTGGAGGTAAGTTAATATAAGAAGATCATTGAAATGTGCAATCTGTTCAAAGATTTAGCTACATAGAGAACCTAAATGTGTATTTTGCTGTTCTCACGACAGCGTGGTCAGGGTGCTAGTTCGAGTGTTAGTCTGGCAGAACATCTTGATAACAGTATGTCTGATCATGTCCCGGAGACACCAAACTGGCTTTCAGAGGAAATGATTAAATGCATTTCAGCCATTTATTGCCAACTTGCTGACCCCCCTGTGTTCAATCATGGTTTCGCTTCCTCTCCTATTTCATTTTCATCATCAACGAGTGGATCTCCTTCGCGAAGTCAGTACGATATAGGAAGTCCACGATGTGGAGATTATTCATCATCAAATTCATGGTTGAACCACCCTTTCCACACTGAAGGATCGAATGAGTTCAGTGGGTCATACTCGACAATGGTAGAGGTGCAAGGGATTTTTAGAGACGATAGCAAGTTAAAAGGTGTTGAAGATAGGATTCAAGATTTTAGGTGAGTCTTAATCCTTGAGCTTTTTGCTTTGCAATCTTCTTACATTGCTTTCGTACTTTTCTTTTCTCTGGTGGCTACCAAATGAAGGAAAGGTTAGATCAAATATAGCATTTCAATTCTCAACTCTCAATTCTTTTCCATCTCCAGAGTACACTGAAAAAATGTCTGGTCCTAGAGTGCAAATTTTCGATATCCAAACAGTTTTTCATATGCTTTTGGTTTTGCGATTTACCATATTGATCGCAAGGCTGCAAAGTACCATATGGAGCACTTTGCAGAAGGACTTGAGCATAGGGATGTCCTGCTTCAAACATCATATGCTTTAAGCCCTTAGTGATTTCCTTGATAGTATAAATCTCCTTTAAAAAGCAAAGTTTCTTTTGTTGGTTGCAGGTCTCTTGTCTCTCGGTTGGAAGAAGTTGATCCTAGAAAGATGAAACGTGAGGAGAAGCTAGCCTTTTGGATCAATGTACACAATGCGCTAGTGATGCATGTAATACTCGATAGCCAAAAATCAATTGCAGTAATGTTTGGTTTGCTGCTTTCAGTGTTTGTGCTCTCAGGAAGTACGTTTAACGTATTCCACATGTTATGCATTGTTACAGGCACTTTTGGTATACGGGATTCCAGAAGGTAATATGAAGAGGTTCTCTTTACTGCTCAAGGTAACAACATAGTCATCGATTTCCTTTGAGTATATATAGGGGAAATAGATTTTCCTAACTTCAAAAACTTATTAACAACCCAGGCTGCATATAACATTGGTGGGCGCACCATAAGTGTAGATCTGATACAAAGTTCCATTTTGGGATGCCGGTTGCCTCGTCCAGGACAGGTATATGTTACAAAATTACAGTATCTAAATGAATATGCTTGGAAGTGCACATGGTTGTGCTTTATTGGTACTAATGAAGCTTCGGCTGCAGTGGTTTCAATCTCTGCTTTTTCCCAAGGCAAAATTCAAGGCAGGAGATGCACGAAGAGCATATGCAGTAGAGATCCCACAGCCTCTCTTGCACTTTGCACTATGTTCAGGAAGCCATTCCGATCCAATGGTACAATCTATAAGCCAGGAAGTCCTCAGTTATTTCTTTTCATCAAGTTACTTCTTAATGAACAAAGAGAAGGTAGAAAGGCATAATAGTCGGGATGCATTAGGAACGGACTATACATTCTTCAGAGGCTAGTTCAAGCCACCTTGTATTAGCCATCTTGAGGAACACACAAGATTTTTCGGGCAACAAGATCAGCTTAGGTCAAACTGGAAATATTGAAGACAGTTAGACTTAAAACCCCATGAACAGCTTTTGAAGCATGACTTCTCTTTTTTATCAATGGAACAAGGACTATGAACTGCATACTCTTCCTTACTTCTCATTCTTATGCGCTTTATAACTATATAGGTTCGTATGTACACTGCCAAAAGAGTGTTCCAGGAGCTAGAAATGGCAAAAGAAGAGTATATGCAGAGCACCTTCAGGCTGCACAAGGAACATAAGATCCTTCTACCCAAGATTGTGGACTCTTATGCAAGAGAATCAGATTTCTGCCCAGCTGGGCTGGTGGAGATGATAGAGCATTTATTTCCTGCTTATATCAGAAAAAGCTTTCAGCAAGGAAAACTCGGGAAGAAAATCGATTGGATCCCACACAACTTCAATTTTCGCTATCTGTTTGCAAGGGAACTGGTCAAGTGATTGTGTCCTTAATCCATCAATCACCAGAGGCAGCACGTTAGCCGAATGACAAATGAACCTTAATGGTATTGCCAAGTTTAGTGGTCTCATGCCATCAAAAGAACGAAAATCAAAGCGGTTCAAGATCACTGAGTTGGAGAATATGATCAACAGTTACCTCTAGTGGACTGACTGATCAAAATCCAGCAGAGAAGTATAATGTAAAGTCTCTTTCAGCTCCTCGAGCTTGAGCTTGTTTGATCACCAGTTTTCGTATGGTTGTGATTCAACTGTAATTCTTAATTGCTGCACCCCCATGTTCTTGTTAGAATGCTGCACAAAGTTTGAATATTATGAACTTGTTCTATTGAATAAAATTTTTCTCCTGAGTTCTCTGGCTGCCATATACATTACTCACCCAAAAGCTACCCAGAAAGTTCCTCTCTCCTCTTCTCAGGTCAAACGCAAGGGGCTTTGGACGTTATTTTGGTCGTACAAAAGAAGCATGTTATTAGCTATTAGCTAACGATACATCAAACAGAAAAAGGGCAGAAATCTACAACCACAAGGACCTGACAAAAGATAGAGAAGTTGTCAGCTGTGACGTTACATCTTGGACGACCGAAAAGAGAGCGATATCAGTAGTAGCGTACCCCAACTAGTTTGAATAAACGCTAAAATAGTAACGTTGAACCCGCCCAGTTGACGAAAAATTTCAATATATCCTTTCCACCCTCCCCATATGAATTGCAGTAACATTGTTCTGCACTGACATTTCTCTTGGCTACATATCCGTTACTAAAAAATTGTATTTGCCTTTGACAGTTATGCTTCTTTATCTGGTTGTACGTCATTTCTGCCTCTCTGAAATCTCTGTATATGCCTTGAAAAATATTCCCTTGGGGGGTAGCAGGCTATCACAACTTGGACCTCAATTCAGTAAAGATGCAAACGAAGTACCTTTTCGGCCCGTTACGGTGTGTAAAGAGGCCCACTTTTATACCACGACATGGATTCATTGGATGTTGACTGTCTAAAAAAGGTTGGCTAGTTTTGGTCCGGCCCAGTTATAGCCTCAAAGGATTAGCCCGATGGTGAAGAAGATTTTCACATTTCTTTAAGTTCAAATCTTGAGGCCATCGGCGTTGATGTGAACAGTGCGCTCTTAAAAAATATATTAAAAGTGCTGATTGTTAAGTTTACTTACTTTGACTTGACAAATATTTTCGATACCAAGAAGATCAGCAACTTTAAACTAAATTTGCGGCTTCACAAACTTTCGTATAGTTTCATTAAGAAACTTCTAACATTTTGACGAAATTAATGTCTCGATCACAACATTAATTTTCTTTATGATTTCTTGAGATGGGCAAGAAACATAACGCGTACGATCATCTTACAACTAGTTTTCCTTGTGATTTCTCAATATGGACAAGAAAATAAAAGTCTTGAAAATTATTTTCTCCAAGCATAGAGATAAATCATGTGCCAAGCAATAATTCTTCATCACGAATTTTTTAATAAAAAAGTCTTTGTCAGCATAATGATAGGTAATAATACTAACAACGCATTTTTACTGACTACTAATAAATTCCTAGAAGTCATAAGTTAATTTTGACAAAATATATTAATTAAATACTACGGTTGCAAGAGACTATTATATAACTTTCACTGGCCCTAATCATTTTATTTTGCCTTTTCATGTAAGTATACAGAAATTTGTCGCCCATATAAAAAGGAGTGCACTACTCAAAAGAATGTAGAAAAAATCTTCAAATCAACAGAGGAAAAATATGAAGAAAGATGCTCAAAAATAATTTTCCCGTTTGACAACGAGAGAAGCTTTTTGTTTGCAAGGAAAAGGCTTTTGGCATGTAGTTGTTAATTACGAAGCAGAAGAAAAAGTGTCATCTGCTCAGGAATCACCAGAATCACTTGTATCGAAGAGCCCTCTTTCATTTTGGCGCTTCTTGCACCTCCTCACTACCTCCAAACCCATCAAGAAAAACACACTTGATAATCCAAATTTTGAATCACAAGACGAGAGAGATGGATGAAGAAGGCATTGGACTGGTGTTGGCCCGAGCTTCGGAGCTCCGATCCAAGATTACCCACTGCATCGACAAACCATCCACCACTCTGCAAGCGGTAGGCCCAAATGCACAAAAAGAAGATCAAGAAGCAGTCGAAAAAAACCCGACAATCGAAATGGGCGAGGCAGGCGAAGAAGAAGAAGCAGCAGAAGAGACCCTTTTGCACATTCGTGATGCCCTCGAGTCGCTAGAAGCTCAGCTCTCTTCTTTGCAGGTCTGCGTTTTTCTTTAAATCGTTTGTAAGGTTTATTCTGATTAGGGTTTTATTAGAAACCCTAATTTTTATATCAGTTCTTTATCTGTTCACTGAATTGGTTGCTTATTATGTCACTTTGAATTTACTATGATGACGTCGACAAATTGTTTTGCCTTAAAGAATATAGAGTAGGTGCAAAATGACTTCATGCTGCTCCTGCTTTTGCCTGTTAGCAAAACAATTAAAAGATCTTATGCGTGCAAGCGAGAGGAGTTAGCAAGCAGCTAACTTATTTTCACTGTAAAAACAAGCAGTGACAATATTTATCGTTCGCGTACCTAAGTATATTTGTAGAGATGTAAACCAGAAATTTCTGCTTTGCCCAATCACTTAAAAATGACACCTTGGAGGAGTTCTCATGGGATTATGAGAAGGTGGGTCCTGCCGTTGGTCAAAACTCAAAAGGATCATAGCTGTGATGTTATTGAAACCTTAAAGATAAGAACAAGATTGATATTGTCACTTACAAGAACATGTGGTAGTGCCCCAAGAATAGTATATTTTCTAGTATCAGTGTTTAAGTAATTTAATTTTTCATTTTCTTTTAGTGTCTTTTTTCTTATTTCTCTTTTCCTTCAGATAAGTCTCAAAGTTCTGTAACTTCAAGCATATGGGTTGTCACTGATTACTTTAGGTAGGAAGGCTAAGTAACTAGTTGGTTTATTTGATTCTTCAGTGAAAGTACTCTCTTTTTCTCTATTCTATATCTGTGGGTTTAACAATAACGATGAGATATGCATTCACAGCCCAATACAAGCAGAAGTGACTTTTAATATCTTTAGTTAGTAAACGAAAAAATCCATCTTTCATCTTCGCACAAACCGGGAAAACAAAAATGTACAATATATATATATATATATATATATATATATATATATATATATGATCCATTATATATGGAGTATATTTGAAAGATAGATTTGTCAGTCGTACTATGTCGCGGACGGGGGGTATCGCGGACGACTGACAGGCCCTGACGGGTTCCGCGGCGGACGGGCCGTCCGGACATAGTATTGACAGGCCCACACATGTGTGGTATGACTTTTCTGTGTCATTAATGTGGCAGAGAATGTTAGGACTTTGATCCTGATGAACAAATCTTCATGAAGTTCGTTGGCAACAGATTGCCATTGGGGAGCACACTCAATTAGCACATCCACCTGCAGGCTGGAACCATTCATGAAATTTGGCAACAGATTGCCATTTTGTTCTGTCTTCAACCTCCTCCATTTCTATCACCCTTTATCAAAAATGAAAAGTGATCAAAGCACATCATAACTATTTGAAGCGGCAAGATAGAAAGAGAAGGAAGAGTTTTCAAATGGTTGTGGCCTCGATCGCCACTCGCACGCTCACAGATCGTTGTGTCTTGATCGCCGGACACGGGAGGTGCTGTCCAACTAGGAACCACCGTCTTGAAGGAGCTCATCCGTTGTCCAGAGCTGACAACACAGATGTCTCTTTTCTATAGTCCGCTACATAATGTAGCGGACGGTTTTTTTGTTTCCGCTACATTATGTAGCGGACGAACTTACGTAAAAGAAGATTTGGACCGTCCGCGATACAATGTAGCGGACGGGTGGACAAAAAGGCCGTCCGCGACATAGTATCGCGGACGACTGACAGTTTTCCTGGGCCGTCCATCTTTCAGGATGGACGGCCTAGGTCGCGCTAGCAAATACTCCATTTTGCTAGCGCTATCAATGGATCAGCTCCCATATATATATATCCCATCTTTGTAAGCAATATTTGGGGGAGAGATGGGGGTTGGGGGTTGAAACCCTGTGAAGGCAGATTTATTGAGATGAAGTAAGGGAGGGGTGTCCCCTGTGCATTACATTGATATTTTCATAGTGACGCTCTGCTCAAAAGGCTATTTTGGCCACAGATCTACCAAGGTCCTAGACCCCCTGCGGTACTTTCTCTCTATTTTATCTTTCCTGTCAACTTAGTGTGGAGCATTGTGAGCCTTATATAAAGTGATTATGAGTTATCCCTTTGTGTGCTTCTGGCAGCAGGAGCTTATTGTCTTAAAGTTTACACAAGGCCTTGTGAGGAACTTTTGTATGATTATCATTGAACGTCATCTACTTAATCTGCGGACGGTGTTTTGCAGTTACTCAAACATCATCGTTGCTTCATATGGATGACACTAGCATGGGCTGGACATCCATGGATGTGGCTCCTTGGGCTAGATTAGTCAGGTTTGCTTCTTGCAGTTGCTGTCTAGCCCAACTAACATAATAATGGCATGTTCGAGTTGGTAAAGGCAAGACAAACATGTATAAGGTAGTGGTTCTTGCAATGGTGCATGACAAGGTGGGGACCATTGGGTATAAGTGCGCTAAAGCAGTTAACTTGCACTCTAAAGACTAGAAGGAAATGTAGCGGATGCTTGTGATGACCAGCAAGCCACATGACTCTAGATGTCTGATACAAGATTTAAGGCATTGCTAAAGATGACATGACGTCTTGTAACGGTTTGTAGTTTGATGGGTGTCCGTGCAATGGTTGGTGGCGTTGGATTATCGAAGGTTTCAATTTGGAGGGATTTCTATATGCTACGGAGTTAATAGGCTCTACTATTTGTTTATAGCTGAGACTAACAGCCATTAGGAAGAATGGGTGGCCTTCCGGTCATCAATAACATTCCTTTGGACATTAGTGAGGAAGTGAAGATGATCAGTTAGACTTGTCTTACATTTCAATTTGGGGGCTTTCTTCACCTATGTGGAGTATGGCGGAGACTAGCAGCCATTATTAGGAATGGGTAATGGATGAAAGAAAAGCAGGGGAGTCAAAATGTAGTCTTGCTCCTTTTGTAAGAGGAAATGCAGAGAGGTAGGGTATGAGGGAATGTAGAGGGGTAAAGAAGGGGTACTACCAGCAAACTTGAGCCTATGGGGAGCACTGGAAAAGGCCGGGAAGTATATGTATCGGTATAGTGTTTTTTTTACTGAAAGGGAGCATGTTGGCAGATTAACCACTTGGTGTAAACAGAAAATGGTGCTCATATTTGGATTGCATAAGGGCGATAGACATGTGATCTGACTTCCAAGGGAGAGGTGTCTCACAATGATGCATGACAGGGTATGGCCTTTTTTGGGATGATGCAATGTGAACAACGTAGCAATCCAAAACCAGCTGTCAGTTCTGCCAGGATGTCTGGTGGAGTCCAGCAACAGCAACGGGGAGGAGGGCTGGGGGTAGGTGAGAGGGGTAGCTTGCTTATTACTATGGCACCATGCATTATTGAAATCTTATGGTTGACTATAGGAGTTGTACTGGTAGTCTTGTGTTTTTACTTGCTATGGGACGCACAGTTGTCTCTTTGCAATCCTTGGTTGGCTTCCTTCTGTAAAGCGATACTGGTTTATAACAGCTAACTGAGATCCCTGCTGCATTAGCTCGTGACTGCTGTTTTGTTTTGATATGTGCTATTTTCAGGGTAGATAATTCTCTGTAGAAAATTTTGGTAATTGATGTGCATCCTGACTAGTGGCATGGACTTCTTTGGATTTTGTATGGAAATCGATATTTTCTAAACTCTGTATTCCTCATTTGAACACTCTTAACACTGGAGCATTACTATTATATTCCTTAATAACTCTCTGCAGAAAATTTTGGTATCTGATATGCATCCTGACTAGTGGCATTCACTTGTACTGATCTAGTACAGAAATCGGTCTTTTATAAACTCTTATCACCTTCCTCGTAATTGTTTTTAGTGCAAGCCATAGTGCTATTGTCATTAGGGAAGTTTATACAAAGTACGATATAGTCTTGCTCATGAAATTAGTTTAATGTATGTTACTGAGTGGTATATTGAATGAGAGAACTTCTGCCGGCCCCCGCCCGCTCTCGCCCCCGCTTGAAGACGGTAAAGGCGTGTTTTGCAAATTTGCAAAATAGTTGAGTGATATATTCCAAAAGTGGCACTTTCTTATCCATCTAAGCTTATAAAAAGAAATGTTCTTGATTGATTATAAAGGCCTCAACTGGCACAAGGTAAACAAGATTCCAAGGGAAGGAAATCTAAAGGGACAGGAGGGCAGTAATAGTGACTCTAAGCTCCCAAGGAAAACTCGTCTACAAAGACAAATCAATCCATGAACCCCTTGAGCAAGGTAAGTTGAAGGCTAAGATGCAACAAGCGATTTTCCTCATGCTGAAAGCATTTCCAGCGTCCTCGCCAAATGATCCAGGCCAAAAGGAGGAGCCAATGCCCATCTCCTCCTTATACCCGGTGGAGTCTTAACACCTTTCCAGCATAGAAACAAATCCCTGACTGTTCTAGCATCACCATGATGAAGATTCAACAGATTCACCATCTCGACCTCCTTCCTCCACATATAGCACCAGCTCAAAACAAAAGGGCGGGAAGAAAAGTCTCTTATGTCCTCCCCCCAACATACGACTTCAGAGAAATTGGGTACCCTCATTTATTGTCGCTGGCTTCCCTCTTTAAAGCTCTGACTGACACCAGAGAAACTCCAAACATTCCAAATGACTGAATGATGCATCAGCAAGTGGCTGACCATGTACCTCTCCTACTTCAGATGAAACCCCAGTTGACATGAATCTTGCCTCCTAAAGTAGTTATCCATGCTGTTAGACTCGGAAAATGGTATATTGTCTCTTTCTCTTGCCTTCTGAGAGAAAATATGTGCCCAAATCCTCTGGAACTGCAACACAACTGCACCAAGTTGCCTGACAGTATTCCATTCTTAAGCTTCTGTAGGAATTTCCAGCCCCCTGAAGCAAAACTGTAGTACCCGATAAAATTAACCTTTCTTTTCAGTGAATGATGTTCCTCTCCATGCTCTTTCAACCTAGGTGTTTTTCTCGCCTGTATGAATCATACCCAAGCAGCTGCTATTACTGTATCTCTACTGATTTCATAGTCCACTCCTGCAACAATTTCTGTAATTAGCTCAACATATATGCTGCCATGGTGTCTTTATCAACTGCAGTTGCCAATGGATTGGGTTTTCAGTCATCAAAGCCATATTACTTTTATAATCTTAAACCTTGTTAACTCTGGAAGTTAATGTTCAGCAGGAGTGATCTTTGATATTTTAGGCTCCAAAAGCTAGTATAATGCATGAAGGTGGGTAATCCAGTATTAAGAATCAAGAAGCATATGGAAGAATGCATAGTTAACCAACTTTGTGTAACCCCAAGAATTTTCATAGATTGACTGCATCTAAGCATTCCATAGTGTGTCCGCAGATGCCAGAAGTTATCTTTTCTTTCAGTTGAAACTGGGGAAGGAACTACATTAACACCCTCATACAGTTCTATATCTTTTTGTAGAAAGTTCTGCCCCTTCACATTTCTATTTTAATTTCAGGCACTACAACAGCAGCAATGGTATGAGAAGGAAGCGGCCCTTGCTGAGATTGATTACAGCCGCAAGAAGTTGCTAAAGAAGCTGAAGGAGTACAAAGGTGATGACTTGGAAGTCATACATGAGGCTACAGCTTTTGCCAGTGAGACAGTAGAAGAGAATACTGATCTTCTCCTTCCTCCGTATCCAAGTCGTCCTGGCTCCCTGGTGTCTGACACTGGTTATCTTGCACGCTTTCCTTCCACGCAAAAGTTAGCTCAGAATGGGTTTAAAAGTAGTGATGCTGCAACTGGATTTAAGAAGTCCCTCCATGAATCAGACAGAAATCAAGTGCAATCTGAATCGAAAAGCTCCTTTAAAGGGGTGAAACTATTGATCAATGTGGCAGCCAAGACAGTTATCACCCTTGTTGGTGTACTATCTGTTCTAAGTTTGGCTGGTTTTGAGCCTAAGATTAGTAAAAGAGGTACCAAATTCAAGATTTTGGGCCTATTTCAACAGCAAGGGAGTGAAGAGAAGGGAGCAATTTTTCAATGTCCGCCGGGGAGGGTCCTGGTAGTCGAAGGTGGTGAAACTCGATGCCTGGTGAAAGAAAGAGTAGAAATTCCATTTGACTCGGTAGTTGCAACCCCAGATGTAAATTATGGTTGTGGATGAAATGGTATTCAAACCCACCATTTTGTTTATCCGTTCCTTGTGAAAATGGTGTGTTTGGACCAGCTTCTTGAAGGTCCTAGGTTGTGATGATGTTTCAATCTGCATGCTCTAGTTGCAAAAAAGTTGTTCCAGTGTCATTGGAAGGTGTTCAAGTTCACGTTGCAGGTTGAAAACATGCTGGTTCCCCGCGAGGAGAGGGATTTGACTTGTTCAAAAACCTCAGCCCTGGTAGTTGGTTTTTTGAAACTAGAACTGGAGTTGGAACGTCCTAATGACATTCAGTTCTTCTGACACGGGGGTAGATTATGGCATCTAGAAGCCTCCTGTTCTGGAGGGCCTGATTCCCAACTTCGTCGTCGAGAGCAACATATGGAATTCAGGTCCTTTGCTTAGAGTTTCAGTTTCGGTTGTAGTCAGCTTGAAGGCCTTGAAGAGACCTACTGGGTGGTCAGTAAGTTGGCACTTTGAGACTAATCCTCGGGTGCTAATGAAACCAAAATATAATCTGGTGGTCCCTGGAGCAAATCTAAACATCTGGTTGCTTTGTTTTCTCTAATTAGAAACTGTATCCACTTCTAGAATTTTGCTCCATGGATTTTCTTGTTTACTCCAACTCTCCAAGGTTCTTATTGTGTATTTACCTTAAGAATGATGTCAATCTCAACTATCTAGAGGAATCCAATTTGGTCTCGGGTAGCCCATTTAGGTTGGGTTACTGCTTCGTCCTCATGGCTGACAGCATTAACAATCTTCTGTACGGGTGAGAAAGTGAATATAGTATAATTTACTGGATCAGTTTCAGCAAAATGGTCAAGCATGATCGCCATAGACCATTGTATTTGGACGTGAGCACACAGTATTGTTGTATATACTTTAGGACAAAATTGGCTCTACCTGCTTCTCAAAGGCTAATCTACACTTAATGTTGGTGGACCGCAACTGTATATATATTTGGCCTTTCCAACTTAATTTTCCATCAACCTAGTCTTCAACTTCACCATCGAAAGAGTTATAACCTTCAAATTTACACCATGAATTTCTTGCATACCAGCTCTCCTACTTCAAATGCTAAAAGTGGTAAGACTAAGTTCTTTTTCAAATCCTCGTTTTTGTTAATTTTTCCCAATATCTTCCTGGTTAATTTGTTTTTTTCACATTGAAATTACAAAAAACTGCAGGAATAAGTAAGGGTTATAACCTTCAAACTTAATGATTGTGCGAATTTGTAAAATGTTACTAAACTTTCCAATTCTTGTATTTGAAAGGCGTGGAGAAGAAAGGAAGGACGTTGCAAGTGACAGCTTTTACAGAGGAGCAGGAAGCTCTGGTTGTGAAATCTTGGAGTTCTATGAAGAAGAATGCTGGAGAATTAGGTCTCAAGTTCTTCTTAAAGTAATCACCTCTCACCAGCTCCTCTTTCTTTCTCGTATTTCCTGTCTAGTTTAACTATACCTCAGGAGTAAAAATTTGGTGTGAGGATTATATCGGGTTTTAATTACATGGCAGGATATTTGAGATTGCGCCATCAGCAAAGAACCTGTTCTCATTCTTGAAAGATTCAGATGTCCCTCTGGAGCAGAACCCAAAGCTCAAACCCCATGCTGTAACTGTCTTTGTCATGGTTAGCTTTCACTCCATGTGTCTATGGTTCTACCTCCTTTGCAGAAACTAGACTCTATGACTATTGAGCAGCCACCACTTTTCCTGTCTTGCCCGTAGCACGCCATGACTGCTGCACAATCTTCTCGAGCCTCATAATTCAGCTTGCATGTGACAGAATCGAGCTGCTCATCTTTGTGATTTTGAGTTGAGCTCGATCCCTCATGTAGGCACATTTGCTTAACAGTCTATCAGTTCAACAAATTTAAAGCTCACAGATTGTTCATTAAACGAGTCTATGTGAGTCCGAATTACAGCTTATTTGATAGACTTGTCGAGCTTCGCCAGTCTGCCCTTTTTTATGCATTCAAATAGATGAGGTCGTTAAGCTCAGCTTTGTATAAGTCAATACCTGCATTTGTGAACCAAATGCGGCCGGGTTTACCAGAGTTATCGTAACTAACAGACACACATAACTTTGCAGACCTGTGAATCCGCTGTGCAACTACGTAAAGTTGGAAAAGCCTCCGTTAAAGAGTCAAGTCTGATACATTTGGGTGCTACACACTTCAAATACGGTGTAGTTGACGAACACTTTGAGGTACTACCGTGAGTTTAACAGAATAAATAACGAGATTCTTACCCGTTGGCTGTTTAAACACTTGGCAGCTGTTTTTGTAGGTGACAAAGTACGCACTGTTGGAGATCATAAAGGAAGCAGTCCCAGAGATGTGGTCACCAGAGATGAAGAATGCATGGGGAGAGGCTTATGATCAGTTGGTTGCTGCTATCAAGAAAGAAATGAAGCCTTAATTTGTCCCAACTTTCTCAGGAATGAAAGAAGAACAAGATTCCTTTCCTAGTCCCTCTAGCATAATAAGGGTCGGACATAACAAGGCTGTACTCATATGAGTTTCTAGCTTCATCTTTTGGGTACAAACTTCATTTTTTCACATCTTTCTGTGGAATAGAGTACTTTGTAACAGAACTAGTATGCATAAGTTACTTTATTTTCCAAGCTGTTGGCATCGTTTTATGAATAAATATTTCATTAAAAATGGGTTAACTTAAGAAATTTGAGTTTCTAGCAGATAATTTGGATTTCATTGGCAGGGGATACTATGTCATCAATCTGTCCTGGTATTACCGTTGCAGCCTTTCTCAAATTATACACTTTGTATTACTTACTCTAGCCAACAACTTGTTGCCATGTGGCAATTTTTGGAAATTACTAGTGGCCCCACACAGCGCCTAATTAAGTAATTAACTGAAATTTCAACCTAGGATTGATTACAGCTGCAAGAAGTTGCTTAAGAAGCTGAAGGAGTACAAAGGTGATGACTTGGAAGTCATACATGAGGGTACAGCTTTTGCCAGTAGAAGAGAATAATGATCTCCTTCCTCCGTATCCAAGTCGTCCTGGCTCCCCGGTGTCTGACACTGGTTATCTTGCACGCTTTCCTTCCACGCAAAAATTACCTCAGAATGTGTTAAAAGTCGTGATGCTGCAACTTGATTGAAGAAGTCCCTCCATGAATCAGACAGAAATCAAGTGCAATCTGAATCGAAAAGCTCCTTTAAAGGGGTGAAACTATTGATCAATGTGGCAGCAGCCAAGACAGTTCTCACCCTTGTTGGTGTACTCTCTGTTCTAAGTTTGGCTGGTTTTGAGCCTAAGATTAGTAAAGAGGTGCTAAATTCAAGATTTTGGGCCTATTTCAACAGCAAGGGAGTGAAGAGAAGGGATCAATTTTTCAATGTCCGCCGGGGAGGGTCTTGGTAGTCGAAACTCGATGCCTGGTGAAAGAAAGAGTAGAAATTCCATTTGACTCGGCAGTTGCAAACCCAGATGTAAATTATGGTTGTTAAGTTACTATCTGCTCTAGAAGCTGTTAGAGAATGGACCCAATAATGTTATGATTGCACCTCCGCACGTGGAGAGACAGATCAAGACAGAAATAAAGAGAAGGGTACCAGATATGCAACCGGAAAGAATTGAACCAAAACCTTGTCTGACCAGAGCTCTAATACCATGTTAAGTTATCATTTGTTCTAATGATCGTGGATGAAATGGTATTAGAGAATGAGCCTAATAATGTTATCATGCTTTAATAATGATCGTGGATGAAATGGTATTCAAACCCACCATTTTGTTTATCCATTCCTTGTGAAAATGGTGTTCTTGGACCAGCTTCTTGAAGGTCCTAGGTTGTGATGATGTTTCAAACTGCATGCTCTAGTTGCAAAAAAGTTGTTCCAATGTCATTAGCGACCCTTAAAAATGTTCAAGTTCACGTTGCAGATTGTTGTAGGTTGAAAACATGCTCGTTCACCGTGAGAAGAGAGGGATTTGACTTGTTCAAAAACCTCAGCCCTGATAGTTGGTTTTTCTATAGCAGAACTGGAGTTGGGGTCCTAATGATACATTCTGATCTTCTGACATGGGGATAGGTTATGGCACCTAGAAGCCTCGTGTTCCAGAGGCCTGATTCCCAACGTTGTCGTCAAGAGCAACGTATGGAATTCAAGTCCTTTGCTTAGAGATCCAGTTTTTGGTTTTATTTAGCTTGAAGGCCTCGAAGAGACGGTAAGGCTTTGTTTGGCAACGTTTATTTTTTTAAATTTTTCTACAGTTTTGTAAGCTAGAAAAAATAATGCTTTTGGCACATAGTTTTTTTTCTTCAGTTGTAAAAATAAGGCTGTTTTTGAAAACTCCTATTAGGAGTTTTTGATTTTCAGTTTTGGTTTTTATTTTGAGACCACCACAGCTACCGTCGGCGACCTCTGGCCACCGCAGCCAGCCGGCAGCCGCCTGCTGGCGACCACTGTAGGCCACCGCCGTGACGGCCACTGGCCGGCCGGCAGCCACTGCCATGCCCCACAACCGCCACCGCAAACCACCACCAAAGAAAAAAATTCAAAATAAAAATTGAATAATCAAGCACTTAAAAAAAAAAACTGAGTAGTCAAACACTCATTTGTTTATGTAAAAAGAAACTAAACTAAACTAGTTTTTGTTTTTATTTTTTTAAAATAAAAAATTAAAACTGAAAATGATTTCAAACGCTATCTAAGTTGGCACTTTGAGACTAACCCTCGGGTGCCAATGAAACCAAATATGGTCATTCTGGTTGTCCATGGAGCAAATCTAAACATTTTGTGGCTTTGTTTTTTCTAGTTGTACTCTATATCCACGTCTAAATTTTGATCCATGGATGTAGGTAAAAATCATACCAATCATATCATTAATAAGCAAGCAATACAAGATAGAGTACAATAAAAGAAAAATAACAGGTGATTGCTTTCCTGGAACCACCGACAAGGACTGACACATAGCCAGACGTCCTTGATTATCCGAGAGTGGCTAAGACAGGACCGACTTTATCGCCAAAGAAACTCCACCAAAGACTATTTGCATAAAAGATTAGTACACTGTTACCCAAGTCAAGACACTAACTATACACAAGGACAACCACCATATTCCAAAGGTGTGCCCATGACAAGAAAAAAGACAAAAAAAACCCTACAAAACTCAAAAGATAAGCCCAAAACCAAACTACACAACAAAGTCAACTATGGCCAAAGTCAACTATGTAAGCCATATGCCCAAACTACACAGCTGTCAACCATGCACACTAAGTGCCCCTTGAGCCCCACGCTCACGCGCCACCTCACACAACACCATGCTACCCACCGCCAAGCCTGGTACCAGTGTCATCGCCGGCCACCGCTCCTCCGTCAACCACAACTAACCCCACCACCGGTTGCCGAGAACCACCACAGCCAGTGCTGACCACCCTTGTCGCCAATTACCACACCTCAAACCACAACCCAACCTACGACCATCCACCCCCACAGACCACTGTTCATACCCTATTCTGGTCGCACCCCAGGACCCGCTAAGGGACCCACTTTGCACGACACATCACCCAGTCAGCGGTCAACTTTTTAACGCTCGAGAGCCGGTCAAAGCAACGCATGCTCAAGTCACGTGAACTGCTCGTGAAGCGACCTCGGCGTGCCTTCCACCCTATGGGGTCGGCCACCCTTGGGGGGTCGGCCACCCTATGGGATCGGCCACCTTGAGGGGCTCGGCCACCCTTGAGGGGTCGGCCACCCTTGAGGGGTCGGCCACCTGCCTTGACGACCGACGACCGTCGTTCGCGACCGCGCTTCGCCGTCGTGGCGACCGCGCTCCGCCGTAGTCGCGGCGACCGTCACTCTCGGCCGTGCTCCGTCGCCGCGACGACCCTTGCTCGCCGTCGCTCGCTCATAGTCACGATGACCGTCGCTCGCGACCGCGTTCCATCATAGTCGCGACGACCGTCGCTCTCGGCCGTGCTCCGTCGTAGTCGCGATGACCGTCGCTCTCGGCCGTGCTCCGTCGTAGTCGCGATGACCGTCGCTCTCGACCGTGCTCCGTCGTCGCAATGACCGTCGCTCGTAGTCACGACGACCGTCGCTTGTGGCCGCTCTGTCGCCATGACGACCGTCGCTCACGGTCGTGCGCCATTCACGCAACGACCCCTGTTACTCGGACGTCACTCCGCGACCCCCGTCGCTCGGAGGAAGTTACTCTGCGACCCTCGTCACCCGCACTCCGTCGCGCCCATGCGCCGCTCCACAGATACAGTCGCGCCCCCTGGTGCTTTCAGTCACATTACAGTGCCCCCGGCACCTCACTCACTCCGCCGCGCCCTTGCGCTGCGCCGCTAACACAACCGTGCCCCCGGGCTCTCTGTCACTCTAACGGTGCCCTCGGCACCACTCACTTCACCAGGCCTGTGTGACACTGCCATGACTTGTACCTCGGCACCAGGTAAGGACTCGCGACAGTTGTCGCAGTGCCCATGCGCCACAATCAATGTCTCGTGCTGCAGGCACCGCGCCCATGCGCCACAATCATGTTATATGCTTACGGGATGGGCTCACAACCTCCAAGCCATCGCCGTCTTCATTCCAGGGGGACTTCGCTCCGTGCTCCGGCACGAGGACACTTCGCAGCGGGATATGCGACTCTTCCGGGACACTATCTCCGCCAGGGTGCCTGCGTGATTGGCCTACGTGCTCTGGCACTGGGGGCTCGCGTCGGCACCCCTAAGGACTATAACCCCCGGGTCACTCCGAGATGGGAGCAGGTCTCCGGAGGGGCATCTTGCCTAGTCCACCTGGCAGCTGGGCGTCGGGTCTTCCCCACCGCTGCTAGGCCTATGGGATTCAGTAAGGGCTTGGACTGGAGGCTGGGGCAACGGGCTACTCTGACCATGCTACCGCGGCATGATCAGTCTCCTCAGACAGGCAGAGAGATGTCGCAAGGGCAGGGCAGCACGAACTTAGGGACCGGCAGTCCCAACGGAGGATCAGTGCTTTGGCCCCCCTGGCGACGTGTCGTTCCCAGGGGGTGACACATGTCAACTTATGACACATGCACATTTTTGCCTATAAATAGTGGACTTTGGAGCCTTTTCAAGGATCTTTCTCTCATTTTGAACTTTTCACTTTCTCTCTCTAAAAGACTTTCTCTCTGGAATTCTAGTGAGAGAAACACACTTGGACTCCCGTCTCCGGACCCTCGACGCTGCGCCCTCGTCACGGACCGTCGGCTGTCGGCCCTGTTCATCGTCGTCCTGCCTGCGCGGCGCTGCCAGCCCTCACGACCTGTCTGGGGAGCCTTGCCCTCAGCCCTTACGCCGTCCTTGCTGTCTCCCGCGTTTCCTACCTGGAAGCTGACTCAGACTGCATCCTTTGTGGCACCTCCACGTAGCATCGAATCATTTTCCGTATCATCAACCACCAATTCCAACCAACCACTCCCCACGCCGACGTTACACAGAGCTGCCCACCAAGGCCATCCAACCCACAAGGAACCAAGAGAGGGGGAAGGGGGACGTACTAGGGAGGGGAAAGGGAAGAAAAAGAAGAGGGACCCCTAGTAGGAAGAAAACCTCCCTCGACCACCCTATCTACCACCACCGCGACCCACGACACCCACAGCACCCCGTGCCCAACCCACCGTGAACCACCACGAAATCCGACCCCAAAGCAGGAGGCAAACCCAACCCATCCTAGACCGAAACCCAAATAGGAGATGAGGCAACCAAACCACAACCACCACCTACCACCGGCAACCACAGCACCAACCCGAACCACAGCCCTAACCCTTGCCACCCAAACGCATACTGCAATCCTTAACGCAACAGCCAACCACAACTCCCCAAGGCCGTGAAGAGCACCAAAAGACTCGATTAGAGAGAAATTACTGACATCAAACCGCTAATAATATGTACAAAGCCACCACTCACCGAATAACCGGCGGTGATGGAAGAATATCCGGTCGGCAGTGAAGAGTCGAGTGAGGAGAGAAACAAGTGAGAAAGGGAAAGCCACCAACTCTCCGTGCTAGAGAGAATTGTTATATGACCTTGAAATTCACTGGAGTGAGAAAATTAGATTTTGTTTGCCGACTCCATGGATTTTCTTGTTTGCTCCAAGGTATCCTATTATATTTCTTTTAAGAATGATGTCAATCTCAACTATGTCGAGGAATCCTATTTGGTCAGTTTAGGTTGGGGTCACTGCTTCTGCGTCGTGGCTGATGACAGCATTAACAATCTTTTGTACAGGTGAGAAGCTGAATATATAGTATCATTTAGTGGAGCCCTTTCAGCAAAACGGTCAAGCATGATCAACATAGACCATTGTATTTGGACGTGAACACAGTTTTGAAGTTTAATGTACTGTAGGACAAAATTGGCTCTACCTGCCTCTCAAAGGCTAATCTACACTTTATGCTGGTGGACCGCAACTCTATATGTATTTGGCCTTTCCAACTTAATTTTCCATCACCCTAGTCTTCAACTTCACCATCGAAAGAGTTATAACCTTCAAATTTACACCATGAATTTCTTGCAGACCAGCTCTCCTATTTCAAATGCTAAAATGATCTTCTCCAGTGGTCTGTCTATGTTCTTCAAATCCTCGTTTTTGTTACTTTTTCCCAATATCTTCCTGGTTAATTTGTTTTTTTACATTGAAATTATAAAAAATCTGCAGGAATAAGTAAGAGTACCTATTGGCCACCACTTCGCAGTGTTTCTGCAGAAGGAAATTCTGGGTCAGGATTTTCAAACCTTCGGTCCACGGAGTTGTCATGGGTCAGGAGGAATGAATCCGGGTGTGGACTTGGTTGCAGAATTCCTAGAATTATTACAAGTACCTCCTTACTTTTTCTCTTGTAGCAAATAAACTCTTCCTATATGCGTGTGCGAATATGCAAAATGTTGCTGAACTTTCCAATTCTTGTATTTGAAAGGCGTGGAGAAGAAAGGAAGGACGTTGCAAGTGACAGCTTTTACTGAGGAGCAGGAAGCACTGGTTGTGAAGTCTTGGAGTTCTATGAAGAAGAATGCTGGAGAATTAGGTCTTAAGTTCTTCTTAAGGTAATCACCTTTCACCAACTCTTCTTTCTTTCTCGTATTTCATGTCTAGTTTAACTATACCTCAGGAGTAAAAATTGGGTACGATGATTATATTGGGTATTAATTACATGCCAGGATATTTGAGATTGCACCATCAGCAAAGAACCTGTTCTCATTCTTGAAAGATTCAGATGTCCCTCTGGAGCAGAACCCAAAGCTCAAACCCCACGCTGTAACCGTCTTTGTCATGGTTAGCTTTCACTCCATGTGTCTATGGTTCTACCTCCTTTGCAGAAACTAGACTGTATGACTATTGAGCAGCCACCACTTTTCCTGACTGCTGCACAATCTTCTCGAGCCTCATAATTCAGCTCGCATGTCACACAACCGAGCTGCTCATCTTTGTGATTTTGAGTTGAGCTCGACCCCTCATGTAGGCACATTTACTTAACAGTCTATCAGTTCTACTAATTTAACGCTCACAGCTTGTTCATTAAACAAGTCTATGTGAGTCCGAATTTCAGCTTATTTGACGCACTCGTCGAGCTCCGTCAGTCTGCCCTTTTTTATGTATTCAAATAGATGAGGTCGTTAAGCTCAGCTTTGTATAAGTCAATACCTGCATCAGTGCACCAAAATGTGGCCAGGTTTACCAGAGTTACAGTAACTAACAGACACACACACAACTTGGCAGACCTGTGAATCTGCTGTGCAACTACGTAAAGTTGGAAAAGCCTCGGTTAAAGAGTCAAGTCTGATAGATTTGGGTGCTACACACTTCAAATACGGTGTAGCCGACGAACACTTTGAGGTACTACCGTGAGTTTAACTAGAATAAATAACGAGATTCTTACCCGTTGGCTGTTCAAACACTTAACAATTGCTTTTGTAGGTGACAAAGTACGCACTGTTGGAGATCATAAAGGAAGCAGTCCCAGAGATGTGGTCACCAGAGATGAAGAATGCATGGGGAGAGGCTTATGATCAGTTGGTTGCTGCTATCAAGAAAGAAATGAAGCCTTAATTCATCCCAAATGAAAGAACAATATTCTTTTCCTAGTCCCTCTAGCCTAATAAGGGTTGGACATAACAAGGCTGTACGCATCTGAGTTTCTAGCTTCATCTTTTGTGTACAAACTTCATTTTCTCACATCTTTCTCTGGAATAGAGTACTTTGTAACAGAACTAGTAAGCATAAGTAACTTTATTTTCCAAGCTGTTGGCATCGTTTTATGAATAAATATTTCATTAAAAATGGGTCAATGAAGACATTTGAGTTTCTAGCAGATACTATTATCACTTAGTATTACTTACTCTAGCCAATAACTGGTTGCCATGTGGCAATTATTAAGAAATTACTAGTGGCCCCACACGGAACTCAAAAGCATGGCAAGCCCATGCCATGAGCTTGGGCCTAATTAAGTAATAAACTGAAATTTCAACCTAGCCCATTTAAATTACCCACATTTGGACTTCCTAACATACTCGGGCTTGCTTATTTTTGTCAAAATTTCAACCTAGCCCAAAATATTTCAATTGTGGAATTAGGGTTCTATATCAAAGTTTTGGTATTACCTTCTTTTTGAGACGTTAAAAAAAGTTTGAAACCATTTTCACAATTTTGATTATAGACTAACTTGATGTGCCGTTTTACATCCTTTGAACCGGTAAGAGTAAGAGTTCATCTTATCCATCCTTTGCGCTTTGTAAGTGTGAAATTGTGAAGATATCATCGTCCATATTGTGTTTGACTTATGGTACCAAAATTATGAATTGTATGGAGTGATAATTCTTGACTGTCGTTTAATTTGCGTAAACAAGTAACACAGCTTGCTTTGCTGGAAATGACAAATAAGTACTTCTAGAAAACATGGTCAGGGAAAATGAAAAATGCATGGGGAGAGGCATAATATGATCAGTTGGCTACCGTTTTGAAGACCGAAACGAAACCCCAAACCTCCCCCGTTAATTTATAAATAAGAACTTTTACTTCCTTCTATATCTACATTTTTTGCTTTGGTTTATGCAAATTTTTCTTTCACTTCTACTGCTTCTATTTTACAATCTTAAAATGCAGTTCAAAGCCCGTCGAAGTGGGAGAAGGTAATTGTTACCCTCTTGACTCCGAGACAGATCTGCACCTATTATTTCAAAATATTTTTTATCATGATTCAAACAAAGATTACTTCAATCGAAATCACGAGATGCGAAATCAAATCCAATTGAAGTGTTTGATGTCATCCTTACATCAAATTATGTAACAATATTCGTAAAGTTGAGTAAGCCTGTAATAAATTTAAAGTCTAAATAATCAAATTAACCCACCTATGTTACAATCAATCAATAAGGTAATCCCAACTTCAAATCAATTGTAATATCAAATCCTCCTTATATATAGGGAAACTAGGTGTAGATTTATTTACCAATTTTTGATAAAAGGCTGAAATTCTCAAAGCCTAGGTTTCTCCTTTTTCTCTCTCTCCAAGATCAACTCACTTTATCAATAAGACATAATTGACTAGTCATTATTTTTCTAAACTTGGTACTAACTCAAAAGGCTCCCAGAGACATATCACTTATTCAAAAGTATCCACTAAAACTACAAAAAGGGTAAATTGCATAAAACCCCCTAACATTTACACTCGATTCTCACTTAAGACCCTGAGGTTTCAATTTAAATAATTAACACCCCAATATTGAGAATTGGTTCCAATTGGACCCAAAATCATTTTTCTATTTAAAAGAGGTGGATGGCCGTCCATCTTGAGAGGCTTTTTAGGTAACCCATAGTTGGTGGTCTCTCTCTCTCTCTCTCTCTCTCTCTCACACACACACACACACACACTGAAACACAGACCCACCTACAAACGGTGGTGCCCCCACCACCCATAAACGGTGGTGCCCCCATCTCCCCCCACACCATTCCCTTGAAGCATGCACCCCCAGTATCTTCCCTAATCACACAGTGCACTCACACAATACACACACACACACACACACACAAAAAGAGGCACACACAGTCACGTACACAGGCACAGACACACAGCCCACTCATACACACAATAACACACACATAACTCGGTGGCGTTGATTACCGACAAAGCGTTGTGACAGCGCCTGGCAATCCAACACAAGGTCGTCGGAAGACGACTGAAATTAGGTGGAAAATAAATCGTGGCGTCTCGGACTAAACTGCCGGCGACGAACATGGCAAAGACCGCTGCCAGCCAGCCGAGGAAAACACCAGAGATCTGCTAAGCAAACCCACCACTGACCTGCTAAAGAAACTGACACTCACTGCATGCACCGAAAAATCAAGCTGTCAACGGGCAATGACCGCGAATCCAAAGAAGGGAAGCAAAAGATAGATTAAGGGTGAAACAATGAAATCTAGGACTCGATTGAGGTTGGTGGGAAGGGGCGAGGGATATGGTAGACATTCTGTGTGTGTTGGTGGGGTGGGGAGCACCACCTTGTGTGGGTAGATCTATGTTTCAGTGTGTGTGTGTGTGTGAGAGAGAGAGAGAGAGAGAGAGACCATCGAATATGGGTTACCTAAAATGCCCCTCAAGCTGGACGGCCATCCACCTCTTTTTAAAAGGAAAATTGATTTTGGGTCCAATTCGAATCAATTCTCAATGTTGGGGTGTTAATTGTTTAAATTGAAACCTCAAGGTCTTAATTGGGAACCAGTTGTAAACGTTAGGGAATTTTATGCAATTTATCCCTACAAAAAATAACCTAAAACATAAAAAGTAGATCATTTGAGGTCTTACACTAGTATTGATAAAGGAAAAAATTTGGCTGCTATTCAGGTTGGAAGAATCTTCCTCCTACCCCCTATATAGTGACGACAATCAATCGTCTCTAAATGTTTTTAGTGACTTTTATTTAGTGACGCTAATAAGTGCTGCTAATGATTGTTGCTAATAGTATTAAAAGAAAAGCCACTAAAAACATTTAGCTACTGTTAATTGTCATTATATATGGAGTTGGAGGAAGATTTCTACAACTCGGATAGGAGCCAAAGTTTGTTCATTGATAAAAAGATTCGGTAACAAGATTAAAATAATTTCACTTCATGCTCTAGCAAGTTTAGGTGTGACTACATACAAACCTTTTATTTTGCTAGATAGACACCACTTAAGAACAATTTGTGTCTGAATTTTTAACTCTTGGAAAAATTACACTTATGTCCCTGAGGTTAGGGTATAATTACAGGTAAAGACAATAGTTTAAAAAAATTACACTTATATCCGTTGACCAAACAGAATCTTAAAAACCCTAACGATTTTTGTGAAAAGACTTTATTACCCCTTAGTTAAAACCTTATTTTTTTTAAGCCATTACTTCATCCTAAAAAAAAAAGGAAAAATGCCATTACCCTTTCCCCCACCCCTAACACCAACCCATTTCTATCTCTCAATCTCTCTTCGTCGCCCGTCTGCCTGCCCCTTACCTGTCGCCTCACCACCCTCCCCATTCCTTATCGCCGCACCACCCTCCCCCTTCCCCGTCGCCCATCTGCCTGTCTCGATCATCCGTATCGAGATTTGACAGTGCGGTGTGATTTGAACCGGCCACACCCCGTTGCCGCCGCTGTCCCTCCCTCCCCACCACGCCGCACGACCCCTCTCTACAGCAAGACCCCTCTCTGACCCACCATGAATCGCTCATCTCTCTTTCTCATGCCATAACTTGAAATCACAGTAGGGTTTTTTTCTTGGGTTGTTAAATTGATGGTTGGTTTTGGTTTGGGAAGAAAGAAGAAAGGATAAGGCTGTCGCCTGCTGGATTGGGGAAGAGGAGGAGGAGAGGGAAGCAGGAAGGGAGAGGAAGGATAAGGCTGCCAGTGTGGGGAGGATTTCAGTGAAACCCTAATTTGCAGAAGGGTTTCAACAATTTCAGTGAGAAAATTAAGGATTTCAGTGAAACCCTAATTTGCATATTGAGACCCCTAGATCGAGAAATTTTGATGAAATAAACTGTAGAGATTGAGAAAAAAAATTAATTTTAGGGTTTTAAAACCCTAATCTTTAAATTAAGGATTGAAATCTTAATTTAAATTTTTTAAGAATATCCAGTATATACAGTACAATGAGTAGTATCGTTATTTTAAAAATATGTATCGATGACATTATAAAAAAAGTACACTTTTTGGACGGAACCCTGACGGATGGACACGGCTGATACATTTTAAAAGTGTTTGGTCACGGTATGTTACATTTAAAACTTAATATCATTAACTGTAATTATGCCCTAACCTCAGGGATATAGGTGTAATTTGTCCTTAACTCTTTCACTTGTTCATATAGATGTTGACAAATTTTCACAAGGGCTTGCATCATGAAAAGAGAACCAAACAGAAAACGGCAATAACAAGGTTCCTACTAAATTTTTTTTTTACTTATCAACTCCAATGTTCTAACAACTCTATTGTACAATTTCCCCTCGTCCATATCTAATCAAGCTGGCCTGTGTTGTGCCCACCCTTTGTCTGAGTCACCACTCACCACGACACCCTTTTGGCTCACCTCCCAATCGAGAGTTTAACGCTGGGATCAACATGAAATGGAGACGATTTGGCAGTCTTACGTCTCATGGCTGCATGATTGCCAAGAGCTATGCTGGCCTTGATGGCTAGTGAGCACAAGTCCTGTAAAGAAAGTGGTGCTTGGGACTTAGATATTGGCAGGAGGAAGTACAGTTGCCCGAGTTGGAGTTCCTCGTCGGGGGGCACGTGAGGCACGTGTGAGTCGACGTACATGGTCTCCGAGCTGCAAAGGAAGCAGTTTGCATTGTCGGAGAGGACCTGGCCGGCTTTGACTGGCTGCCTGAATTCTTGGAGCCTCCCGTCGTCGTGTATGATCTTGGCCGTGGATGTCCAGTGCATGCCGCCGCCTCCTTCTTTCCTTGTGATCATGTGAGAAGAAGAAGCACAGATACCCATCAATATATATGATGACTCTGCGTGTGGGTGTGTGTGTGTGTGTGTGAGAGAGAGAGAGAGAGAGAGAGAGAGAGAGAGTTTATATATTGGGGTGGGATAATTTTGCAATGGTAGAGTTTCATTTATAAGGAGAAAAAAGTAGCATTTTTTGTAATATATTGTAAGGCCAAGGTTGACATGATTAGGGCTTTTTGTGGATTAACAAGAAAGACTATAAGACTTGACTCTCAACAGAAGTATTATTTTATTCCCAGCAGTAGAATATGTAAATGTAGACATAAAATGCATACTTTCTGCGGTAAGGCAGGGAAAAAAATGCATGATATGGAGGTGTCAAATGTAACTTTAATGTAACCTACGTCTTCTAACCGTTTCAAAAAAAAAAAATGATCATATATATATATATATATATATATTTTCAGCTGTTCCAAAATGTAAAGTCATGTATGCATATTTACTTTCTTCAAGTTCATCGCTGTTATTATGTCATCTACTTTTAGTCCACAAAAAGTTTTGGTTGAATCATTGATCACAGATTCCTAATTACCAGAAGTTCCAAACTTGAATTGACTTTTAGCTTGTGGCATTTCTTGATGACAGAGAACAGGAGAAGTAGCAGTGGGCTTAGGTTAATGTGTGCTTATTCGTGATTAGCAACAAATATCAATCAAATAATTTCTGTCTGCTAGACATTCTTCTATATCCTCCTCCGTCTTTTCATATTGGAGCTATAATTTTGGTGAAAGAGTTTCGGCACAACTTTTGCTTATAGTCACTTTGCATGTGCTGGCGTGCGGCTGATATGTGACAATTCATGTGATTCAAATGTTGCGCGGTACGGCAATCTCTATTTTACATGCCCAATAAACTTGTCCATACTACAAAATTAAAAACTAATGTTTGGTCTTGTGCGCTATAAGCAAAAATGAAAACATGCATCATGGGAGTGAAAATAAGCGCCCCCATAATGATCTTGGTTTGGTATTGGCTACAAAAGCATAACATAAACAGTAAATTCTATTGTTTGGTTATTGTTATTTATATTTGTAGTGATAATTATTTGTCGTTAGAGTGATACGGATCTTTGATGCGTCTGAAATTGAAAATGACGCCGACACGGTACTACTTCGGCTGGTGATAACCAACGCGGGCTGTTTCTTTCAAGGAAACCTCAAGGGTCAAAAAGGAGAAAATACTTGTTGGACGCACTTGAAGCTAAGAATTCAATTTGTGGGGCTTACCCAGTTTGGACTTGCTTTATTAACCGCGGCGTTCACATTCACTAGCACACGCGTAGAACGTTTCCTGTCGAGCTGGGCATATATTAACCACAGTAACCCATGATTGTGAAGGCCGAGTAATTGGTCGAGTCCTCTATTGACTTGTTTCCCTTGTAAACTACTTGATTAATATCAAACGCCTACTTTTATAGACGTAAGAATATCGAGCTCTGCTAATCACAACAACGAAATAATGCATGTATACAACGGATAATATCATATACTCCTTGTTCAGGGGTAAAATTATAGTCAAAAACTTTGTTTTGAAAAATGTATTCGAAATGTCTAAAAACATTAATATTACTGTTAAATCTCTTCCCATCTCTTATCACCGCCACCGCAGACACCCCTCCTCTACTCATAAACCCCTTAATCCAAAAACCATACCAGCCGTTGTCATCACTCCTCCGTAAAACCCAGCTCAATAACGCAACAACTTCGTAATCCTTTCGCCCTTCAGGCCCCTACAACTCACCACCGCCCACAACCCATCACAGCATCCCTCCACAACCACGATGGTTCACCATGCACCATCTCGTATCAGTTCCACAACCCACCACTGTCGTGCATCGATCCACCACCTTCTCACGTCTGATTATCTGAAGAATCAATTAATCAACCCTCCCAGATTCAACCCACCACCAGCAATCACCAAACCACCCACACACCTTCACCAAACCTGATATCGAACCAAAAATATACACACAAACACAGAAGATAGGACTGGCGTGCTAGTGTGTGCGTGCGAGTATTTGCGTCCGTGGTTTTCATATGGTGGTAGTGTGTGGATGATGGGCAATGGTGGCAGTTATGAAAAACAAGTGTGACTCTTTTTTCAGATACATGTACACTTTTTCAAATGTGCAAAACATTTTGGTTATGAATTACTTGTGATCACTTGAGGTTATACATGGGAAATAAGTTAAAAGAAAATAAATATTTTCGCACAATGTCAATCAGGCATCAAAAATTGGAGAAGGACACGGAGAATAATGCCACCGTGGTGTATTGTTTGCTGAACAATTAAGAATACAAAAGTAGCATTGATACACACATGCTCGATTCAAATTCGATCCATATACACCAATAATACAAAAGAGACCCAGAAACTCCTAGAATTTTTTCAATAATTTGACTAGGAGTTCAAGATTTGTGCGATGTGCTTCAAGTTTTCTTTAATTGGTTGCATACCTTCCGACTGAAATGTTTATTTCTGATTTGATCAATGAGCCATTTCTTTCTTGTTTACTCTTGCAGAAAATGGCATGGCAAGACTTTATACAGAACGTGCTAAACTCCCATTTGGTAACCCAGCAATTGGTTCAAGTTTAACTTTTGCTTTGTTCCATAAACTTTTACAAGTGACTATTGGTTTACTGAGAGTGCAGTGAGATTGGGTTAAAGAATTTTCTGTTGTAGCAGTTTTAGTCACAATAGATTGCGACTACAAAATTTTTATTGTTGTTGTTAAGATTTAGTGTGACAATATTTTTCTCATTAAAATGTATTTAGTGACATTTTTCTACTATAACCGCAATATATTGATCTTCGGGCTTCTCTACATGTGCATTTAATTTCTCTACTCTCTCAATCATATAAAAGTTAAGTACCGCCGTATTGGCAATCAAAAGTTGCTTGTTTTTATCTTGTAAGACAAATTTACTGTAATCAATTTTCATATTAAAGCATATATTATCTTAAACACAATGCATTCGCATTTGGCACGGGCATTGAACACTCTTCTGGGATATCTTCTATTAGGAACTCTTGGCCATGCAGACGCAACGAAACCCTCACCAAAGGTAAAAAACTAAGAAAGAACATTGCAATCACAGTTAGCTATATGCATGAAATAAGAGGTGGATAACATGATTTCTGAAGCTGAAATAAACAAATTTCTTACGGATGATACATAGATATCTTGCATTGGTTCGTGATACAATTAAAGTAGCTCATTCCAGTTTTTTGACAACCATATATACATGCTAGTTGCATGTTATTTTCAGGTTTAAGTAAAAAAACTAGCTGATTGTCATTTACGTTTGCTTGAAGCTCAATCTGTGTGACAACATACTTCTATGATCTTCGTTGATATGAAGGTACCAGTGAAGTTGGAAAAACAAAGAAGAAGAAAGTGCAAGATGTAATAAATACTCTGTTGATTAATTTGCAAATTCAAAATACATGATTTGAGATGTTGGTGGGAATTAATATTTACAATGATTATTTAGAAAATTAAACACAAGTGATACTAGTATATTATGCAAATGAGGAATATATATATAGCTAAGTTTAAGATGAACCACTTACAACATCTCAAGTTCAGATGGGGATAGATTGGGATAGAACTTTATGCTCGTGCCTCGTTTACGTGGTTGAAAGAGATGAGCAGGCAGAACTAACCATACTGCATCTTGTGGTTGGTTGCAATAGGGAAGGTCCCCAGGCAAAATACAAGCTTATACCATTAGAAAATGGGATTGTGCCCTATGTTGTTCGAGCAAGAGAATTTGGAAAAACTAAGCTTGATGGTAAGTTAGAAGCATCCTTGTTTAATTTAGTCCCTGTTACATTTGCCTGCAACAGAACTGTTTACTCATAATATATAGTTGCACACCTTAGAGACATCAAATCAAATGACCAACCTATGAGGGGGAGTATTTTAAAATAATTCATGAATAGGTAGGGTCATTCCTCATTTGTAGAACCACCCATGGCTCCAGAGGCATCTCAAAGGTAACTAGGTAAGAGACTTCCGTTTATGGCATGGGAAGAATCCGACGAAGCAGCAGAGGCAGAAGAAGAAGATAGCGCAAGTTCCGCAACCTGTTGACTTGTCCAAGCAATGCGCAAAACGTCTTCAGTATTCTCCAGGCATTGAAGAAAGCAGTTGACCTCTCCATCGTATGTTCACTGCCTGTGTCAGAATCAGAAGAAAATTCTGGAGCCTGAAGGCGAAAAGATGGAGAGAATGGCAGGGGAACCAGGCTCTTGGAGGGGGGCCTGCTTCCGCGTAATGAGCCCGTGGGGGGAGTAGACTGCCATATTGGTCCAGGCCCAGATGGTTTGGCAATGAAATTTTGGCCCACACATCCAAAGTCACAGGGGTAACTAAAAGGTCCAAACATTGGTCACAAACTGGCAAAATTGAACCCGCATTATCCATACAGCCAATGCCAAGAAGCCCGCTCAACAGAGAGCTACCTTCCCTTAAAAAATCTGGCCCAATACCCGGCTCCACTTGCCCACAGGATAAACTCAAATAAGGTGGGTGATCGAGCAAACTCTTTTTTTTTTTTTTGGTAAAAGTCCTTGTATTCATTTCACCAAAGAAGTACACCCTATTCACTTTTACAAACCAAAACTATGTAATGTCTTCTATATACAGCTAAACAACTCTGTAGGTACCCCTCAATTAACTAAATCCAACTCATTAAACATTAAGCTAAGATGCTCATATGCAAAGTCTTTCAGGCAGTCCCCATTCTTCACAAATTCTCATATTCTTTGTTGTAGGTTGTATCTTATTCCAGCTGCACATTCTCCATTTTATCCATTGTTGAATCACCTGCCAACAACTTTCATGGCTTGCTTGCATCTTCTCAAAGACCCTTGCATTTCTTTCTTGCCAAATTCCATATATAACTGTTGTGATGGACAGTTTAATCAACTTTGTTTTAAAGCTTTTTCCTCTGAAATGGTGTGTTGCATACTCCATGAACTCGTCCCAGGTTGTGATGGGTACTTGCACCCCTAGTTTGGTGAAGATTGTCTTCCATATATCTTGAGCATAAGGGCATTGAATAAAGAGATGACTTTTGTTTTCCTGCTGGAAATTGCACAATTCACACTTATCATCCTGTATCATGTTCCACTTCTTCAATTTATCCTTTGTTCTTAGCCCATTCTTGCATACCATCCACATCATCACTGAGCATCTTGGTATGTTTCCAGGAAACCAAACAAGTTTCCACCAATTCACAATGTTTGCCTTAGTTCTGAAGTGTTTCCAAGCTGAGTTAATGGTGAATTGTCCACTGGGGTGGAGATCCCAGGACAATTTATCTCTGCATTCAGGTCTTGGAGCTGGCATAGAGGTGATGATTAGGTTTGCTTCTCTTAAAGAAGGAGATCTAGCAGCTAGCAAACCCCATGTTTGATCTAGTATGATGTCTGCAACTTTTAATTCTGCACCAAGGCCAGAGTCATAGGCCATTCTCATCCCATATTTACTTATTAGAATGCCACAGGGCAACCACTTATCCTTCCATAGCCACACATTCTTTCCATCTCCTATTTTGTAAGTGCAGAGTTGTTGAAATCTTGCCCTTACTTTTAATAGTTTGCACCAAGTCCAAGAAAGTGTGGCTGGTGCTTTGAATGTCCATATGTGTCTTTCTTTGATAATGTAGCTATGGCACCATCTCACCCACAAGGAGTCATTTTTGTGAGCCAAATCCCAGAGGTGCTTGCATATGGCTGCTTGATTCCATTCCTCAATCCTTTTGATTCCCAAGCCCCCTTCACTCTTAGGTAGACATACTTCTTTCCAGGATATTTTTGCACCAGTACACCTCACATCCTTCCCATGCCAAATAAAGGCTCTAATTTTCCTTTCAACAATCTTTATGATATTCTTTGGCAATATAAAGATATTACACCAATAAATTTGCATGCTTAATAACACAGATATGGCTAGCTGAACCCTGCCTGCATATGATAGGTGTTTAGCTGTCCAGCTAGTGATTTTCTTTGTTAATTTCTCAATCAATACTTGGCAATCTTTGTAGTGAAGCTTTGTAGCAATTAGGGGTACCTCCAAGTATGTCACAGGGAAATGACCAAGGTTCACACCACTAATGCTCACAAGTTCTTCAATTTGCTCCTCCTCAACCCCAGCCAAGTATATAGAGCTTTTATTCAAGTTGGGGGCCAAGCCTGATAACTCTTCAAACTCTTGCAAAGCTTTTTGATACTCAGCATTGACTCCTTTTCAGCCTTAGTCAAGAGGAATAAATCATCTGCAAAACACAGGTGACTTATTTGTAAACTTATACACTTTGGGTGATACTTGAACCTATCCTGACCTGCATAGAAGTCCATAATGGCTGTAAAACCTTCCATCACCACCAGGAACAAGTAGGGAGAGATAGGATCACCCTGTCTTAGGCCTTTCTTGCTTCCAAAATAGCCATCCATACATCCATTCAAGTTAATTGAAAATCTGGCTGTAGAGACACATTTCATGGTCCATTCAACAAACTTACTTGGGAACTGCATAACTTTCATTATTTTCTGCAAGAAATCTCATCCCACAGAGTCATAAGCCTTCAGTAGATCTATTTTTAGCACACATCTTGGATGCCCTCCTTTTTTATGATAGTTCTTGACTAATTCCTGCATTAGCAAGATGTTATCAGCAATATTCCTGTTAGCTACAAATGCTGATTGCCTTGAACTGATGAGCTGTGGTAGTACTCTTTTTATTCTAACACATAAGACCTTGGAAATGCATTTATACACCACATTGCAACATGCAATTGGTCTGAACTCTTTCATTGTACTTGGACAGGGCACTTTAGGGATTAAAGTCAAAGCAGTGTTGTTGAAAAGTTGAACTCCTTCAGATTTGTCAAAAAACTCCTTCACAGCTCCGGGGATGCCACGTCAGTAGTTTGCTCAGGTCCAGCTCGATCACGCTCCGAAGAATTTTCCGGTGAACACTGACCGGAATCCGAATTTACACTCTCTGCCGAAAAAAAAGTATTGGAAATTGAGGAGAACGAGGAATTGCCTGAAGACACAGCCAAATTCCGTGGGAGGCCATCACGCATGACCACCAAATCATCTTCGCTGGCCACACTTGAACCCCGATCCGTTCCGAACACTAGTTCCGAGCCTGTTTCGGATTCACTAAGATACAATCCGGAGGTGCGATTCCAACTGGTGTTGGCAAAAGCCCTAAGACCGGACGTAAAACCGGGTTCTTCGCGATAGGCAACCATTGTGATACGCTGCACCGAAGTATGACGCAAACTTGCCAGTTCCAGCCCCTGTCGCACCACCCTCAACGGGAGTGCACAGTGATCATTAGTGTGACCAATGCCTCCACATCTGTAGCAAACGCGAAAAAGCTTTTCATAGCGCGCTTGCAGCCAATGCGTATCGCCATTCCCAGCCATCACAAAGACTCCAGGAATAAGTGGATCATCCAACCTAATTCGGACTAAAACTCGAAAATAGCCACGTCGTAGCTGCCGACTAGGAGACCAATCGATGTCCAAAAGCTGGCCAAACGCACTGCCAAATAGCCCAGCAAAGTCATGAGAAAATAACTCACCCACAGGTCCGCAGAAAGAAACTCCACAGCTTCAATGGCTAAAAACGGCTGCCAGCGCCGCAGCACCAACAAGGTCCCTCTAATATTCCAGGGGTTATCATGTAACACATCGACCATGTCCGCATGAACTGCAAAATGAAACGCAGACAAACCGCCAATGGCTTCCACCACTACATGACCTCTGAGGTGCCAAAAGTTGTCAATGATGCGCTGCAGCAGTCGGGCAGAGATTTGGCGCGAATCAAAGATCCGCCCAATTAGAGTATTCTGCCAGAGAAGCCGGCGCAGTTCCACGACTTCCACATCCAGACGGAGTAGACGACCATACCAAGCCATAGTATCAGGAGACTCCAGAAACCCCGAATCAAAGCTATCAGACGCCATGAACCCGTACCAAACCACCAAAGCAAACAAACAAACCCAGCGACAAACCAACAAATACACAAAACCAGCACAAATGCTAAAAAAAAAACCCCAAATCAACCAACCCGGTGCAAGACCACCGAAACAACGAACAACGAGACCCACAAGACCAAACAACATCAGCCGCACTAGATCAGGAACAAAACTAGAAGAAAAACTACAACAGAGACGGCCACCGAGCTAACTCTGGCAAGGAATTAACCGCCAAGGGGGGAGCAATAGGATAGAACCTGATGCTGCGCGCGGCAATGCGGGAGTGACTATGGAGCTGTGGAGACAGAGCTTCATCGGGGTTTTGATGTGGGTGCGCCTGTGCATGGGCTTGAGTGTCCTCAGGGGTCGTCAGCGGCTTTAAGGCAGGCAGGCAAAGACGGTTCGTCGTCTTCTTCTTCTGGCCAATTGCCTCCTGCCTTAGTTACCCGTAAATGGCGTGGGGCTGATCACTCTTCGGATGCACAGGGGCTGAAGCGCATTTGCTCGCGGGATGCTGTCACAGGTGACACCTCTAGCGGTGCGGCGGTAGTGGTTTTCGAATTGTCTTCTTCAGCTTCCTCCCACTTGGCCAATTCGGACTCTGCGGCTTCCAGCTCAAGGAAACGTGATCGCGCGACAGAGGTGGAGCGGGATGCGTCGCACAGCCCCAAGCGACGCTGCTCTGTGCCGTGCACTCCATCGATTTCCTCAGGTTTGTCTGCCTACTTCGCCGCTCAATTTGTTACTATACCGTCGCTTCCAAGAAAGTTTTTACGGCTCCCTACTGTTGCTTTTTATATCTATTGTGCTTGGTATTCACATGTTTCTCCATCTTGGTCTTGCTTACTTGGCTGCCTGGGGTTGTTTTCGGGGCACGGTTTAATGGCGTTGGTGATTCGGCCTCACCAATCACGGGTGTTTCCATGAAACTATTTTGCTGGAACTGTAGCGGCTTGGGGTCAGTCGGCCACAGTTCGAACAGCTTCTATTTGATCTGTAAGAATAAGGTAGATGTAGTGTTTCTAATGGAAACCAAGATGCTCGTTTCCAGGGTCGGGGGGCTGTTTCGGTCCCTTGGTTTCTCGAGTTTTGTCGGGGTTGACCCCGTGGGTTTGAGTGGTGGGCAATGATTTTATTTTAACCTCCTTTCACGGCCTTGATGGCCTTCTTATCTTCTATGGGTTCATCTATGGTCACCCTCGTGTTTGTGGTAGACCGGCGGTCTGGAATTTCATCGCCTCGGCCCTTTCTCCTTTCCCGAGTCTTTTTTGTCTCTGCGGCTACTAAAATCAGGTATTGTCCCCTTCTGAAAAATCAGGCCCCAACTCTTTGATTATTCCGGGCGTTTGTAACTTCTTAGAAAAATTTGGCCCGTCAGATGAGCGTTGGGAAGGCCCGTTATACACTTGGGTGCATGGTTCCCCAGAGCGGGGTTTCCTGTATGAAAAATTAGATCGAGTGATGGCGTCTGTTAGTTGGATTGTGCAATTTCCCCAGGCGATTGTGACGAACTTAGCAATTCAACGGTCGGATAATGACCTAATACTCTGTGAAACTTGTCCTCTTCGGACTCACTTTCGCTTGCCTAGTTGTTTTGAAGCAATGTGGTTCGAGTCCCCTGAGATTTTTGCGATCATTCGTTATGTCTGGAGTCAACCTTCCTTTGGTTCGCCGCTTTTTCAAGTGATGTTTAAATTCAAGCATGTATTACGGGAGGTCCGCCTTTGGAGTTTAGCTGTTTTTGGGCAGCTCCACCATCAGATTACAGATGTGCAGCAGAGTTTGGCATTTTTTTCAAAATGAATCATTTATATCTACTCAGGGTAGCTTTCAAGAATTCCGTCTTCGACGTAAATTAGACTTCCCGTTGAAGTGTGAGGAGCTCTTTTGGGCCCAACGGGCTAAGCTTGACTAGCTAGAATAGGGGGACCAAAATACCAAGTTGTTCCACACCTTAACAGTTATTCGTCGTCGATCAAATCAAATACTTTCATTGAAAGATGAGAATGGACAGACTATCTCTGCGGAAGATGCCATTCGAGGCATGATTGTGAGCTATTTCGTGAATCTATTCTCGTCGTCAGCCTCGTCTACCTTTGATGAGAATTCAACTCGGTGTTTTCTGCATCAATACTCTTTTCACTCCCTATCTTTCTCACAACAACAATTGCTCACTCAAGCTTTCACACCAGAGGAGATTAAAAAAGCGGTCTTTCAGCTAGGGGAGCTGAAAGAGCCCGGCCCAGATGGTATTCCCGCCTTGGTGGTCCAGCGTTGTTGACCCATTATGGCCCCCTGGTCACCGAATCGGTTCTATCCTTTTTTAACTCCAACCATATGCTTAAGGAGGTGAACCGAACGTACATCAGTCTGATCCCAAAGAAACCTCAGCCAGAAAGTCCTGGCGATTTTTGGCTAATTAGTTTAATCAATGTGATTTATAAAGTGCTAGCTACGCGCATGACTCCTATTATGGGTGAAATTATTTCACCATTGCAAAATGCTTTTATCTCCGGGCGTAACCTGTCAGACAACGTTTTATTGACACGGGAGCTCACTGACTGTATCCGGGGACGAAAGAAAGGCAATGTGGTGTTGTTAGCTTTGAAGTTAGACATGATTAAATCCTTTGATAAGATTAAGTGGGGATTCTTGTTTGAAGTCCTTCTGCATTTTGGTTTTCCCTCCTCTTGTGTACATCTGATTCGTCAATGTGTGACTTCCGTCACCTACTCCATCCTAGTGAACGGCGCTCCCACCAATGCTTTCAACCCGAAATGCGGAATTTGCCAGGGGGACCCTCTGTCGCCTTTTCTTTTTATCATCTGCTCTGAGATTCTGTCTATGAGTTCAGTGGATGCCGAGCGCCATCAGAAAATCTTCAGAATCCAAGCAAGGCGACAGTCCCCATCAATATCTCACTTAATGTACGCCGATGATGTCTACTTGTTTCTGAGTCTCTGTCGTGAGATAAGTTCGCAAATTACTGCGGTACAACATGTGTTGGCATCTTACTGCTCAATGTCTAGATAGCTAATAAATGTTTGGACAGCTAATAAACTTTAATAAGTCTAACCTATTGATCAGTCTGAATGCCTCTTTGGAAACCCGAAGTCTTATCGAGTCTCAGTTTGGTTTACTTGGGAAACCAGACCTTGGAAGATATCTGGGAGTTCAGTTGGACATTACTACCCAGAGAAAGAACATCTTTCGGGGCCTCCTGTAGCGGGTCCAAGACAAGTGTGCGCACTGGCTGGGTCTCTTGTTCAACAAAGCTGGTCTTGCCACCCTTATCAATTATGTTCTCTTATCTTCTGCTTCGCTATTTGTCGGTGTATAAATTTCCAGCCTCGGTGTGTATGTAGTTAGATCAAATACTTGCAAGATTTTGGTGGTCGGGAGATGTTTCTCGAAAATCTATCCACTGGGTCTCCTAGTCTACTTTGTGTTTGCCAAAGCCTCTAGAGGGTTTAGGCTTCTGCAACTTCAAAGTGTTAAATCGGACTCTGTTGACCAAGCAGGCTTGGAAAATCTGGCACAGTCCTCATAGCCTCTTGGCTCAGGTTTTACAGGGCAAATACTTTAGGCAAGGTAATTTTCTTCAAGCTCGAAACCCCCGCCAAGGTTCATGGATTTGGCGTAGCCTTTTGGTGGGCCAACGGGTGCTTTATCCGGGAATTCAATAGCATATTGGCAATGGCTGCTCCATTTCTGTCTGGATGGATTGGTGGTTACCAACGGTTCGGCCGGACAGTTTGAAGCTTTTTTACACTGATGTTAATGAAAATTGGCACATCTTCGACTTATTTTGGCCTAATTCGAAGCGTTGGAATCTTACTACTTTATTCATCACCTTCCCTTCAACAATTATCTCTAACATTCTCCAGTTGCAAGTTCAACCATGAGCGTTGGCTGATGAGTTTTCCTGGCTATTTGATAATACTGGTGCCTGTTCAATCCAACAAACGTATGCATATTTGAATGGGCTAGCTCATCGACATTTGGCGGGGTTTTATGGTTTGCCTGACAGTGTTTGGCGCAAATTATGGAAGCTACCAATTCCTGAAAAGCTCAAATATTTCCTCTAGCAGTCCTTTCTGCTAGTGTCATGAGGAAATGCCAGTTTCCTGATTCATGCGTTCTCTGTCATCGCGGGCCAGAAACGGACCAGCATCCGCTCCGTCAATGGTTGACTGCCTATCTTAGGAAGCCTATTTTTAGGAATCAACCAGATTTGGACAATATATTATTACAAATGCTGCATTACTCTGGAATATCTGGCAGGCTAAAAATGCGGTGGTTTTTTGGCAGGAACGATTTTCCTCAATATCTGTTCTAATCCAAACCCAACAGCTATTGACAAATTTGAAAGCCACCCCCTCTTTTCAGAGGTGTCTACAAAAGCTTGGTCCACGTGTGCCGGTCTCCAATGCACAGTGTTCATCAGTGCAATACGAACATATCCATTACCCACTTATTCCTATTTTATTTGCTTTATTTGCCCACCATTTCGTGTGTCGTTTTCCCCCAGACGTGGTTTTCTGCCCAGTCTCTATTACACAGAGGCCTTGGCCGCTCCTACTATTGAAAAAACCCTAGAAATTCAAAATATATCCCAACTGGCCCACCAACCATTAAAAAAACACTAGAAATTGAAAATAGTCTCCCAACCACTACACTCAGTGGCTGTTGGGTTTATTACCCGAAATTTTCATGCACCCCACTTTTTCATTAAAAAACCCCTAAAAATCCTAAATGGCCCCACCTTTTCATTAAAAAAAACCCTAAAAGGTCCCACTTTTTAAACAACCTGTGAGCAATTATTCGGGCACTTTTTAGAACCTTTCTCTCTCCCCCTCACTTTTTCTTTCACTGACACACACTCATGGGTCCTCTTTTCCTCTCTCTCACGGGTGGAGAAATTTGTTTTCTCTCTCCCTTCACTTTTTTCTCTTTATAATTCATCTTTCCTGACTCTTTCTCGACAGAACCTTTCTTCCACTCTCCATCATCTTTCTTAACTCTTTCTACCATATTCTTCATACTCCAAATCTTACCTACATAATCTCCATTATAATATAGACAAAAAAAATTCTACGCTAGAAGATCGGTGGATAACCGTTAGAAGATTAGTTGAATTTTTTTAAAATATATCAAATTTAAAGCAAGTAAGTATTTCGAATTTTCTTATAATTCAATGTTAAATTTAAATTGTTCTTACCAGTGTTATGTTTAAATTGTGTTATGCTTAAATTGTTCTTACCATAATCTCAAATTAGGATTTTTTAGACATTGAAATTAGGGAATGAACTAACGACTTTTAGGTTATGAAATTAAGGGTTTGCTTGAGATTCGAAATTAGAGTTTTTTTTTTTTTCAAGATTGGGGTTTTTATAGGGGTTCAAAATTAAGGGTTTTTTTATTGATTCAAAATTGACGGTTTTTTATGGCGTCAAAATTAGTATTTTTAGGGGTTCAAAATTGAGAGTTTTTTATGGATTCAAAATTTACTATTTTTTAGGGTGTCAGAATTAGGGTTTTTTTATGGTTCTTAAAATTAGAGTTTATTAGGAATTCAAAATTGGGGGGTTTTTAAGGGGTCAAAATTAGGGTTTTTAGGGTTTCAAAATTGGGAGTTTTATGGATTCAAAAATGGTGGTTTTTTAGGGCGTCAAATTAAATTTTTTTTATGATTTTCAAAATTAGAGTTTATTAGGACTTCAAAATTGGGAGTTTATTCTGGTTTCAAAATTAGGGTTTCAAAATTGGGCTTGTTTTTAAGATTACGTGTTCTCATTTAGTTTTAGGATGTAAATAGTATGGACGCTAAGTTGATTTACGATTATATGTTTTTCTTAGAGATATGGAGTTCAACCTCGAACCTTATGATTCATCAATCCTATATGATGACGATGACCACGTCGCGAGGGACGTATTTGACCTTGTCGAAAGGGGTGTTTTGAAAACAATTTAAAATACAAGTCACCTCAAAAAGTGGGTACTAAATGAGGAACAAATACAAATATTACACTCTCAGAATTTATCTATGTTCACCGTCCTTCATCATTGGTCTCGGCACGATGATTGTCTTATATCCGCTCTAGTTGAGCAATGGAGGAGCGAGGCGAATTCATTTCACTTCTTGTTTGGTGAAATGACTATTACATTCGAGAACGTCGAATTTATACTTGGAATCCCATGCCACGACAGACTCATTACTTTGAGTAGGACGTCTGCAACGATAGCTCAGATGGCTAGGCAGTATTTTTCGGGAATTCCGAGGGAAGCTCTTACAACAAACGGCATCAAACTTAAATGGCTGAGAGAGCAGTATGGTGTGCTACCGGATGCATACACTCCTGACAATTTGGTGACGTATACAAAGGCATTCCTGCTGTATATTATTTGAGCTATATTACTTCCAACGCATTCGAAAAATATGGTGCATCCGAGGTATATGGTATTCTTAGAGGACCTTAGGGAGGTATACTCGTATTTGTGGGGTTCAACTGTCCTTGTGCACCTATATCGAGCACTGCACAGAGTTACGAGAAAAGGTGCTGAGTCTATTGCCGCCTGCCTCACTCTATTACAGGTTGAAGCATTTATATTCTTGGTTAACGTGTTAATATATTTGTGATTAATTACTAATTCCATATAATGTTTGCATTCACAGGTTTAGTCTTACGAGAGGCTACCCACGGGTCATCTACTGTCGCGGGATGATTCTGCTGAGACGTGGCCTAGGGCGTGGGCCTGAGGTCCTAAGCCCAACCGAAAGAGACGGGTAAACCCTCACCACCATCTAAAGTTTTATCGGGGGAACTAGAAATACTGGAGGCATCACAGGTGACGTGGCAGCCTTACTGCAAGGTGATGCATGGTTGGATGAGTCGTGTTGACAACTTCCAGTGTCGTACGTGCTAGCAGGTTTGGTTCGGGTGCCGCCTATTCACAAGTATGTGAGTTTCAGATGCCCGATCGAGTTATGAGGCAAGTTGGCTGTCTACAAGGGATACCAAAACCCACTGTAGACATGCGGCCATACAAGATGGGTCGAGGGCTGAACTTCGAGGTGCCTGATGCCTTAAATTTGTTGAGCGACGAGGTGCAACAGTGGAATACTTGACAGGAAACGTATGATAGCCTTGTATCGCTGAAGAATGACGACATCAGTATTGAGGAGTACCTGCAATGGTTTCGCACGGTGACACGCACGAGGGTGAATCACCCTTCCCAGGTGAGGAAGCCGTCATATGCACCACTTGTGATCTATGAATTAGGCCCTAAAGTGTGCCCGAATAGGGGCGTCATATGAAAAATAAAAAAATAATTGTCTCGATTTTCGCCGAAATTCATAGAAATTGACTAATTAGCGTGCCTAAGGTGCAATGAGCAAAAAAAATGAAAAAAAAATATTACAAAATTTTTGAAAGTTATGAATTATACCCTAAAGTGTATCCAAATAGGGGCGTCATAGGAAAACCAAAAATGAGAGAGAGAGAGAGAGAGAGAGAGAGAGAGAGAGAGGAAAATACTTTCTTTTCTTTAAACTTGAAGCTCATCAAATATGAGGATCGCTGGGTGACGAAATATGTTATCTCCCTCTATTCTACCTCTGAATTTTCTTTTCATTTCCGTTCTTTTGTTGTATATAATCTATGTTTGATGCACCGAGTCTCATCATTTTGATCACATCCTCAAATAATATTTTTATGCATGTTTTAATTTGCAACTGTCCTATTTTTATGTTTTAACGTTCATTATCTTATTTCTTAATTTCCTAAATCGGAGGTTGTCATGGACTTGACAATTGACTTTTGAGTCCGATGTCATTTATACGACACGTTTTAGTAGCACAAGTTTTGCGTTACTCAATAATAGGAAAAATGTCTCCATTATTCAGGTCAAGTTATCTATGGTATTGTTTTAGTACTTTTGCTCTTTGGCACGCTACTCATCCGGCATATTGCCTACAATGGTAGATTTCTAGTAGAAGGGATGTTAGGCATGAGCGGAAGGACCTCCTACCTGCCTAAAGATGAACGTGACTCTGATCTACTCTTTGCCGAATTTCTTCCTTCGCTTTTTCACATTCCTACTATCAGAATTTCTATTATTGCATGTTCTGATAATACACTTAGGGCCATCTAAAAGCTTAAATATCTATTTTCGGATCTAATTACCATGTTCAAATTATTTAAATTTAAGTCCGTCTATGAATTTCGAGGCAGTTTCGAATTAATTTTTATAGGTAGATATAATTCATAATCAGTTTTTAAAATCTGATTTAATCTATTTAAGCATAATACAATATTACAAGTCGTGGAAAGTCCTTGGATAAAAAAGGACAAACGTAGGTTTAGTGTGACAAATTAACGTACAGTGTATTCAAATTTGAAGTGGGCATTGTAGTCTTCTTATATGCAAAGATATTTTGATAATTCTTTTCATCGAACATGATCCTCTAAAGCTGATTAAATATGATATTCAAGAAAATGAAAGTTCTGGATTTATTAGTTTATCTTTTTTTGTCAAATATTTCAAAACTGATCTAATCTGAATTAATTAAATCAAGTTTGACTTTTTGATTTAAGATGGATTAAATCAAGTTTGACTATGACAGAATCAATCTCAATTAAACACCCTCTTTGTGAAAGAAGTTGGGTGTAAAAAACTCCACATAGTTTAGTTACTGTATTAAGTTGTTAGAACTAAGAAGCTCATCTCAATTCTTCAAAGAATTAATTTACTTTTTCAAAGCTCCAATGCTGAAAGTTTTGTGCTTCGAGACGTTACCAATAAAGAGATGATTGGCAACTTTTCATTGGTTATTACTATTTCAAGCGCCAGACACTCACTGTACCATCTTTGTGCTATCCCTGTAATCAGGGGCGCGGAAAGTCTAATGGGGGGGGGGGGGAACATAAAAAATTTGATGACTAACTAAATGAATGAAGAAGGTTCAAGTTTACATAAATCATAAAAAATAAAAGACACTATACATTGATGGTTAATGCAGAACTCGACGTTCTTTATAGTCACGAAAATCATCAATGATCGAATCTATAGTAAACGTTTCAATGTGCACATTGGGATCACTTCCCACATGATTTAGAAAAGCACAATCTTTTCCGTTCCTAACTTTTCTCCAACTTCTAAATCCCTCAATAGTAAATGCACTTTCTCCAGAATTTGCTCCCGGCTTATTAAAGAGAAAACAAGGCAAACAAAAGGTTGCATCCTTTGTAGGAGAATACTCTAACCATAATTTAAATATTTCGAACCACGAAGATTGAAAGCGTGAGGATGACTTACTGGTCCAGATTTTGGATATGAAGAAAGTATGCACTGATATGGATTGGCATAGATATATCTTTGTCGAATTTCATCATGTTGATCGGCAAGATATTCCCATATTTGTGGCCGCAATCCTGGATCACGCTCAAAATCATTGCTAACGTTCGTACTTTCAAGTCTTGGAAATTTTTTAAGGCGACCTTCTAGACTCGGAATCTCAACGTCAGTAGCAAGATTAGGAATTGGTGTGACAATGTTATCATCATTAACATTCTTGGTTGGAGGAAGTCGTTCATCAACATTGCTACTGCTAATATTTTTTGTTTGAAAGAAAGAATCAATTGTGCGTGAATTTGACTCTCTCATCTACAAAAATAAGAATATTATAATTAGCGTAACTATTGAGTACGGTAAATGTATAGTAAATTGCTCAGTTCGTGTTTTTTTGTAACTATTGAATACGTTAATACTATAAGAACTAAACTAACGAATAGCGTTACTATTGAAATAACGTAACTATTGAAATAGTGTAACAATTGAATACGTTAAAACTATAAGAATTAAACTAATAAATAACATAACTATTAAAATAGCGTAACAATTGAATACATGTACATTAATACGATAATTAGCGTAACTATTGAATTTGTTAATATTTCAAGAATTAAACTACAAACAAAAGAACTCACCTTGATCAATTCGTATTTATTCGTAATCCGGAGATTTGAAATTTAGGATTTGGAAGAATGAAGAATGAGAACGAAAGATTATGACGGCTGGTGACACAAAGAATAAAGAATACAACAAAAAGAAATCATAATCAATTAGTTACGATATAATGACATTTTTATAAATACGTAAAATGTGAGTATAATCGAAATAACTAAAAAAAAATTCCAAAAAGTTGGGGGGTGCCATGCCCCCCCCCCCCCCCCCCCCCCCCGGCCCAGGCAGGAGCTCCGCCTCTGCCTGTAATAAAAAAAAAATCTTTGTGCTATCTCGTGTGTGTGTGTGTGTGTGTATATATATATATATATATATATATTCTATTTGACAAAAAAATGGTAGCTATTTCTTCAATGATGGGAACAAATTGACAGAGGTTTTACCGCTTACGAGAGCATTGGCATCTCAAATAAATAAATAAATAAAATAAAATGGTGAACCTTTCCCACTATTTGGCTGTGAACTACGCATACAAGTTTCAGCTTTGGTTATATCCCATCACAATTATGTAACTTAAGTTATGCCCAGAATAGTTGGGTCAAACTATAATTTCTCCGGAGAAAAGGTCAAGGAAAAAATGAAGCTCCCCAGTCCTGTTACCATGTGTACCAATTCTAAAGTTCTATCAAGTGTCCATCGAGATCGAGTAATGCTTCTTTGGTCAGCTATTTTGGTCATACATAGACACCCAATTATTGGAATGTACAATGAGCTACCTTGAATTCAGTCGTCGACCAACTACTTCCAAATTCAGCTGGATTTCCTAAGAGACCTTTGATGCCCAGCCGCGCCCAATACTGAAACCGTTTGTTCCAAAAGTGGCTTTTTCGCATTTCTCAAGCCCGCATTGCTAAGGGCTGTGCTGGCCTTGATGGCCAGTGAACACAAGTCGGGTAAAGAAAGCGATGCAGGGGACATGGATGTGGGCAGCAGGAAGTACATTTGCCCGAGTTGCAGGTCTTCGTCAGCGAGCAAGCGAGGCACGGGTGAGTCGACGTGCATTGCCTCTGAGCTGCAAAGGAAGCTGTTTGGATTGTCAGAGAGAATGTGGCCGGCTTTGATGGGGTGCCTGAATTCTTGAAGCTTCCCGTCCAAGCGTATCACCTTGGCCGTGGATGTCCAGTTCATGTCGCCTCCTAGTTTCCCTATGGTCATCCGTGAAGAAGCACAAATACCCATGTGGCTGTGCGCCTGTCTTCTATTTTGCCTTGTGCGTGTGTATGAGAGAGAGAGAGAGAGAGAGAGAGGTGTTTAATTTAATCTTTGATTGGGTGTTTGAATAAGGGTAGCAAGATGTGATTTATATTTTATAGGGAGAGAAATGTACGTGCATGGCATTGGAAGACCAAGCTTTTGCCTCCTTTTATTATTCTATTTCCAGGGGTAGCTAACTTTTGACCACAATAAAGCACGAGGGAAAGTTGGCTATCATTGGAAGACTTCGACTAGGTCTTCTCCCTGTTGTTTCGACCAACTGGTCTAGAACAATAAAGAGGGAATTGATTTACATACCCTCTTCTCTTTTTTTGTGGTTGGTGACAGTTGCGGTATACATTTTTGGCTAATAATAATAAGCAACAAGGTGTTAGAGGATGAAATTATGAAGTACTACCGGCCACCTTAGGCTAACTAAACTGTCCATTCATGTGTTCGCGTCTTTGTTTAGCGCTCTCGCTCAAAGAATATGAAAATTTTATCAAGAATTTGATTTGTCCCAAAACACATTTTGCAAAGAGATTCATTGATGGTGAATTTGCCCAAGTTAAGAGAAGACATAATGAAGTATATCATGCTTTGGCGAGATTTACGCGCGCGCTCGCACGTGTATTCTGTACAAATTGATGGAGAGAAGAGTGGCGTAAAATACGCATTTGTATTGAGCACAAAGAAATTGATGTCGAGAGAAATCTTATGCCCAAGTTAAAAGAATACATAATGGGGTCTATCATGCTTTGGCAAGATTTAGGAGTGTGTATGTGTATTTTTTACAAATTGATGGAGAGAGGAGTGGCGTAAAATACGCATGTGTATTGAGCACAAAGAAATTGATGTCGAGAAAATCTTATGCCCATCCTCCAAAAAAAAAAACACGAGAATTATTTTTCATAAAAGAAAATTATCTTCTTTGGCAAATAGAAACCCAAAAAAAAAATGGGTTCAGAATTTCCGTGTAATTTGCCAGCTGAACCCAGAATGTCTGGCTTAGTTACCATGCTTCTTTAAGGCCTGGGTACTGTTGAAGCTAATTTCGAACCAGTAAAGAGGCCCATGGGTTTGTACTTCTTACTACTAGACATGGACTGAGATGGTTTTTCTGTTTTGCCCTATTGGCAAGGCTATAGTGACAGATTCAGCATTCGAGAAATATTCAAAATTTCGATAACGAATCAGAAATAATTCAGTAAGTTTGTGTAATAAATCAGGAATGATTTGATAATTATTTGTCTTAAATTACAATAGTTTTAAGTATATATAAATTGACAAACTTTGCAACTAATATAATAAAAATGCAGTATTTCTTTCACTATTTCAAGTGACAGGAAAAAAAATGAGAGAGAGTGTGGATGTGACATATAATCTTGTGGATCAATTGATTATGAAGTTACTCTTGCAGAAATTCTATAATATTCATATCGTAGCATGATATTTCTAAGTTATGTCTTCATTTCGGGTCACCCTAGTCCGAATCACATCCCACATTTTTCAAGAAAATAGGAAAACATTCAACTAGCGCTAAATTAAAAAAATGTTGCAATAAAATCGTTAAATTCGCAAAAAATTGTGGGTTATTCGCGAATGCATAAATCAATCACGACAAATTCGTGTTTTAGACTTTTCATCAAATTATCGTAATAAATTCATGAATTTTACCAATAAATCGCGAATGTTGGTACTCTGAGGTCACGCAGCTGAGGGGTGAGCATTTTTTTCTGTAAAACAGATGTAACTGACTGTATTAATATGAGCTACTCGTGTTTGATATGATTTTCACTTGAGAAGAAAAATAAAAAATCTGGTTATTTGGTTCGAATCTATTAGGCTTTTGCAAAAGTTTGGCTTTCGTTCAAACCAAAATCCAATATATTAGAACTAGTCTGATATTATGTTTTGAGCTAATATGTTTGGAGTACATCATAAATGTACCTATTGACACGTGCAAGTGCACACACATACATATATACAGGTTAAAAACTAATGGTAATTTATAAGTGGCATTTTGGTAATATCATCGTATCATCAATGGTACTTTTATTATTTTATTATGTTAAAAAATTAAATCAAACTACGTCTTTTTTAGAGTCACGACATAAAAAAAAAAACTTCGCTATTGCCCAGCAAAGCATCAATTTCGCCTTGGAGTATATATCTCGGTGTCATGGCCTCTGGAACAATAAATGGAAGTCCGCTAAACCGAAATGCTGGCCCCTAAATATGCACTATTAACTTGCAAAGGCACCATATACAAATAAAATCAACTCATTACTAAGAGTAAAAGTGAAGCCAAAAATAATAGACATAAGCCTTCAGCATGTTTGAGGATCTAATTACAGAGAAAAGGCAATTCATAACACATTCAACTAATTAAAAGAGAGAGTTTGACCACACCAGGGGCACATTTACCTTTTATCCAGGAACCCATACTACCGAATCAAAGTAATTCTTCATCCAGAACAGCTTATTTTGACATCAAAGAGCCAACAACCCCAGCAATGAGCGTGGTAGGATCTCCGAGAACTGCTGATATGACAAACTGCAAGGCCAAACCAGCCATCTCACAACATTTCTGCACTTTACCCTTGCTTTTGCTGTGGTGACGCGTCTGAAGTGTACCTTTCAGGCTTGGAATTCTTGTCTCCAGCTTCCTGGTACTACTCCCAGTACTGTAACTTCCCCTACCAACATTCAAGTCGTGCCATGTCTCAACTAGCATCTCCTTCACACAGGCCACGTGCAAGTTGTACTTCTTGCAAGCGGACCGGTAGCTCCAGCTCCTCCCCTTCCTCCCGCAACGGTGGCACGACTCGCTAACCTTCCTGTACAGGTACAACTTCACCTCACCATCGTCGAGCACCATGGGGAGCTTCGCGCAGCAAGGGTGCAGGTCGTACCCGCACGACTTGCAGTGGTACACGAATCCGGTCACGTCCTTCTCGCACGCGTTGCAGTACCGCGGTGTGTTCCCCGGCGGGCGGGCAAGGAACTGGAAGGAGCATTTGGTGTAGAAAGGGTGGGATATGGAGGGCGAAGGGAGGGCACAGTGCATGTGAAGATCATAGTCACAAGTGTTGCACTTGTAACTTGAACCTATGCCTACTTCCTTGCATCCATCACACTTGAATGGATCTGTGGTGTACTCAAACTTGAGCTTGTGCTGAGGGTGGCCGAAATGAGAAATCTCATTGTACTTCATGGTTTTGGATTTGGTATATAGGCACCACAAGGCGATCTAGGTTGGCTCGTCTATATAAATATACAAAGGTAGGTCCTTAAGGAAATGAGGATAAATATTTGATTAGGATGATTCTAATTAGGGTTAGAGTTGGCTTGTGGTTGAAGCAAAGTAGGGATTTATGCTTGTGAATGGTGGTGATAGTGGTAAATGAGTGTACGTATATGTGGGAATCCTCACGTCAAGATTGGGAGAGAGGACAGACACACAAGGCATATCAACTGGTTGCTCATGTTCCACAAAAAATGCATGAGAATACGAATTTTCACTTTAGAAGAGATCTTCCAATCGATGGATATATGTTGGCCAAATATTAGTTAGGATGTGTGTTTCTTTACCTTTTAAGTTTTATCTGTATGCCATCATCATTTGTATGAACATGGTATATCAAATTGAAGTTTGTGGTGTAGAATTTTATATAAATTGCAAATTCGACTTATCAATGTATATTCATAGTCTATTTCAAAAAGTGGACTCAGATTTTGGGATAGCTTCAAATGATTTGTATGAGTTATCAGCAAAGGGATTAGAGAAAGAGTATATGGAACAATTCATCAATGATGTCCATGTGATACTTTTTTTTAATTTCTTGTATTTTAAAGGATTAGGGAGAATTTGTTCGCAAATCTACTTTTGAACTTCTCCGGAGGACTAACGAGAATAGAATATGGGTTCTTAGTAAATTATGATTAGATCATTCTCTGATCAATCTTTCGAGCAGTTTTATATATAAGCGAGGAGAGGGATGTCAATCAGAATATAGTGATAACGTAGAATAAATTCCATAAAAAAAAAAGTGTCAATAATTATATTTATCCTCCAAGAATACATGTATACATTAGAGTAGGCCTAAGGTTTCCAATGGATAAGTAACTGCTAAGTCCACATAATGTGGCGTGTTACGACATATATTTCTGTAGGGAACCTAATGTTACATTGCGGAATCAAATTATTTTGATGCTTAAAAGCCTTGCTAGGGTTGCTTAGCGTGTGAACAGAAGTTAGCAACTCCCAAAAAGCTAAACCATTTCCTATTTTTACCGTGAGGCATCGCCATCTATATCGGATAACTTGTCACTTTAATCTCTCACTGCACAAGAAAGAGAGGGAATCCTTAAATCATCACAGGTGATGATCACACCACGACGACGTTATTACTTTTTAGTGTGCAAGACATAATGGACAAATAATTTGTCCCATTGGTTTTACCTCTGAATCTGAGATTTTTGTTTTGTTTTTTTAATATATTTAAGGTAGCCTAGTAAAGAATTTTTCTTTTAGGTTGCAGTGAACAAATAATACACGAGTAACGCAATTTCATAGCGAAACTTTAGCTGATTTTAGTGGCACTTGCTAAGAACAAAACTTGTAATTAAATTTGCAGTAGTAAAAGTGGAGAGGAGGAGTTCAAGTGGAGAGGAGGAGTTCAAGTTCGGTGTGATGGATTTACAACATATCTTACAATATGGATAATTGCCAAGTCCAACCTTCTTTAACGCTTACAAGATCGCGTGTCTAATTAAATCGAATGTGAATAATACGCCCAAGTGTTCTCTCACGTTTGCGTAAATTGGTACCAGAAAACAATAAAGATGGCAGAATACTTGCATGTGTAATTGATGAAATTTGGGGAGTGTCTGGAATGAATCGCAAGCTAGCGTTATGGTCAAACAATACTGAATGTTGGAGAAACAGGCATCATATGAGGTGGGATCTTAATAATGCCAGGTTAGTTCTTTTTCCCTTTATTTTTCCACTTTATCTTTATCTTTCTTTTTTGTTAACATTTGAAATATTCGAAGAAGCGCAGGTTACCCGTCACTTGTTGCCTTGTACTTGCAAGAGAAAAAGAGACAGGGCATCACTGAATATGGTTCTTTGTTCTGCTTCTTTGGCACCCCTGCTTTGCTTAGCCATTACTTGTGTTCCTATCTACGCATTCCTCTATGCAAAGTTAGCGTCGAAATTTTGTGCAGCGAGAAAACACTTTTTTGGCAGCAAAACGTACTTGCCTTAATTGTTTCGCTAGATTTTCTTCTTTGATTAATTTTGATTCCGCTCGTTGTACGGGAATAATAACTGTCAAAACACTGATTGAGAGATTTCGTACTTGTATGCCTAATAATAATAACAAAATTGGTAGTGGCAAAAATATAGTTAAATAAATATTTTCACCCTTTTATATGAGTTTTTCTATCAATTTTTGTCGTTAATTTGAAGTTGAGTAACAATCGTTAACTTTTAGCAACAAATGAAGATGAAAAATAGTATATAAAATGATAAAAATAATCTGTTTCAACTAATAGTAATAATAATGATAATTCTAACTATAATAACCCGTGTGTTGAGGTTTGTATTATTCAAGGCCATTAAGAAAAGAGTAAAGATATGTAACAAATGATTGAAAATGGAGTAAACTATGTATATAAACTTGTAATGAAATAAAAAGAGAGAGAAATTATCATAATTAGAGAAAAAACTAGTAGAAAATATTGAGCTTCTTTAAACAATAGATTAGACATAAGATTAAAGAGCATGCATAGAGAATTTGTTTTGACAAAATCTTAAGAATTAATGAAATTTGCCAACTTCCGGCGATGGTGATCGCAGGTAGTGGTTAAAAAATACTAGCCTTTACCAAATAAGTTTTAAAAGTTACCCAAAATAACCCATTATCATATGATCAAAAATACGAGTCTTTACCAAATAAGTTTTAAAAGCTACCCAAAATAACCCATTATCATATGAGTTTAACTCATCCTAACCTATTTTTCAACGAAGTGGGTTGGTTTGGGTAAAAGCTCATATTTTCTTGGGTTGGGTTGGGTTGGGTTGGGTTGTGTAAACCCATAAAACTCAAGCCGACTTACAGTCATAGTCATAGGCCCCGTCACCACGCCCAACCGAGCCTATTACCATGTGGACCACCTCATATTTGGTCCGGCCCAATTTTAATATCAGACCAGCCCATTGAAAGTGCCTACCTCCCTAAACATTCCCAAAAAGAGAGCTGAGCTTCCATCAATGGCGTCGTTTTCAACTGCAATCAAACGCGTCACTCCTCCGACCAAACGCCATCCTCTTGTCTCCTTCTCCACCGCCTCACGGCCACCGCCATCCGACGACGCCGTGGTCTCCACCGCCGCCTCCATCCTGAAGCACCACCGCTCCAAATCCCGGTGGACCGAGCTCCGCTCCCTCTTCCCAACAGGCTTCCGCCCCTCCCAATTTTCCGAAATTACCCTCCAACTCCGCAACAACCCCCGCCTTGCCCTCTCCTTCTTCCAATTCACCCTCACCCACTCTCTGTGTGATCACTCCCTCCTCTCCTACTCCACTATCATCCACACGCTCTCGCGCGCCCGCCTCAAATCCCAAACCCTAACCCTAATCCAGTCCGCCCTTATCAAATTCCCGGACAATTTGCCATCATGCCCTCCTAAGCTTTTTGAAGTTTTGGTGAAAACTTACCGGACTTGTGATTCAGCTCCTTTTGTGTTTGACTTACTAATAGAAGCTTGTTTGCAATCGAAGCGAATCGATCAGTCAGTTGAAATCGTGAGAATGTTAAGATCCCAGGGGATATACCCTACGGTTAGTACTTGTAATTCTTTGATTAGGTCGGTTTCGAAGTCTCGTGGTTGTTGTGCTGGGTATGATATGTATAGAGAGGTTTTTGGGTTCAAGGGCGAAAGTGGGAATGAGAGTGGAAATGGTGGTAAGATGGCAGTTCCAAATGCACATACGTTTAATGTGCTTATGCTTGCTTTTTTTCAAAATGGGTTGATGGAGAATGTGGAGGAGATATGGGGAGAAATGGGGAGAGTGAATTGTGAGCCGAACTCGTATAGTTATAGTGTTCTGATGGCGGCGTATTGCGAGAATGAAAGGATGGAGGAAGCTCTGAGGGTGTGGGAGCAAATGGGGGATAAGGGTTTGAAGCATGATGTTGCAGCTTACAATACGATCATTGGCGGGTTTTGTAAGAGCGGAGAGGTGGGAAGGGCTGAGGGGCTTTTCAGAGAGATGGGGTTGAGGGGAGTGGAGAGCTCTTGTCTTACTTTTGAGCGTCTCATAACTGGGTATTGTGAGATTGGGGATGTTGATTCGGCTTTGCTCTTGTATGAGGATATGTGCAGGAAAGGGTTTAGGCCAGAGGGTTCAACAATTGATGTTGTTATTTGGGGCCTCTGTGAGAAGAAGAGGATTTCTGAAGCATTGGAATTGGTGAGGGTTGCAACGAAGAAACATGATATTGTTCTTAAGGAGGAGAGTTATGAGTGTCTGATCAAGGGTTTCTGTCAGGAGAGAAAGATGGAAGAAGCTTTAATGCTTCAGGCAGAGATGGTCGGGAAAGGCTATATGCCGAATTCAGCAATTTATGAAAGTTTCATTGATGGGTATATGAAACAAGGAAATGTGGAGCTAGCTGGGAAGTTGAGGGAGGAAATGGAAATGCTTGAAAATTAAAAGCCTCTGGAGAGCAATTAGAAATATTAGTCTTTGATCCAGAGATACAAATCCCATTCCTGTTTCTAGATTCAGGGGTCTGCATCTTTCCAACAGAATTTCTCCACTAGAAGACCTAGATTTGTGCCTAAACATGAAAGATTGATACTGATATCTTCATCTGAAAAAATGGTTTTTCTTGGATTGGCTAAATACTCAGTCTGCTGCAGGCTGGCCCTTGGAAGCAGAGATGACTACCTTGGGTTTCATATTGGACTAAGGTGAGTGTATTTTAATGCTGATGCTTCGCAAATCATGTCAATTGAGTTGCATACTGAATTTAATTTGAAAATAGACGTCGAAATGGGCACAAGGTTTCCTAACTGGTGCGTGTAATTACTTTTCCTAATTGGAGATTTCCAAAGAAAAGAAATTACTAATTGCTTGTACAGTAATCCTGGACTTTCAGGATATGTAGTCCCAGATTCACCAAGATACTGCATGAATGAGGTCACAAAGAATACAAAAGTAGCTCTGAACATAAATCAGATACTTGTGCATGATTTGGCTCAAGAAGTTATAATTATGCTTTCCAATAGGTTCAATTCTCACCCCATGCATATGTTATTGACTGGTAGGAATAATACCTGTCCATTGATACATCATTTATGGTTTTCACAGGCAGTGGTTTTCTGTAGCAACGGGCAACCCTGAAGGTATTTAAGGTTGGGGCTGCTTTTCATTCAGGCATTTGAGGTGCTGAAGGGGAATCCCTCCTATGGGTTGGGGTGGGAGGTTGTCGGGAAGGCTTGGCGGACAGACTGTTGGATTGGCACTCTCTTGCTACTACTTTCTTCGGCTTGCCATGGAGGTCGACTTTTGAAGCAAAGGCAAGGCAAGTGACCCCTATTGTTTACAAGGATGACTTTTGAGGCGAGTTTGTGGATTGGTATGAGAAACGAGTTGGGACCATTTTTTTTTTTGAGGTACGGGATGCGTCAAATGCAAGGTTTTGGCTTGAAGGTCTGGGGTCAGACTAAGCCCAGGAAGTACTCTTGGCCATATTTGAAATGCATCGGTCGTTTTCACCGCTCACCGTTAAGGGACGCAAGGAAAGAATGTGTCTTCTTCATTCATTCGAAGTATCGAGGATTTTGTTTGTGTCTTCTTCATTCATTTGAAGTATCGAGGATTTTGTTTGAACGGATGAATGTGAAATCAGATACGTGTATCGCTTTACTAAATGCTAGTTGTGTACAATATTGTGTGTTGGTCCATGCATTTGATAAAGAAAAAGCTGTACTCCAGTTAAATGAGAGGGTCATAAGGAGGGAAGTAGTCAAAGATTGAACAGAGAGGAAGCCGCAGATAAGAACCATGCCAAGAAGGCCATCACGGCAGATATCAGATATCTGTTGCAGAACCTTGCCACTACACTAGTTGTTGAGCAGGCTGCAGCTAGTGTGAGAATCGACAGTACCTGAAGTCAAGAACAGATTTAGGCTTTTTGTCAACTCTGTCAGATAAAGAGTTGTTGAGTGACATATATATTCCACATTGTACAAAAAATACTTGAATATATGTGTCTTGTACGCCTCTTTCCTTATTTGTCGATCGATTTTGAATTCGATACTTTCACATGGTAACAGCAAAACTGGTTGATTCAGTCCCGAGAAGAACTAATTCATCAACTGCCATCTCCTCTAATTCTCCACATGCTAGGTCCACAATTAAAAATTAATTTATCAACCGCCATCCAATCTAATTCTCCACGTACTAGGCCCAAACAAAACAAGTCTAGCTTCGCGTGAGGTTGCGTGTTGAGAAACATATATTTCATATTGAACAAAAATAAATAATACTTCACTATATGAGTATTGAAAGTCTATCCCTTCGTTGCCGATTAGTTAATTTTAAGTTAGATATTACCTATGGGGATAACTTTGCTTTGCTAGAGAACTTTTGCCATTCAGCAGTTTAGTACGGTAGAAGGGCGTTGAAAGAGCGGGACCTTACCAAAAATCCCCTGCAACAATAACCAGTTGTATACCCTGCCGACGGATAGGGCATTCAACCAGGACAGAATATCCATCGACTAGTGCCAACGTGAAACTCCATGGCACTACCAAACCCATGATCGTCACCATGCAATCAACAGGTACAAGGACGGAAAAATGATTCATTAATCAGACTACACTGCTGAGGCAAAAACATTCCCACGCGATTCAATTTACTGATATTGAGATTAAACCAGGCAAACCCAAATTCTTAATATGTCAAAACCTGGGCAGTATATGGTTTCCAATCAACAATCAAACAGCAAAACATAAGCCCAATCAGATGCTCTATCACCTCGTATTTCTTTATGCCCATCAGCACATGTACACTCCCAACGATTTGCCTGAACTTTCTTTCCTCAGAATGGGTATTAAAGAGTAAAAGAAAGAAATTTATCAAGTACCCAAGAACAAAGGAAACAGAGAGAAGTTTCGGTGGGATTAGACGAGAAACATGTGTGCGTAAGTTTGTGGCAAAAGACAATGCTTCTCTTTTCTTCTTCCCTTCTGAATGAACGACTCTCTCCAACGGGTTTGTGACGGACGGACGTACGTTGAATTTACAGGGGGAGTTTGGACCCCTTTCTTCTTGTATTTTATTCCTTGCTTTTGGTTTCTTATTGATGCCTAAGCGGATGGGTACAAATTTGCCAAGTATTGAGTCGTGTTTATAATAGGAAGTGTGGAAGATGTATACAAAATTGTGGGGGGCCAACGTTTTTTCCTTGCTCACCACACACACACACACACACACACATATAGGCATAATATGACAAACCAAAATTTTAAAAAAAAATTACTATTTACCTACGGTCTTCCACGCCTTGCACCTCAATTGTTTATTTTTTAAAATTTTGGATTCTAGAGTATTTACTTCAAAAAAACGAAATTAAGCAGGGTGCGCTCCGGCCTCATCGTCGACAGGGAACCTCCATTTGTCTCTATAAATAGCCGCAAAATGTCATCCGGCATGCTTCTACATCCATAACTTGAAACAAGAATTATTATATAGCGTAAATGTACTTCCTTATTTTGACTGCTACCTATTTTCAACTGTGGCATATGTCCTTTTTTCATCCTTGGCCGTCACTTGAGTAAAGCAAGCGACATCATCGGCTACAGCTGCGGACTTTTTCCATAACTTAGCCCTTCGCCCTCAGGTTTTCTTTTGAACTGCTTCCCTTCCCTAGTTGAAGCAGCAGTTTCCATCGATATCAAAAACTCAATGCAACACTTCGGATTTTTCTCGATTGCTGCTATTGTTTGTTCAGGAATTTCGACAAGTTTGGATTCGTAGTGAGGGGCATGTCCACCTAGATGTAGGGTATGCCCCAAGTGTTTGTATCGTTTTGCCTTCAATTTAACCAACCTACCTACCGAAAAGGACATTTCGGGTTATATATGCGGCGGCATATTATGGAACTCGCCCCTAATTATGACACAAAATGAACATTCTCGCCACTTTAAAAAAAAAACAGAAGAAATGAAGGAACGCGTGTACGCAAATGACTGAAATTCAAACCACATTGTGCTGTAAGGTGTACACAGTCGTCACGACTTTTCAAAGATTCAAAGGATAATTTCAAGGCAGATGAATGTAAGCTGAAAAGGCCCTCATAGTCTTCGCATTCCTCGCTCGCTAGAACTGTAAAACAAGATAAAAGAAAGGCATAAATAATTAACCATGGAGTATAGCACATAACCAACGCAATTTACGTTTGATAACCAGGTTGTTCTAGAAGCTTTTGATGAGAAGGGCAAAAAAAGTAGAGCAAAATATGAAGAAACTTGTGCAGCAGATGTAAGCGGCAGCACCGCAGCAGGCCACAGAAGAATTTCAGAAACGTTCAGGGGGCATGTGGGACCACCCCTGGTCTACAAAAACGTGCACAGATGCGCGTGCACGCGATATACAAAACTGAGAGGAAAATGAAAGCTTTTCCTCCACTTCTCTTCCCTCTACTTCACTTGCCGAGAGACCAAGCCAATTGCCTCGTGCGTTCGAACGACAGCATTAATAGTCTGCATATTTCCATAACCAGAGTAGGGTATAGTGGCATTATCATGTTGACACAGAGATATACGCGCATGCACACACAAAAAGAGAGAGATGTGGGTTTTTTCTTCTTTTTTCTGTTGGGGGGGAGGGGGGGGGGGGGGGGGGGTTGTTGTTGTGGAGTTAAGAAGTAACTTCGATCAGGCATATGAGAAAATGGAGGATTCCCCTCGTCTTATCTTTCTTCACTTGCCGAGAGACCAAGCCAATTGCCATTGTGTGTTAAAAGAACGGAAATAATATTTAAAATATTTCCTCCGACCAGAGTATGGTACAGACTAGCATTATCATATTGACAGAGACGCGGAGAAAGAGAGCACAATCGAGAGAGAGGGCAGGAATCGTTGTGTAGTTGTCGTACATAACAGAGTGTGCAAATTAACTCCAATCATGCATCTAAGAACATCCCCACCCAAAACTAGTTTTCCTTGAGATTGATTTTGATTGCTTTTCGTCGTATAGATCAAACTTTCAAATTGTTCCTTTCCACAACCCTGTCTTCTTGAGACTTCAGTCTTAAATCATGTCCTCTGGCCCTCCAACCTTTCAAAACTAGTTACCATCAAATATTAGCATTGAGCTTTCTTCATCAGTTCCCGTTTGTGGAAAATGATCTCCACTTGCAGTGAAATAACCCTGAACCATTCTTCATTAGATGTCTAATGCTTTCATTTACAGGGATGTGCCTCACAACCAAACATTTACAGATACTTCGCAAGTCTAAAATAGATATGAGTCCTCCACATCATATCCTACCGATGCTTCAGTACTACAGATTTATAAGCTTTAGCCAGAATATCAATTTTAAACACTGATATCTGTATAAAGGCAAAAGCCATGTATGATCAGAGAACTCAAGACCAAAAAATATTAAACAAGGAATATGACAAAGCTCCAAATACGCCTGGCTACCTCCTACATGTAAGACCAGCCCACCAAGATTCTGTCCTCTTTATGAGATTCTAGTACCCTCCCCCCGCTGGTATGGGTACAATTTATGTCAAAGAATCTCCTGCGGTTAATATACCCTGAACCAAATCCACCGACCAATCCTAAACTTGCCACCCAATAACCAAATTCTGAATCATGCAAAATGTTCAAAGCTACATTCAATGATGGTACAATCATAAATTGTTAATCCTCAATCAGCTATCAAATGCAAGGAAGAACATGACCTACCATGTTCCCGCAAATAACAACGTGGGGGGCCCCATATTCGGAGAGACACCGCAGTTAACGATGCAATGGAGAGAAGAGGTGATGGGGGGGGGGGGGGGGGGGTTATTATTGCTGAAAAAGATATAGGTCTAGAGATAAATTTTTCATTCCGAGCACTCCATTGTAATCTGCCACGTGCAAATAACTAGAGCCCCGAGAAAATCACGTCTTCAACTTCCCTCACAATTCCCTCTGAAGCATAATCTAATTATCTATCCTCTCCATCGCTACTTGCGGAAGCACTCCAAAGCCCAGATAATAACATACATGTGGAAGCACTCCGTTGCACGATCATTACATGTGACTACCTATCCTTGCTTGCAGATTCTTGGTTCACTCTTCTCTATCTTCTTAAATCATTTGACCACCCCTGCCAATGATACTTAAACAGCTCAACATTCCCTTTCCATGTGGCAGATGACTGATGAAGGCATACGAAGACGAGCTAGGTATAACTTTTGATTACTTTGATCCACACGCACACCCCACCCCCGTGCTGACTCTTCCAATAGACTAATCTTTCACTTCAACATTATGCTGTCTGATCTTGAGAGAGACTGTTCATGGAATATACTCGGAAACCAAAATGTGCCATAACAACTCTAGTACCAGGACCAAAACACCCTAAATTACAACACAGCATCAAAATCACAAGGGCATCTGAGTTATTCATTGAAAATGAGATTACCCACTCGAGTTCAAAACTATTTTTTCAATTTGAAGTCTGACAAACGCTTTCATCGGTACTTAGAACAAGATTACTTCAGCTTATAAAAAATTAATTAGATCTAGATATTGCTCAAACATGTTACAAATAACAGGAAACCCCGAGAAAGAAACCAAAAAATATTAATTTCCATTTTTTTCACTCAGAAAGTTCCGCCAAAATAACAATATTTAACCTAAGAACCGCGATGCACCAAGCAATATAAGTAAAACACTTCAAAATAAACCAAAAAAGAGCTTAAATTACGAAAATTTTAGTGATTTAAAGAAGAAGGTTAAACAAGAACTAACAAACATATACTACATGCGTTTCGAATATTTACCTCTGAAATCAGATATCGAGAGTGAGCTCTTGTTTGTGATCGGAAAAGTAGTGGAGGATGTAAGGGGTGATCCGAATAACGGCGACCCAGGCCCCGAACAAGGCCACGTGAGTGCGCAGCTGCTTAAGAGCCACTTGCTTGTCTGGTTTCTTCACAAACATCCCTGGAAACATCTTGATTTCTTGTTCGCTCCTCTCACCGAGGATCACTGGAAACAAACTTAGTGCGTGAGATCTTGATGAAGTGAAGGCACCCTTAGGGTTTTAGATTAGATTTTGGTAGAAGATATATGGCTCGGACTGGAGAAACTGGGCCAAGGGTTTTAAGCTAAATCTCTGCTGGATTTTGGGCTATCCATGTTATAACTTTGGCCCATTCAGATCTTTTCTTTTGGGGTGAGCCATTGTTATTATTACAATAATAATAATAATAATGCTATATTGTTCGCAATCAAAATAGGAAATAGATATATTGACGATTGTCTGCAAGTGCACATTAGCAAAAGAAGGATAACGTCGCGTTGTATTACTTATAGTCTCTTCTGTTTTCATCCACCATGTGAATTTTTTTTTATAAAGTAATTACTTTCTTGCAACTTCAATATGCACACGAATAAAAGATGAAAGAATAGATTAACTCTAAAGTGATTCTGAACATGGAAGATGAGAGATCGAAGTAATTTTGTTATTGACAAAGCGTTGGAATTGAGTAAGGCTGGCAAAACGGGTGGGTGCGTTGGGTTTGGATTTGGGTTAAATGGGTTTGGGTTAAATAGGTGACTAACTCATTTAGACCCACTTATCTATGGGTTAAGTGTTTCAATTATTAAATAGGTTGGTTTAACCATTTACACCCATTCACACACAACCTCAAATACACATATGGGCTTCCTCGAGAGATCAGCCACAATATACGGCGACTGTCCGTCCATCATCTACGACGACACCACCTATTCTTGGTTGGATACCCACCGTTGATTCCTCCAGCTCGCCTCCTCTATCAAGACCCTCAACATTCGGAGGGGCCACGTCGTGTCTGTGGTGGCCACCAACATTCCCGCCATGTACGAGCTCCACTTCGTTGTGCCCATGGCCGGCACCGGGCTCAACAACGTCAACACCCGCTTGGACTCACGCACCATCTCCGTCCTCCTTCGTTGCAGCGAATCGAAGCTCCTATTCGTTGACCACCAGTCCACATCCCTCATTCAAGAAGCCATCTACTTGCTCCAGACCACTCCTCGTTCTCATCGCCGATCATGATACCCCTTCATTCCTCGCCGTTCATTTTAGCTTCACTTACACGGGTCTAGTCGAAAAGGGTGATCCTGGATTTAATTGGGTCTGGCAGGAGACAGAGTGGGATCCCATGGTGCTGAATCATACCTCCAGCACGACGTCATCTCCTAAAGGCGTAATCCACAGCCACGGTGGGATGTTCATCATCACGGTGGATTCTCTTCTCAACGCAATCACTTGTCATTATTTTGTAGAGAGATGATGAGAAAATGAAAGAGATAAGTAACATGTGAAATGTCATCGTTATCATTTTCTTAGGTATTAGTGGAAAGAAGTTGAAACGTAATGCAAGACAAAATTAGAAGCTCAAAAAATGTTTCACCGTAATGTGCTCTCCTTTCGTAGGAGTATAGATGACTACCTAAAATGGCTTCAAGCAAGTGAATTAATTAACTTTTGAGTGGCATAAATGCAGGCATGCAAAGCGAAGGTAAGCGCAAGTCATGATTCCTTTGGTGAAGGTTACTCTATAAGCCACGTGACTAAGAAATAGAATAGACTGGTCGACCGGAGATGAACAGCGATTATCGATCAAGTCGTTTGGTACCTTGTCTTTCACTCGTCACAGCTTTGAGGTTGAAAAGGGTTTCGAGGTTCGGTCGTTCACATGTTCAAGTACACCTTCTAATGCTACGTGAGTTGACTTTTAAACACGATCAGAGAATTCTCTATCTTTCATGATGGAGGATTTTATCACGACGTTTTCAAGAGATCCATTTAATTAATTTAAGGAACATGGGAACCTGGTTATTGTGTATTGGTTGTTATTTCAATTGCAACACAAAGTAATTAAGTTGGTAACAAAGTTTTATTGCACCGAGGATGTCCATCTTTGTACAAGTTTTAATATTAAGCTAAACTACTTTGTTTTGGAAATAGAATGACAAATAGTTCAATTTTCAGTTTTAAAGCTTCATTCTCAAATGACATGATAAGAATTGTTATTACATGACTTTGAATGTAACAAGGGCGGCTTGGCGCACAAGTAATGCTTGTGCAAAAACGAGAGTCGTATATTATCTAACTCAGTGAATTTTAGACACAAATAAGTTGTAATTTCATAATAGACAATACTGCAAATCAAAGGCATTGACTCAAGAGAGTGGAAGAGAAAATTTGATGAGAGAAAAAAGAAGGAGATAATGAGTTACATGTAGTTACATATACATGTATAAGAAGCTAAAGCATAACCTAAAATTACGACAAAGAGAATTTTATAAAGCTCTTACCACATGACACATGGAGTCTTTATAAGTCGTTTCCTTCTCCCAAATAAGTAGTAATTAGATATAACAGACCACTCACTTACTTGGACTATTCATGCACAGATACAAATAGGGATGACAATTTGAGAGCCTAATTAGTACCCTGTCTTGCCCCACATGGGGTTATTTGTACAAGTTTTACATAAATTTTAGCCAAATAAGAACGGGTAGAGTTGTTAAAAGGGCTGGGCGGCCCGCGGGCTGACCCAACCCGGCCTGTTTTTGGCCCGGGCTGGCCCGGCCCTATAGGTGAACAATAGTGGCCCAACATTTTAGGGCTCTGAACCAGGCCGAACAATTCCCAGAAATTATCCAGGTTCAGCTCGGCCTGGCCCTAAAAACAGGCTGGCCTGAAACCGGCCCGTTTTTAAGCCCTGACCTGGGTTCAACCCGCATTTCGGCATGTTTTTAGGCCCTTTTTCTGGCCCTAAAGTGGGCTGGCCCCACAAATTTTAAAATTTACTCCCCCCCCCCCCCCCCAACGGCCATACTCATGTTATTTTTTTAAATTTCACTTTTACCCCCTAGCAATATAATAGCTAGTTTGGAGATATTTTGGTCCAACTTAATTTTTTCCAACTCTTTTAATGTTTTTTACACTCTTACCCTCCCCAACAACTATAAACGATAGTTTTAAGGGATATTTTGGTCTTTTGTGAACTTTCAAAAATCTATAAATTCACACCTTTCTTTCTAATTTTTCACACCAATCTTCTTACTCTCTCTTATCTAAACATTCTACATTTCTACAAGCTTTGCTACTATTTTCCTCTCCAATTACTACTCTTGTTTACTAATTAGTATTCTTACTAATTATTACTCTTGTTTATTAATTACTACTCTTGCTAAATTCTAATTACTAACTACTTCTCTTATTCATTTGTTATTCTCTAATTATTTTGTCTAGTTTTTAGTAATTAGTGAATTTTTATTTATTAATTACTATTTTCAAATTCTTTTTAATTACTAACTCTCTCCAATTTCGAATTAGTAATTACTCTTATTCATTTGTTACTCTTTAATTCTTTTAATTGTTATTTCTAATTACTAATTATTGCTCTTATTCTTGTGTATTTAGTTACTCTTACTAGTTTTATTTTTCAATCTAGTAAAAAAGTTTAGCGTCAAATATGGCTGAATTACTGAAGAAACTGAAGCGTGGATCATCATCACGAAAAACACCACCATCAGCACAAGCACCACCACCAGCACCACGGTCATCACAAACACCAATCCAAGCACCACCACAACCATTCGTTCCTGGACGAATGAGTACAGGCTGTATGATAGATACCCAAGCCAATTGGGAGTTCAATCAAAACATTCCAGATCTTGAATACACGCCTTCATAAGACCCCCCGCATTATAGTCAAGGACGCAGCTCGGTTGGCGAAGCTACTACTCCGTGGCATAATCTTAACCCGATGCCGGTCATGATGAAGAAGGGCCGAGCAATGCCTCCGGTAATGAGCCAGAAGTCCAAAAGGGAAAAAGAAAGAAAGCCGAGTGTTGGAATCATTTTGATGAAGTTATGGTGGACGGCATCCGAAAAGCTCGATGTAAGTACTGTGCTAAATTATTTTCGTCTGGTAGTGGTAATGGACATCTTAACAGGCATTACCCTCTGTGTGCACCTCGACAAGGCCACGTCGAACCTACCCAAACGCAGTTATCTTTTGACGGTAAGTTATTTGTTTATAATCAGCGAGAGCAAAGAGACGGTCTCGCTGAATTTGTTATTCACGATGAACAAGCCTTTAGTTTTGCCGATAATCCTAAGCACTCTAGATATATGAACACATACGTGCAACCTTTGTACAAAAAGGTTCATAGAAACACAACTAGATCCGATGCACTCCGACAGTATAATGCTGCTAAAGCACGCCTTGATCGATTATTTCGATAATTTTGACGGTAAAGTTAGTCTTACTTCTGATATTTGGCAATCTCCGTTTACTTTTGTTAGTTATACTTGTGTGACGACCCATTGGATTGATGTTGATTGTGTTATGAACAAAAGAATCATCGCTTTCGAACTATTTCCTTTTCCGCATGATGGAATAATGTTGCTAGTATTATAATTAATGCATGTACCACATTTAAAATGAAAAATAAGATTATGAGTGTTAGTTTTGATAATGCTTCTAATAATAAAGCTGCTGTTGCAGCTTTAAAGGAGACCCTTCAACCTGTACTTGATGGTGAATTATTTCATGTTCGATGTGTTTGTCACATTATTAATTTAATTGTTCAAGATGGTTTAGCTGCTGCAGGAGATATTCTTATCAAAATGAGGGGTATGACAGCGTATGTTAATAGTTCGGGTCCGAGAACACAACAATTTAAAACGTTGTGTGTTAATATAATATGCCTCGCAGGAGAGCAGTTACAGATGTGGTCCACAGGTGGAACTCTACATACCATATGCTTTTACACATTCTGGCATACAAAGAAGTCTATATGCATTTTCTACTAACCTCGTTCCCAGCCGGCTTGCCAACTCACGAGGAATGGCAGATGGCTACATACCTAGCTGAATTTTTTGAGGTATTCTACACGTCTACCAACTTATTGTCTGGTACGTACTATCCCACCTCTCCTATCGTTATAATAAAATTTTTCAATATAGTTACAATGTTAACAAAATGAAGATATATATATATATATATATATATATATATATATATATATACCCTTTCAACAAATAGTAAAAAAGATGGATAAAAAATTTAATAAATATTGAAAAAATTGCCTGTTATTTTTGTCGTGACTACTTGTTTAGATCTTAGGTTAAAGTTGCATGGCGTGAACGTGTCGATACAAGAGATTATAAGACTAATGACCTACACAGAAGATGACACAACTACACTCACAACGAAAGTGAGCAAGAAATTTGAGGATCTGTTCAACCTCTATCATAGTTCACTGACGTGCATTGGCGAGCTTCATTATCGACTGATGAGATGTATTATGCGCCATACCTTAAGGGCCTTGAACATCTAGTAGCAAGACAACTATCAGGTGAAGGTACTTCTAATTCGGCAGGTTCGTCTACTTTTTCCTCTTTTAATGAGATTGGTTTATATTCCAATTCTAATCATTATGCTAATTTATCAATGCAAGAACATGTTAATTTTAATTTGTTAAATTTTTTGAAATAAAATCAAAACATGTATAAAAGTTTATCCCAAATTGCACGGGATATACTGTCGGTGCAAGCCTCCACGGCTGCTGCAGAGTCGGCATTTTCAGCGAGCGGGAAGATTTTGGATGACAGAAGGAGTCGTCTTAATCCCGAGTCACTCAAGCTATATATATGTTGGAAGGATTATCTTGATGCGAAATATCTCGAGTAAGATAAACTGATTGATGATAGGAAGAGCAGTGATTCAGAAGTTGAAATACTTCCGGATGATTAGGTAATTTCTTTTTATTTTTTCTCAAGTTTTTAGAATAAATTTTTTCAATATATATATTTTCATATATATAAAAAATAGGTAACTACGCCTGTTTGTTTACAAGCAGCCGGTCCTAAGCCTGGATAAAAGACGAGGGCCTATGAACAAATTTATCTTCAATTTAACTCCATCAGTTTGAATATTTGAATGTTAAAAACAGTATCGTATACACACATATTACTACATATATGTGTGCGTGTCTAGACATTTTTAGTTGCTTTGTTTACTTGTATACATACATATGTGGTATATATATATATATATATATATATATATATATATATATACTAATTATTATATTACAATTTTCTTACATAATAATAAGAAATTACCGCAGTTAAAGTATTTACTCTGAATAACAAGAAATTAAAAAAAACATTGGGCCTGACTGAAGCCCGACCCTAAATATAGGGCCTAAGGTCAGGGCTTGGACTGAGTTTAGATATCCCATTAATCTGGCCCAGCCGGGCCTTTTTTACTTTTGGCCCATTGGGCCGGCTCAAGCCCGACCCATTGACATATCTAAGAATGGGGGCAAATAATGATCTAATACGGGACTATATCTGAGTTTTTTTACATCCCCAATTTAGCACAAAGAGATATTGAAAAACTTAGCACATACACGTGTTTTTATCTTCCCCCACCCCCCCCCCCCACCAAAAAAAAAAAAAAAACAATTGTCTATCGCCTTCGCCTACCATCAATTATTGCCTTTCGTCATCAGCCAGCACTAAAAACTACCGACTAGTAACCTCCGACAATCGCCACTGCCAGTAACCTCTGGCAGCCACCACCACCGTTAATCTTCGACACCTGCCAATAGTCACTGCTATGCCGCTGCCTGCCTTTGCAAAAGACATTTGTTGCCGGCAGCCACCACCACCGATAACCTTTGATAGCCACCAGCCCTGCCATCGTCGGGTGTTGTCGTCGGTCGCTGCCAGCCCCGACAGCCAGCTTCGCGCCACCATCACTGTCAACCGAAATAAACTAAATACAATTTTAATTATGATAATAATAGTTTAAAACAAATGAATTTGGAATTAATGGGTTGACCCGTATTGAATTTGGTTAAATAAGACGGGACATGGTAGGACAAGATACGTTACATTAAAGATGAGGGAAATGGGGATGGGGCAATACGACTTGGGACGAGTCAGGGCAGCCTACAAAGGCCTTGTGAACTACCTATGAAGTCCCGTGTGAAGTAAACTATGAATCCTGCCTAACCATTATAACTTCTTTAGAAGGTATTATTTAATTAGTCTAATAATATTTTTGTACTCACATGCAATAACTTTCCATTGGTTCAAAGATCATTTTTGAATTAGTCAATTTGTGGTTCGGAATTATTATACGTACAATTTATGAATGGTGTTTTCATTGTGTCATGTCAGAGATTATGCGTGATAGATAATCCAGGAAAATTATATTAGGCTAATCATGATATGAACATGTCATAATGATGTGTTATGTACACCCTCTTTACAAGATTTCTAAAAATAATAATAAAATGGAGCAATAAACGAAAGGACCAGAAGATCTGTAGACATCGGTGCAAATTGTGATTAAGTTTTGTTCCTTCATACTGTATTAGTTTTTGAGGTTAGATTGATATTAGTTAGCAAAATGAATGATGTTCTAAATGAATGACTGTCAACTTGAATTTCACCTTTAAATATAACCATCAAGTATTTTCAACCTTACGTATGATAAAATGTCAAAGATTTTCTTACGAGAAATCATACAAAAAAAATATAATTAGTAACAATTAATATGCAAAATGATAAATCATTTATTTTTGTTGCTAGAAAACGGTACACGACGTATTATGATTATACGTTATGAAAAGTTGTATTCAGCCCACTTAATAAGAAGTGTTCTTCATTTGATTCCATTCTAACCATGAAAAATTAAAATATTTTTAAAATGTTGGAAAGTTACAACTTGTTATTCCTCAAGTGTTTTAAATACTATATTGCAAAAATTTTAAATCTCGTGTACTGTACATGTCCTCTGCTAATTTCAATTTTAAAAAAAAGGGATACCACAATAAGATAGTTTTTCGAGGGTTAAAACACAATTAATTACTCCACAGTTAATTGAGGTCTCTATTACTATCTTTTGCAATTATTTACGAGTCACCCAATTCTGATATGTTTCAGAAATAAAAACTGGGTGCCATAATGTTTAGTACTTGCTAACCCCACAACTAATTCTCTTTGAGGGTCATAATTCACTGCATCTTCGTAGTTGTAGCCGCATTCAAACGTGTACCGGACCTATTAATAATACCTGGGGATCCACAAACCATTTTAGCTACCATAGCGAGTAAAAATCGGCCACGTCATAACAGCAATCAATGGAAAGGTTGTGCTGTAACACAAGTCAAACGCATCACGCGCGTCTCTCCACTACGTGTCAATCTGACAAACAAATCTCCACTCCAGGCCAGTAGTACGCCACTACACTGAGCAGCAGCTCGCGGCAATTAATTCATAATTAAATATTCGACGTGTCGTTTACCCGCACAACCCCCGTCGACAAATCGTAACAAAAAGACGGGACGCACGCACCGCACCAGTTCTCTCAGTCAACCCCCCCAAAAAAGAAAACCACCAAACCCCCGCACTCCATTAACAGGCTTCCCTCACCAAACTCATCATGATCCACTTATCCCCTGCTCCGTCACCAGAACACCACATCTCCACCTGGGCCCCATCGCCGTCAATCCTCCAATCATCATCTTCTTCATCATCATCACCGCCGTCGAAGCTCCCCGTCCAGTTCAGCCCGCCGCTGATAGCCATGGTGGTAATCATAGCAACCGCTTTCGTCCTCATTACCTACTCGCGACTGATCTCCCGCAAGTTTCTCCGCCTACGCCGCCGGTGGCGGCAGTGGCGGCGGCGGCGGCGTATGCTCAGATCCTACGTCCCGTCCTCTGCCGGCGACACCGAGTCCCCTCCCTACAATTCATCCTCCTTCGATCCTACCGACGCGTTTCAACTGTTTTCACCGTACGGCCTCCAGGACTGCGTCATCAAGACCATTCCACTCTCCGTTCACACCAGAAAGAGCAGCGTTCACGAATGCGCCGTGTGCCTTTTAGAATTCGAAGACAACGATTACGTTCGCACGCTACCTGTCTGTTCGCATGCGTTCCACGTGGACTGCATCGACATATGGCTTAGGTCGCATGCGAATTGTCCGCTCTGTCGTGCCGCAATCTTCCAGCCGGAGTCTCCGTTCGTTCCGGTCATGGCGGCGAGAATCCGGCCGAGCTTAGATGACATCATCATGGACAGCTCCGTTCTCGAGCCGTTAGTTGAAACTCCATTAGAATCCGACACGACCGTTTGCGAGATCACGCAGGAGCCGTCTCCGAAGAGGAATTTAGCAGAGGACCGGTTTAACGGCCGGGATTTTCTGTTGAAGCGGTCGTATTCGTTCGGATTTGAACGGAATTTAGGGTCGGAGAGAATAACGATGGAGCCGGCGACGGCGTCTCCGTGGCGGAACAGACGCGGAGGAAGCTTCTGGAGCAAACGGCCGTCGCCGTTCAGTTCGCTGACGAAGTCTAGGGTTTTTTCTTTCAGATACTACAGAGGAATGAAGTCGCCGTTCTTCCGGCGACGAAGTGGATTATTCCCGATGTCAGAGCTGAGCGTGAGATACGCCGGCAGTGGAGGCGGTGGCTCATCTCGGCGGAGCAAATCATTCGCCAGCCCGATGTTCACGAGGTCCTCGGTGGCGACCGGGGGACCGTTCTCGTCGAGCAGGCTGAGGAGCGGGGATCCCGAGGCGTTGCTGTCACCGGAGAGGTACAACAGACGGTGAAGGTGGCGGACACGTGCGAGTGGAGATGGTGATCGTGGGCGAAACGAACGGTGGGAGATGGGGCAAGGTGGAGTGGTGCCTAATGTTATTAATGGAGGGTCGCGTGCGCGAATTAAATGGGGGCACTGGGGCTGTTCCGTGGTTGGGAAGGTGGTCTCATTAATGGGCGGTGGACTCTGGTGGGAAAAGGTTGAGCATTTATTGAAGAAAATGACGAGCGAGTCCCAATGAGTTCCTTCGTTTCCCTCTGTCTCTCTCTCTCTTCACAGAGTGTGTGTGTGTGTGTGTGTGTGTAGAGGCTCTGTTATATATATATATAGATTTGTGTATAATTCTTCTTTACCGGCCAACGAATTGTTGAGTGCGAGAAAAAGAGAAAGATGTAGAGTGGGAAGAAGAGTCTCGTAAATGCTTGTAGCTGGCCGGCCGGCCGGCCGTCCCTATTCTATTCTTTAATTTTTGCCCTGTTTTTGGAAAAGTGGGAAAATTGATGGGTTTTGGCGTTGGGTTTTATGGTTACTTGGTTTGATCCTCTCTCTCTCTCTCTCTCTCTCTCTCTATATATATATATATATATATATAATTACGATAATATATCTTAAAGGACGCTTTGCCCTTACATTCAAGCTTCTTTTCTTTTTCCTGTGAGTACTGGTCTCGAGCTTGAATCCAAGAAGTCGAAAAGGTTATTTAATACTGTTGAAAGGTCATATAAGGAAGAAGCTCTAGGCTCCTTCCGGTTTGACGGCCCTCAATGGTCAGGTCTGAAACAATCATGGTTGAGAGAAGCTTTGTCAAAATTTTGTTGCTTAGAGCTTTTGTGCTTTGTAACATTGTTATGTAGATAGAATGAAGAGCAGGATCCAAAAGTCAGTGCTTTGATCATACCATGATTGGCACGAAGATTGGGCAAAACCCTTGAATATCCTGTAAGGTTATGATAGACTAACGAAAAAAGATTTGATCGATAGGCTTAAAGTAGCCACTTATCCTTCACTCATTTCGTTTTGTTTTAACGACTTTATGGTGGAGGAAATGAGTTGATTTTGATGGAACATCATTCAACTTTTTGAAGCCTTGGCACCCTAAAGAGGTACATAACTTTCCAACCACTAGTGCGTCGCTCTGTAGCAATAGCGGTATCTTGTGCATGCACTAATGCAAAATTAGTTTCAGGATTAATTACACTAAAGTTCCTCCTGTCAAGATAAATTATGATTAACGACATTAAGTTTGGAAAGGTAGCAAAACATGAAGAGACATTAAATTGTTTTTGTTGTGTCCGTTTGCCCCTGACACGTTAAAAAAGTACACATTTTTTTGTTGCCATCAACACGTATTTTTAAAATGTTAAAAAAATATTGTTCATTACGTAAGTGTCTAATTAAAAAAAGTTAAATCCCAAATCTTTTTTTTTCCTTCATGTTTTCTCTATTGACCAACCACCACGGCACCCTCACGGCACCATCCAACACCACCGACACCAACCACCCTTACTACCAACAGTAGTTAATGCCATAGCCCGGCACCCTCACCCATCTTCCACATCTCAAACACGCCCCTCCCCCCGAAATCGGGTGGTGATGGGTCTTGATGTGTAATGGCAAACACCACTGTAAAATGTTAACAACCCACATGAAAATCCAACAATATAATCTTGCCCGTGGCTTATGAAAATTTAGGATTAATTCGGTTTGGTGAGGTTGGGATATGACGATCTATTCATGGGTCGATTGTTGTCACGGCAGTTCAATAAGGTCCAATACATGATGATGGTGATGCGTTAGGGCATGAGGCAACAACACTGGAATGTGATGATAGGTGATGAGGGTTGAAAGGTGGGAACGTCCGCTGGTGGATTTTTTTGGTGGTGGTGGGTTGTACACGGCGGAGGCGATGTCGGGCACGGTGGCGGCGGTTGTCGTGGCATTGGTTCTTGAAAAGAAAGAGGAGGATAAATGGATGCTTCCTAAGGCATTTTAACAGTTGCCTGAGAAATCAAGGATAATACAGTCATTTATACATTTCATAATTTGTTTGGTCAACAGATAATACAGTCATTTTGTTAAAAGTGTTATACATTTCATAATTTGTTTGGTCAACAGATAATACTGATATTTATCCGAACTAAAGGACACCAAGACTCACAGGAAGCATAATAACTGTAACTGGGGAAAATAGTCAAACATATGAAGATATGCGTCTATCCTCTTGCTTACAATTACAATGCTATACCATTTTTTTTTTCAAATAATTTGTTATTCGTTATTTGAAATTATCAATTATACGCTTTTAGAATAAAGTCTTATTTATTGTTAGGGTTTATTGACTTATAAGATATTGATTATAAAAAAAAAAGAACAAAAAATCAAAATCAAGCTCTACATTACCGCTAAATGCAATAAATACACGTGTCTCTTCCGACCAAAGTCACATCTTCCTTTTTCTTTTTCCTACGTCCAATAAAGAAAAAAAGGCCAATGCATTAGTGACTCAAAGGCAACTTTGATTCAATTTTTTTTCTGGTGGGTTCATGCAACTTGAATCACAATAGAAAAAAGTACTCACTATGAAATGTGCTAATGAAAATTGCTAAAATTCACAAAATCTAGTTTTGAGACCGAAGATGAAGAACATAAAAGCACTTCCAAATCACGAAGGTTCTCGTAAGAACATAAGAGAGATGGGACAACACTTGAATATCCTTTAACCTCAATTTATGTTTTGCTTTATTTCAGAGTGAGCTAATGCTGATGCTCCCATGTTGGACCACAATTAGGTGTAACAAGAATCTCCAAAACTAGTATCTTGACCTTATTTAGCAAACATTTAATTGCATTGCGTGGTACCTAAGTTGTTGCTATGCACTTTATGACTTTGATTTGTATTATTAGCCATGAGTAGCGTCAATGGTTAGGCTCAACCCCTATTTTCAAGCCGTAAGCACGACTTTTAAATCCTATAAATGGAACATGAGTCGCGGTGGTTGATCAATCTTGAATGCCATTGTGGTCCATTTTTCATTTGTGGATTAGTAGCAGTATTAATTGATGTTGCATTACTCCCTCCGACAATTTTTATGAAGTGATCTTATTCTATTCTTTTTTTTTTCGAGTAAAGTTTAAAATTTTAATGAAATAAAAGTTGATTACAAAGATAACAAGGAGGCAACTCTTACACTCCTTCTAGTAGTGTTAGAAGACGACAGCGCGTCTCCTCATTGTCGGGCAAACAACAGCCATAACAAGGAGACGTCGGAAGAAAACAAGAAAAGTGCATCCATCTATCTACCCAAAGAGCCCTAAACTTCAAATAAGAAAGTCAAATTTAAAGTAGAACAAACATCAACACAGTAAATACTGGACGAGTTGAAATAACAAAATGCGAGAGGTTCTACGGTCAGCTCCAACCCCACCGCCCCCTTCCTAGCTAATGCACTCAATTGTAGAACTTCGAGACAAATTCATTTCCTGCTTTTGAGACACCAAGAATCTAATGGCAAAAAGGCTGGAACGCGGTCCAGGTACTGTAACTGCGTACATTGTCAATTAAACGAGGCAAATCGAAAACCAAAAAGGTCCATAGTCCCCCTCCCCCCCTTCAGCCCGCTTAAAACTAAACTCAGTACTGAACTAGAGCTAGGCCGAAGTGCCCCAAACCCCCAGAAAGTGACCTCATTCTTTTATGCAAAAGTCCTTGTACTTCTCTTCAGTAACTCCTAATGTGATGCCCGTAATTTTGTTTTTGGACTTCGATAAAAGATTGTAGTAAGGCTAAAATAATTTAGACTGTATAAGGTTACGCTTTTCACCCCTTTCTTTTCGTGTCAAAACTTTTAAAAAAGATGATAATGATATCGGATGTCATTTGAAAAAGAAAGTGAAAATACTGAAGTGCCATTACATAAAGTTTGAAAAATATAAAAATACTCAATTTTATATTGGAAAATAATTTCTAGTACATTTCTATGTCACAAATGACTATAAGACCCCGAATAAAATATAGTTAATTATTTTAATTTTTGGGGCTACTTTTAAAGTTTTAATAATATTTTGGAATTCCTTTCGAATAAGTAATATATCTTTAGGGGCCTTTGGAGTAATTTATCAAGTTTAGAGAAATAAAAAGACCGGTTGGTTTATGTTTTATCGATAAATTGAGTCTGGTCTTTCAGAGAGATGAGAAGAAAGAGAAAAATTAGGGCTTGAGGATTGCAATTTTTTACTCACAATTAGTAAGTGATCGATCCCAAACCTTAATCAAAATACAATTGATTTGAAGATTTTTTTCTTAATGGTTGATTTTATTAATTAGGTTTAATATTTTCGAAAGGTTACGCAACTTGCGAATCTTGTAGCGTAAATTGAAATAAGGATTTCATGTACATGTATGCGTCATTATCGTTATATCATTGATTGATTTCGCTTTTCTGATTTTTGGTCAATAATAAATTTATCTTTCGTTAGAAGTATTGGTATTTGTCAAATCTGAATTTTTTTTTGTATAATCAAACTGATAATATCCATAGTTAGAATTAGTGTTTTCGCCCATCGTTTGTTGTGCCGTTTGCAGTCTAACATAGATGTGTCAAATGGGCCGGGCTTGGGCCGGCCCAGCCCAAGCCCATCGGGTCTCCAGAAAATCAGGCTAGGGCCGCTGTCAAACGGGCCGGACCGGGCCAGAATGAGGGAAATCTGAGCCCAGTCCAAACCCAGGCCTAACATCTAGGGCTGGGCCCGGGCCCAATTTTTTTTTGTTATTCAAAATAACAAATACACCTTAGTTATTCTCACTAATGATCTAAAAGTAATAGATTTCATTTACATTTTAATCATAGAAGGCAAGCAAATACACCTTAGTTTAAAAAAAAAAACTGAAAAGGCCATTTTGGGCCAAAAGCCGGGCCGGGCCTGTTTCTCAAAAAGTTAGGCCTGGCCCTGGCCCAAGCCCTAAGGGTCGGGCCAGTCCGGGCCCAAAAAAGGGTGGGGGTCGGGCCGGCCCGGGCCAAAAAAGGGCCGGGGTGGGCCAGCCCGCGGGCCGCCCGGCCCATTTGACACCTCTAGTCTAACGTGATCGTTCCCTTCTTTCTCTTTTTCTTTTACTGTCCGGCTGCTGTGAGGCTGCGGTGCGGCTACTGTGCTGTTCCCTTATATTGGCAGTTGGCAATTGCCGATCATTACCGAAAGAAGTTCTCAGCTTCTTTTATGAAAAGTTGCTTTCCAAATGGCGAAAGTGGCTTTGCCACTTGTCAAGTTCTTAATGGTTTACAAAGTTTGTTAACCTTTTTTTTTCTTCCATATTTCGTTATTTAAAATTTCTGGAACCGTACGAACTCGTATTCAAGCAATTCCACTTCTATTAAACTCGTCTCTTCATCCTCTTCGATTCGAGTTTAATATCGAATAGTTTCTGAAATCATTAAGTAATCCTTATTGGAATGCAAGTTTTGATAATTTTGAGATTGGTGTATCCATAAGATACTTTGATATCCGTTTAACTTCTTTGAATTCAATTAATATTTTAGAACCTTCACGTGCTTAGGTTAACGTGGTACTATGACATGATATGACAATTGCTACCGGTATGCAATTTTGAACTTAGAACTTTCACGTGCTTTATAGTCACGCATGACGTGATCGTATCATATTTGATTATTAGTTCAATTATTCGAATGTGTTATTTGACTTTGATTTTGATTCGATCTTTGATGAGTTGAATATCCCGAAATGAGATTATTTGTCCTGCTAAGATTATCTATCGTCTTTGCACATTCGTTTCATATGCTTCGTTTGGACTCAGTTATATATTATTGGATTACCTGCGTTGTACTCCGTGGGTGTGTATGTGTGATCTTTACTGAGCTTTGTGCTCACCCTCCTTTCTCCTCCCATTTTCAGGTAATTAAGCTGAGACAACCTAGATGAGTTAGTAGCTTTTTGCATGAGCTTGGGGATGTATTCTAGCTCATAATTTTTTTAGTGACTTAAGAATAAAAGTTTTGTAATAGTTTGGATAAGTAGTTTTTGATAACCCCTATGTTTGGGAAGTGATTGTTGTTACCAGACTTCCGCTGCAATTATTAGTTATTGATGTTGAATGTGAATTTCTTTGATTTGAGATATGATTTAGAGCTCTGATTACCTCGTTGAGGTTAAGTTTTTGCAAAATATTTTAGATATTATATTTCTCGTAAGCAAGAATATAATTAAAATAATATATGAAGGTCCGGCTCCGGGTCGGGGGCGTGACAATGACTATGTCAGATCGGCGGATTACTGGTTTGTGTCTTTCTTAACTAAATTAAATGAAAGACCAGGCAGCAATTTTTTCTTGAAAGTAGAAACAAAATTGAGCTGGTTTTTCTGAAGGTAGATACGTGAAATCCAGGGGCAAAGCCACTCAAATTCAACTACCAAATTAAATGAGAGGCCACTTTTTCTTACCTGAATAAGCATCTGTTTCTTAAAGCTCATTAAGGCCGCTATGGAAGATAGCTAGCCATGTTCTCATCCTATTTATTGCTTTCACCTCAACCAACTCTTCCCTCATCTCTGTCCCCCTGATCTCTTTATATCAAGCAATATCTTCACTAGAGCAGCACTCGGAGGAGAAGGAAATGTCAGTGTACACGGTGAAAGTTGAAGGATCAAGGCCGGCGACGGAGGAGAAGCCGTCGGCAGGGCCAGTGTACAGGTGCATTTATGCCAAAGGTGGTCTCATGGAGTTGCCGGCAGGGTTGCAGTCTCCCTGGGAGTTTCTCAGGTAATGCAAATGTGTTTTTGTATTTTCATCATGTTCGTCCCACTAAGCCAAGCCGATAATTGCATTGCATTGTCTCTCAGTGATGACTGGAATGAATCATTTTATGGGAGTTATAGTTCGAATTTCAAAGGATCATTACTTGATCAAGTAAGGAAACTTTTTAGCTAGTTGTATCATTTGTGATCGTTAACGACGACAATCTAAGATTGTTAGATCAGAGACGACGATTAATGTGGTAAGAGAGATAATTAAAAAAGAAGAATAAATTATTTTATAATATCTCTAGCCTTAGAAACTGATGGGAAGTATTGGTCTGTAATTTTTTGTACTTGTAAAGACAATATTCAATGCTTCACAAAAAGAGGTGCTGTTTTTTGTACGGAATAGAGACGCTCTACATGAAATGACATTGATACGCCCTTAAAACATAACACAACGGACATAGATTTCTGCATTAATTCTCTTCACGGTCCACCCTATCACGTGATCGGCACATTGCACATGGCAAAATAATAGACAGACACAAAGATCAGGGTAACCATTCACCAGCTCCTTTGAGATGCAAATAGGCTGCATTGCACACCCCATCATTTAGCAACAACTTACGCTCGTTATTGCATTCCTCGCGACATTTTCATAAGCATTTTCAACAGTTAAATTTTGCCACCGATGATGTGTTACCAAACTATTGTATTGCCAAAATTTTAATTGTAGCCTCCCTCCCATTTTTGAAGAAATTTTGTGTAAAATCTTTTTTCTTTCTTGAGACAGGCTTCTTTCTCTTTGACTAATGGCGATGATTAAAAGAAGTTTTAAAATAGACATCGTTCAACCACTTAATGTTAGATTAAATCATTTTATACCAACGAAGATCTAACAAAATAAAATTTACCGAAAAGATATTAAATCTTCCGTTCCCACACTTCGCCCTAAACAGTAAAATTAGGCATAGTAGGATAAATGTTCTATGCATATTGAGTTCGATTCTTTCCGCTTGTATATATGATTCCCTTCCTCGTAATGCTATTTGCACTCAGCTTGCACACGCGGGAGAGTGTCAACGATGATATCGTTATAGAGACTATTCATTAAGGAGATGGTAAGTTAACGCTGCAGCCTTCGCGTTTCTAATGCGGTGCTCTAACCAGCTGAGCTATCGGCTCAACTTCGAGTCAAATTATTTAAACAATTAAATCGTCAGTCGATTATGTGCACTACATTTCGATCTCCATTCAAAATACTTGGGGCCAAAATGCAAGAACACGTGCATCTGAAGTCAGATTCACATCGAACAATCATGTCTCTTCTCATTGTGGAATGTGGATCCTTGTCTTCGCTCGCAGTGAATCAGTCAAAAGAAACCCCAAGAATCCAATGCTCGGTAGTCGTCGTCGTCAGATCACCGATGGAAAGGTATACATCTCTCTTTGCCCAATGTGCATTCGTACGTAAGTTTGTCCATAATCCTTCAAGTAATGGTCCAGTTTGAGTTAATTCATTAATCATAATCGTGCTAAGTTTGAGTTAATTTTTTGACAGGCTGGTCCATATGCATGGCTCACATACGCGGAGGCTTATGATTCAGCCATCCGCTGCGGTTCTGCCATCCGTGGCCGCGGCGTCAATCCTGTAAGGAAAACATGTCTAGTTAATTGTACATTTACGTGTTAGTGTATGTAAGAATGCTCCGTGTTTCCCGCGCTAAAAATCGGTTGATGAGTTATTCGAATTGGATTGTTTGTACTTAGGGTGATCGCTGCGGCATTTACGGTTCTAACTGCCCCGAGTGGATCATCACGATGGAGGTATGTGCGTGCGTGTGCGCACTTGCACTCCTATACAAATTTAAGCATCAGGAGTAGCTAATAGTTAGTTGTGCAGACAACATAACATAAATGTCATGTTTATTATTGTATGTTAATTTAAGAAGCGTACTTTGATCTCACCTTTCCACTGGATAATCATGACAGGCTTGTAACAGCCAGGCCATAACCTATGTACCTTTATATGACACGCTTGGTGAGTTTTCTTTTTCATGCATTGGTAATTTTGGAAATTTTGGTTTGTACAGCGCTATAATGAAATTGGAGGTATTTGTGATCGAACGGTAGCATTTATGTTAATCAAATGCACTGGTACTTAACTATGTAACAGGTGCCAATGCCGTGGAGTTCATCATCAACCATGCAGAGCTTCCAATAGTTTTTGTGCAAGAAAGCAAGTTATCAGCGGTACGCTCATAATTTAAGTTCGTTCTTCAGCTCACGTACTTTGATGTAAAGATGGAACCAGCCATATACTATATGCCCTGGAAGATATCTCCACTAGATGCAATGTTATGATCCTGCAAATTAGTCTAATCAGTTGTTTTCAAGCTCCAAAACAGCCATATACACTATGCCTTGGCTTCACTTCATTGATTTAGTCCCTTTAATAAGCACTGATTATTATCTACCACATACTTAGTTGATTTATCTCCCCTTCCATACTGCGTGTTTTTCTTTTTTCTCCTCTTGGTCCAATCGCAGAACTTTTGACTTTTCCCTTGACTCGCCGCCTACTATAATGGGCTTAATATCGCCTTTTTCTTTCAAGTTCAACTCACTGAGTAGAGACGATCTTCTAAATTATGATATAATCTTTACAATCAGCTTTCTTTGAGGCCTTTTTGACAACCTGCTTACTATATTTTCTGGCTCCCCTTACGATGCAAGGTTTGTAAGTCCTAAGTGAATAAATGCGTTATAGCTACATGGGGAAGTATAAATTCAACAAATGAAAATATCTTCATTCTTCACAGAATATGCATTATTGATCTGTTTGAGCCTTGATTTGTGGCATAACTATGTAGAATATTACCCGACTACTTAGCCTCGGGTATATGCATGAACTTCTGTTGTTTTGTTCTATGAAAGACAATTCAGTTCCGTATTAGATATTAATGAAGTTCATTGTTGGCATCTTACTCACCTCTGTGTAATTGCACATGAGAAACCTAAACTGAAAAATTGCGAGAGGGTTCCTCTGCTATTCCTGATAATAATTGTTGACTCTTGGCACAGATCCTAACATGTCTCCCAAGTTGTACATTACATCTAAAAAGTAAGTCAAAGTTCCACATCTGTCACACTGGCTATATACCATGTTAAAGAGTTTCAGAGTGACTAAGATTCGTGTATTCCTTTCTCAAGCTATTGTCAGCTTTGGGAAAATTTCCATCATCCAACAGAAGGAAGCTGAGGAACTTGGTGTAGCTTGCTTCTCTTGGGAAGAATTTAGTCTATTGGTAAGCAAAATCTTGGATTCAGCAAGCAGTTTTAGTAGTTTCAATAGGATGCCGTAACAATCTCACATTGTTGACCCTAAATTTTCAGGGAAGTTTGGATCATGAACTGCCTCCAAAACAGAAGACTGACATTGGCACAATAATGTACACTAGCGGAACTACAGGGGAACCAAAAGGCGTCATTCTAAGTAATGGTGCTTTCATGGCAGAAGTACTATCTATGGATCATTTACTTAGAGAAACAGACAAAGTGGTAATTCCACTTGCCTATTATAATCTCCACTAACCCGCCCGCCCCTTAAGGGAAGAAGACAGGAAAAGAATCCGGTGGATTATGGGGTTCTATCAATCTAGGATTGGTTATCCTTCATAATTGTTCTGTGTAGACGAGTATGTAGCTTTCACTAGTTTTAGGTGTGCTTGTTAAATGTCTGATGAAGAACCCTGATCAGTACATAAGCTGGTGAGAACTTTTACTTAATGTAGTTCACAGATGTCTACTTGACACATTTCTTCGTCAAGTGACCACATTAAAAAGGCTGTCGTGCCAAAATCATCGAGAAAAGATAGAACCAATTTTAAGATGCTCTTCTTTGGTCAAAACTGGCCTGAGAGTAGACCAGAGTACAGAGAGAATTCTCTGAACTACGGGCAGGAAATTCTTTTCTTGATGCCACGATTTAGAAATCCTAGTGGTATGCTGTTGACCCAAGGATTGGCACAGAGTTTTACACAGAATAGAACAATTATTCAGTTGCTTAAGATGGTTCATAGATCTGAATCTGATTGTTACAGTCAAGATATTGCACTAAGGGAAGTTATCCCTTCATTGATTGCTGCATTGTTCATGACCATGCTTGCTTCAAAACGCTTTTTATGCATTTCGCAATATTGAGCTATAGTAGCACTGAAGAGCATAACCAAAGTTTTCTCTAATACAGGGTACAGAAGAAGATGTATACTTCTCCTTTCTTCCCTTAGCGCATATATTTGATCAGATAATGGAGACTTATTGCATCTACAGGGGTTCTTCAATAGGATTCTGGCAAGGAGTAAGAAATACTTTTTGCACTAGCTTATTTCTAAGCAAGTGCAGTTTCTTTAAGCTGCTACTGTAAAAATGTTTTTCTCAATGCTCTTGTTTTTCTACCTTTCAGGATGTCAGATATATGGTTGAGGACCTTCTGGAATTAAAGCCTACTATATTTTGTGGGGTTCCTAGAGTTTATGATCGGATATACACAGGTACAAATCAATTTGAAATATGCTGATACAATGTTTGTTCCTGGTGTTCTAAGCAAGGGTCCTGATTTTGTGCCAAGGTATAATGCATAAAGTCTCATTGGGAGGTACTCTTAGGAAGACATTGTTTCAATACGCTTACAACCAGTACGTGGTACCACAGATCCCTGCTTGATTCAATTTTTCTATTGATGCAATTATTGGTTTCTTGCGTGGCTTACCAATAAAAAAGAAGCTATTGACAGCAAATTGAGGAATTTGGAGAAGGGACTACGACAAGATGAAGCAGCTCCTCTATTGGACAGGCTGGTTTTTGATAAGGTGAGTGATTTTATCCTCCTTCAGTCTATACTGAACATTTTCTTGTCCCTTCTAATTGCCTATTTCTTTAGATTAAACAAGCATTTGGGGGACGAGTTCGTCTTATGTTATCTGGAGCTGCACCTTTACCAAGCCATGTGGAGGAGTTTCTGAGGGTTACATGCTGCTCTGTCCTATCACAAGGATATGGTATGCCGTAATATCTGTGAGAGTTTTGCTCATGACATTATTTGTGTGTTTGGTGGGGTGGGAGGTAGAGGTGGGGGTAGGGGATGCTAGTGGGTTTAAATAGAAGAAGAGTGAAACCGGTCAAACCAGGCAACAATTGCTACTACAAAAGAAACGGCCCTTATAGCCGGACCACTTAGCTATGAGCACCACTTAGCTGAGAAAGAGTACAAGGCCGTTTCAGAAATATAAATTTAAGGATTAGAGTGATTATGTTTTTGCACCAGAGTTTTACATTGTCTTTAAATAATTACGACCCTAGCAACATTTCAGCGGCCACTATATGTCTTTATCAAAATATTATGTTTGATCTGGCTCTAAGTTTTCATTCAATTTTAGACAGTCCTATGTATTAACTTGCTGCTTTTATTCAATTACCAGGTCTCACAGAAAGTTGTGGTGGGTGCTTCACATCCGTAGCCAATGTATACTCTATGGTTGGAACTGTTGGCATCCCCATGACCACCATTGAAGCAAGGCTTGAGTCGGTTCCGGAGATGGGATATGATGCACTTGCCAGTGTACCACGCGGAGAAATTTGCCTGAGGGGAAACACTCTGTTTTCTGGTTACCAGAAGCGACAAGATCTTACCAAAAGTGTCCTGGTTGATGGGTGGTTCCATACAGGTATTTACATCTACAAATATGGCAAGCTTTGTCTAATGTCCTGCAGAACTATGCAAGTTGAATTCTAGAGCTTCATTGCTCTGTTGGCATAATCCAGGCTAGTGATCTCTTGGTCAATGTTGTGCGACAAATAGCTACCTTTGGCCATTTAAGCAACAAGTGAGATGGATACAGATACTTTTGCTGCTTGACCCACAAAAGAGGGGGGGGGGGGGGGGGTTGAGGAAACATGAATGTATTTGCATTTAAGTTTGAACACAGGCCTGTTTCTTCAGCATTGGCCAAAAGAGAAAAGGTATCAGTTGTTGTCAAGCTCGTCTAAATATGGAAGAAATGAACTTTTCATGCTTATACTCAGTTCGTTAACTTGTTCTAGGAAGGCACTATTGCAGTGTTGACTGTATTGGATTCCATTTTTCTCCACATAAGTTATATTCGTACGCAATGTTTCAGGTGATGTTGGGGAATGGCAGCCTGATGGAGCAATGAAAATCATAGACAGGAAAAAGAATATATTTAAGCTTTCTCAAGGGGAATATGTTGCTGTGGAAAACATTGAGAGCACATATTCGCGATGCCCTCTAGTTACCTCTGTAAGTTTATATATTATAGCATATAATGCAAGAAATTGCATCAACTATTAGATTAAATTCTGAAACTTGGGGGAATAAATTTTTTGACTACTAAAGGGCACTTCATGCTTCAGCATTGTACTACAGCATTTCCTTCATTGCAGACGAAGTTATACACCAACTATTTAGATTTCTGGCAGCATTAATTTTTACCCTTTCAAGCTCATCTCGCATCTCTCTCCTTCAGCTCCCCAGAACTTCCAGCCTCCATCTCTCCTCTCATGTGCACTCTTAACATACACCTTTCTTATAAAAGTAGTTGGTTGAAGTCATGATCTTTCTTAAACACAATGATCGAGGTGATGATGTGGGTGGTGCGGAGTTATAAAAGAGGTTGCTGGAATATACGCATTCATGCATGCCTAAGTTAGGAGTTTGGATATAGACGAAACACGGCTTTTGATTTCAGAGAAGTATTTAATTTTGTTAAGTGTTCGGCCATTTTTTTATGGGCGCTGCACCATCATGAATTAGGGTGAATCACCTTAGCATCTTACCCCTAAACGTGAGTCAACTTTCACTCATTAAGCCTCATATTCAGGAGAATGTCCATCAAGATGGCTAAGTCGGTAATCGAGATGTGAGAAAATAAACTGAGGAACAGTAGGAGTTCAAATCGAAATTTACAAGTCGGCCCAGGTTATCTCAGAGAGCACTAAAAAGGGTGTGCTAATGGCAGTGGAAGTGGTGGCAGGCTTCCCTGAATGAAAGGGAGAGCTTCTGCACTTCTCTCCAAGAAATAGACAATTAGAATTGTCTCTTACAGTCAGATGTGGACATTTTGTATGTTCTGCTTGGAGGTTGAGATCTTTAAATCGAGATACAACCAAAAAATTGGTATTTTATGAAAGCAGGCAAGGATATTGTTTGTGATTGATGGAGAGGCTGTTGCTGGTGAAGGTGGCATGGTGGTGGTGGTGGTGGTGGTGGAAACAGGTAGTGAAGTTGGTCATTCAGGTGAATGTGGACGTTGCTCATTGTGGAGTGGCAACGATGGATCTAGTTAGGATGAATAGAGACAGAATAAGGAAAACAGAGAGCCAGAAGGGTTGTTCTTGACTATGCAAAATGAGCAACTCGGTAGAGGACATTGGTGACTTCCTTTGCAACAATAGTGGGATAGTGCCATAGTAGGAAGCTGGACCACACGTTGCGCTACCCTAATCGAAGGAGCTGAAATATGCGGTCGCACCCACAAAACATGTTTTTATGCTAATAGTTGCCACTATTTAGCACTTCTAGCAGTTTTTTCTGACTGAATTCTTCCTGGTGTACAGATTTGGGTCTATGGTAACAGTTTCGAGTCCTTCCTTGTGGCTGTGGTGGTCCCTGAAGGTAAGGCACTTGAGCAGTGGGCGATGGATAATTGCGAATCAGGAGATTTCAAATCGTTGTGCCAAAATTTGAAGGCAAGGAAATTCATTTTAGATGAACTCAATAGCACTGCTCAGAAACACCATGTACGTATAAAATTTTGATTTCAATTCTCTATATGTTTCTTTTGTGATCTTTTTAATTTGACCTGATCTACTCTTGCACAGCTTCGAGGATTTGAGATGTTAAAAGCAGTTTATCTGGAACCTGTTCCTTTTGAGATTGAGAGGGATTTGGTAACTCCAACATTCAAACTGAAGAGGCCACAGCTGCTCAAGTACTATAAGGTAAAACCAAGCACCTTTTGACTTGGCTAATTACCCGTCCTCCTTCGCCTTCTGCAAGGGTCACGTATTGATGCAAATCACATTTCATGTTTTCATCAAAGGTGCCACCTTTATCTTACAATCCATATAGCCACACAATGTCTGTATTTTGCAGTTTTATTTTAATCAGTATCATCACGCGAATGTGCACCAGCAAGCAGTTCTAATGAGCTTTGCCACCTTTAGGTCAAGTGATTCCGTGTGTGCACACGCTTGTTAATATCCCTGATTGTTTTTGTCCCATCTTCAGGACCGTATTGATGAACTTTACAATGAAGCGAAGGTACCAAAGGTATGAAAGATGAGGTGGAATGCATACTAGTCCGTGCTTGGGGAGAATTCGTTTCATGTTTATAGTAATTTAAAGAGTAGAAGATATACAAAATTTCCCAGCAGCTTAAGTTGCTTTTTCTTTTCATGTTGTTCTTGGTGTATATAGTTTAAAACTTTATAAAGTATTGCAAGTTAATCTGGTGCCCGGGTATCGCAAAACTAATTTTAACATCAACTTTACAAGGTTCTTAACCAAATAACGGAAACATTTTTAGCAGCCAACACCAATGTGGACTGGATTGCTCTAGCTTCTCTACGTGGGAATGAAAGATGAAATTCCTGTGGCCTCTTTGACATTGGTGGGCAGTGTGCCTTCAGGGCAGAAAGTTAAAACAAGATTCAACATCAAACATTGGGTCCCAACGAACTACCAAATTCTTTAACGCACTACGTGTACAAGTGACACACTGGCAACCAAAATGGTTTTTGTTATTAAATTACTGATGATGATACAGATGCTCATAACTGCAAAACGAAATCAATACAGACGGCAAGTGGAAGATGTCTATAGGAAGTATAGCACGAGAGCCCAGACTGGATAAACCAATAAAAGGATTATGCCAACAGAGTTCGAAATGCCATGGCTCTTCGTGAAGGAATTCCTGAAACCACCCGATGCTCGGATGTGTTCTTGCAGTAGATAGCCTCCGATGATGAGGCATATCACGGCGCTCACAATGCTATCTCGTAGGGTATCCGCTAACAAGCTCGGAGCCACCACAATAATAAGGATCAACGCGGCTGGCATTTCAAGCCAATCTGTGAAAGCCACAAGATACTAGTATGAGGGTGATATGCACTAATTGTAAACAAGAAGAATGCACGAGGGTGTTGACCCGGTAACCTACCTGGAAAACGTCGTGGGAAGAAGAGGCGTAACACTACTGCGACAAAAGCAATCCATTTTCCAACTTCTCCCCTGATTTATTAAATGAATCATAACTGAAATGCGAGAAAGATAAGAAGGGCAGTTTCATAAAGCTTGAAATACTAGCAACTTGATTAATACCTGAACAAGCTGAACAGTAAGGAAGGAAGACTCAGGAAGATGTAAGGGATTAGTAGTGCCGTAAGCATGTTCGTTCTCCAGTTGGTGCGATCCAATACTAACAGATAGCTGCGAAACAAGGAAAAAAATATGAGCGATTTACGTTTGTTTAATTGTCAGCCAGTGGGTTATAGTTGCAGTTCTCTGATAGCAGGATGCTAGTTTTAAATCATTCGACAATCAATATATCCATCTATCTATCTATTGAACTTTAAAACGAACTTCAAATATGATCTGAAATTTTAGAAGATGATGACTATTTCTTGTACTATTACACTTCTGAGTTAAGGAAACTCGCATCAACGTAGCATCGCGTGATGTTCTTGGCTTGTGATCAACAGTGGACTCATCATTTGCTATCTATAGTTTTTTGTTATCTCCTTGCTTGTGATCCAGTTTATAGACAACACAAGATTAAGGACACAGAGCACACTCACGCGTACACGACAAACAAAACTGTTCAATCAAATAGGTAGAAAAGGAGGAGTAACCCTCCGGCGGCCACTACATAGTGACCGGGTTGCGATTGCACTTCTACATGGATGACTAGCTCTCTCATTGGAAACGAGTCTTCAAAGACACCGGTCGGAGATTCTAGATTCAAGAGAAAGTCTAAAGCGGGAGAGAAGTCTGAAGCAGGACTACTTACATGGCAGCAAAAGAAGCGATCCATTCAAGAAAAGAGGTCCCAAATCCGAGGCTTCCGAGCTTGATCGCATGACTGGCAAACCTCTTGGCGGCGTGCGCAACTTCCTTCAAATCAGAACCCAGCAACTCGCTGAGCACTGCCGATTCACTCTTCCTTCCCACATAATTTTTCTTCCCCACCATCTCTTTCTCTGCTTTCGGATGATCTCGAGAGCAACTTGCAGCTACCAGTGTGTGAAAACTGTGCACTGTGCGTTTGTATATATGGGCAAGGGGAGTGCGCGAAGTTTCCAAAGGATTTGCCGGTGGATTTAGGTGATTGGATATGAATTTGGAGCCTTGTTTTGGAGGCAAGTCAAAGCAGTGTACAAACTAACGCAAATATGAATAGTCTGTTTTGTTAGTTTATGGGAGTTGATTGGCCACGTGGACCCAATAATTGGTAGGTGGTTTACTTTTTTTTGAGTTTAGCGAACAGTCATTTGCCACTTGGAGATCAGCCGGTGATGATTATAAGTAATTAATAAACTGATGGACAAATATAAAGTTCTTGGATGTAGGTATGGTATTTGAAGAGTGCCACGTCTCTTCAGCACTTCTCGTACTCAATCTGTGGGTCCTGTTCTCTTGCCACGTCAACCATTTCCATTGACCAGGTTATTAAGCTATCTTTTTGAGTTTATATATAAGCTTAGAATCATCAATTGACGTGTTTTTAACCCAATGGACAAAACTTGAAGAAGAGATCTAGAGATCATCACAAACCTCTCCTTTTCTTTCCTATAATATTGCACTTTCTAGATAATTATATGATGATTTTTAAACTTTCCTATATAAAAAAGAAATAGAAAGAGATAGCGACATCTATGAATGATACTAATGAGATATATCAATTTAATGGAATTAGGATATGGATATGGATATGGAATGGAGTTGCGAAAGAAGCTCAGATCGGTCATGTGTTGAGAACGAGAATTGAACTTTAAGAGATCTAATCTCCGTTGTTCCTCAATAGCTCAGCTGGTAGAGTGAACGGACGTTAATTGAATGGTGGTAGCTTTGAATCCTACTCAGAAAATTTTGAGTGTGGACACACTACAAATAAAATCAAAGGGTGAAAAAGATGTCACTAAAGAATTTCTAGCAACGACCCGTATAGCAATTGTCGCTAAAAAAACAAGTACAAAACACTTACTTTTCAAAACCAGCGGAACCTCAGCTATTAGTTGTTTAACTGCACCCCCGCCTTAAGGGCAGTAAAATGGCGGGTCTAAAGCCATGGATGCCTCTGTAAGGAAGGAAGGGTTCAATTTGACTGTGTGTAATCCACGTATCAAGCGTGAAACACTCCACGTGTCAATCACTCAGCCTTTCTCTCTGTTCCTTTCTCTGAAGTCTAAACTTCATAGCACATGCATATTCGTGTCCATGCACACGTAAACTCGAGAGGGAAACAGAAAAGACAGCAAGAAAAAATGGTTAAGGCAGGAACCGGGAAGATGGCGGCCGGAACGGACCAGGCGTCGCCGAAGATGCCGGGGCCGGGGCAGCACACGACTCAGCAGGTGCTCCACCAGTGCGCCAATGAGCCTTTCAGTTCTGCGAGGTTCGCCATTGGAGGCTTCGCGATCGTTCTCGCCATCGGCTACTTTACGTTGTACTCGCATAAAAAGCCGGAAGCGACTGCTCTAGATGTTGGGAGGGTTGCTACTGGAACTTCTAATGACGCGAACACCCGCCCGCGGAACTAGATTTGCCTTGGTTGCAGTTTTCTGCTATGCCTGCATCTAGATGGTCTTCCTCGTTTTTCCTTTTCGGTTTTTGTTATGTCTCTGCCTTTCGTTTCCATTGATAATGCTTGATGTTCTTAGGGTGATTATGTTTCTCACACAAGGAATAAATGTACATGTATTCTTATTGAATTGAATGTCTGCATGCATTGAAGAGTTGTTTCTCATTGTTGGAGGTTCTTTCCAAATGGCAAAAAATGGGCTTCTTTCTGATGAATATATACGATCCATGGAAGTTTGCGTTTGTCTAAGCAGACAATTCTTTATAGTTTTCAACAATTGCTACGTACCTACTACTTGCTCGCTAGTAAACTCACTATCAATTTGCAGGCAAATTAAATGCCATAGTTGACTTAATGCGCGGATTTTTTTTGCCTCTCGCTATGACTTCTTCATAATGAAAACTAGAAATTTATTATGTCTTAAACCGAAAGAAGTTAAATGGGCTCACAAAGATAATGAGTTTTCATTTTGATTCACGACGATGAGTGTTTACAAAATACAAGGTGTCAGACAGATGGACTGAGAAGAGATGTCACAATGAAGGATCAGCGGGAATGATATACTGGGGAAGAGGAAGCCTTTGACTTTGTGGTTGAACTCAATGGTTAGGATATAGCCACGTAAATGTCTCATGTGAACCACCACATATGTCCTCCAAAGTCTAGCAAGCCAATTGATACGTCTAGAGTGGTGGGTACCGAAGTTATAATAAGAGATGTTTCGCTTATATGACCCCAATGTACGAGGCTTTATGGACAGCTAATCCAAAAGTAAATATGAACGCTTGCAACCAAAGCCCAGTAAACTTGTGGGTGTCTATTATGCCATTTAGAACGGGCTACTAAGTTTCGAATGCTACTGCACATGTGCCGGGACAGCCCTTCATAAAGTTTCATATAGGGTTATTGTTAGATCTAATACGAAAATAAGGCTTTGAGCGTGACTAATCACCGCCCTTAAGAAAATATGCCCCCACTATGATTGCTGCTGAGTTAATGACAAATTCTTACAGGATTACAAAGCCAAAATAAAATTCTGATCAGTAATTCAGAATTTTTTCAAGAACACGTTTTTGAATAATGAGTTTCTGATCTTTTAAAGTGAAGGATATACAGATATTAAATAATATCTGAACGGACACAACCCATGAAATCAAGGGACACAACTGTTTGGGGCCAACTGCAATTAGAGGGTGTTTGGGATTGATTATGAGATGGTCAAACCTGATTTAATCTAGATTAAATCAGGATTGTGAGTGTTTGGCAAAAGAGATTAAGAGATTTAATCCATCTCCAAAAGCTAAAAACTGATTTAATTCATAATCCTCAAAAGTGAGGATTATGAAATAATCACTTTTTTCATAATCAGGTTTGACCTTTTAATTTACCATCCTATCCCCATATTTTTTATAAAAAGACATCTCGTACCCCTTAATTAATTAGATAGTTTTTGAAATTTATCTCTTTTCCTACGGCTAAAACACATAGATGGATACATCCGCCTTCTTCCTCCACACCATTTCTGTAAATTTTTCTATATTCTTATCTCGTAATCTTTTCTTCTATTTTATAATTTATGAATAAAAGTTATGTTAACGTTGTTTGTATATTAGAAAATTGTTTATTGAGTGTCCTATATGGTCATTTTGTCATAGTAAAACTAATTTAAGTACTTTTTATCCAAACACTTTTTATAGATTGAATCCAGTTTACAACTATTTTTGCCAAACAACAAACTAATTCTGATTAAATCAGATTTTGAAAACTAATTAAGATTTAAGTTGAATCTGCTTTTTTAATTAATCCCAAACGGGCTCTTAACTGCTAAGTAAAACGAAATTAATTAAAATATATTAATTAATTTCAACCAAGACCCAAGTGCACCAAGTGTCCATCTTTTGACCATTAAATATTGTTATATTTCAAACCCAGGTCAAGGTCAAACCAAGGAAATTTTCAAATTTCCCTCCAACTCTTTCCACCATCCAAAGTTAATTAATTGGGTGGGTGGAGCCTTATAAAGGCTTTGTATCCTTCTTCCTTTTTCAATGTGGGACAACACACCCACACTCAAGCTTGACACTAACTATTACAACAGTCCCCCACTTAGTTAGCGACAAGAGAATCAGAAACATGAACAGATTTATACATACAGAAGGTATCTTTCTACTTAAACCTCCTATTAGTATAAATATTTCAAAATCTTGTCGAAATTAATGGTTAGCTATAATCTATTAAACCATAATTTCTGTACTCACAAGACCGGAAATATCATACACACAAATCTTACTACTTCTTTAACATGTTCACCGTGAGCTTTAGCACCATGTTATGGCCTTGTGCTACTTCCTGATTTCATAAATACTTACAAAGTTTTATGTTCCAAACTTTGATAGGAGAGGCACCACTCCTTGTGTTTACATAGGTGAAGTCTAAATAAAGTTTCAAACTGGACTTTCTTGTTCTTACTCCGAACCCAATACTTCATTAAGAGTATTAAATAGTCAGCCTCTTTTCCTTAAGCACTATCTCGACCCTAGTACTTGTTGACTGTCACAAACTATAACTTGTTATTACCTTTTAAACCTTTAAAATTTCATTGTAATAATAAAGGTAAGGTTCCTGTTACTGGTGACAAACTTGAACTATTAGACCCATTGCACTCGCAGTACCTTTTATCATACCCCTCGAGAGACCTTTAGTTAGTGGGTTAGCAAGATTATTTTTCAATTGTAAGTAGACAACTGTGATTATACCATCAGCAATTAGTTGTCTAACATACTCACGTCTCAAAGCAATATGTCTAGACTTGCCATTATATATCTTGCTAAATGCTCTAGACATAGTAGCTTCACTATCACAGTGCAAAGAGATTGCTGGCATCGGTTGTGGCCACAACTCTATATCTAGCAATAAATTTCTTAGCCATTCCGCCTCTTTGCCTGCTGCTGCCAAAGTTACAAACTCAGATTCCATTGTGGAATGAGTGATACACGTCTGTTTCTTAGAAGCCCATGAGATAGATCCTCCACCTAAAGTGAAAATCCAACCAGACATTGACTTATTATCATTTACACTAGTTATCCAACTAGCATCACTGTAACCTTCTAGCACCACAGGAAATTTGTTATAAAACAAAGTAAAGAACTTAGTTCTTGTAAGATAACCGAGAACTCTTCCAATAGCTTTCCAATGGTCGGTGCTAGGATTTTGCGTATATCTCAAAAGCTTGCAAACTGTAAAAGCAATATCAGGCCTAGTGCAATGCATAGCATACATCAAACTACCAATTGCACTGGCGTAGTCTAATTGACTTACCGATCTTCCCAAATTCTCCACCAACTTGTTAGAGACTTCGAACGGAGTATGAAATTCTTTAATCCCCAAATGATTAAATTTGGAAATAATCTTATCAACATAATGTGATTGACTTAAAGCAAAACCCCCACTATGTTTCTTAACTTTGATTCCCAAGATAGTGTCTACTTCTCCCATGTCCTTCATTTTAAATTTAGAAGTTAGATACTTCTTACTATCATTCACCCCGTTCATATTGGTTCCTATGATGAGCATATTATCAACATATAGACATACTATCACACCATAATCTGTTGTGAATTTGGAATAGATGCATTTATCAGCTCCATTGTGATTATAACCGTGTGATAAAATCACAGTATCAAATTTCTCATGCCACTGTTTTGGAGCTTATTTTAATCCGTATAATGATTTAACTAATTTACAAACTTTCTTTTTATTTCCAGGAAGCACAAACCCTTCAGGTTGCTCCATGTACACTTCTTCATCAAGTTCACCATTCAAAAATGTTGTTTTCACATCCATTTGATGAACATATAAAATATAGATTGATGCTAATGCAAACAACACTCTTATAGAAGTAATCCTAGCATCAGGAGCAAATGTATCAAAATAATCGACTCCTGCCTTTTGCCTAAAACCTTTTGCAACTAGTCTAGCTTTGAAAGTTTGGAGAAATCCATCAGTATTGAATTTCCGTCTAAACAACCATTTGCACCCAATGGATTTAGCACTAGGAGGTAAATCAACCAATAACCAAGTATCATTTGATAAAAGAGAATTCATTTCATCGTTTATTACTTCTTTCCAGAAAGCACTATCTCTTGAAGCCATTGCTTCACTATAAGTTCTAAGATCCTCTTCCAAATGTAAAACAATAGGTATTTTGTTTACAACCTCATTTCTACTCCCTTCAACCAAAAATACTATTGCTTGTGAAGAAATAAAATCTGAACCTAGATTCTTCTCCTTTCGAACTCTTTGACTCTTCCTAGTTTCAACAGGAAGATCAATTCCTTTTCGTTTCTTACTTGAAGAAGAACTAGAGTTCATATATGTGTCATGTACCAATGTAGGATTCAACGATTCATTATTTGACTGTGGATTTACGTTAGAATCACCAAGAAAACTTGTTTCTAAGAATTCAACGTCCCTAGATTCTACAATAACATTAGAATCTAAATCCAACAACCTATTTGCTTTTGAGTTTTCTGCATAACCCACAAAGACACTTTTAAGAGCTCTTGGTCCTAGTTTGGTTCGTTTAGGATCTGAAACTCTATAATAGGCTTCACAACCCCATACCCTCAAATAGTTTAAGTTAGACTTTCTTCCTTTCCATAATTCATATGGAGAGGTTTTAAACTTCTTTGAAGGTATTCTGTTGTGTACATGACACGCTGTTAATAATGCCTCTCCCCATAGATTAGTTGGTAGTTTAGCATGCAGAAGCATAGCATTAACCATATCTACCAACGTCCTATTCTTCCTTTCGGCTAGGCCGTTTTGCTGTGGGGTATGAGGTGCACTCGTTTGATGTATTAAACCATTTTCTTCACAAAAAACTGAAAATTCATTTGGAAAGTATTCACCACCTTGATCACTACGGAGAACTTTTATCTTCCTTTCTAATTGATTTTCAACTAAGACTTTATAACATTTAAACAAGTCAAAGACTTGATCTTTTCTTTTCATCAAATAAACCTTAGTAAATCTAGAATGATCATCTATAAAAGTAATGAAATATTTATTTCCACATCTAGTCAATAGACCATTCAATTCATATATATTAGAATGTACAAGATCAAGCAATTTATATATTCTTTCATTCTTTAGAAAGGGTTTCTTAGTCATTTTCGCTTGTATACATATTTGGCACTTTCCAGAATTTTCATTAACACAAGGAATCAAATTATGTTTAGACATAAACTTGATTGACTGAAAATTAACATGTGATAAACGAACATGCCATAAATCAAAAGAGGACTCAACCATGTAAACAGAAACATCCACTTTATTAATACTTAGTTTAAACATGCCATCACAAGAAAATCCTTGTCCAACAAATACACCATTCTTAGAGAAAATAACTTTTTCTGCCTCTATAACAGCCTTTAAGCCCTTCTTGCATAACAGATTTGCAGAAATCAGGTTCTTCCTCACATCCGGGACATAAAATACGTTCATCAGAATCAGCTTCTTTCCGGAGGTAAATTGCAGTTCAACAGTCCCTTTTGCAAGAACCTTGGCTGTGTCATGATTTCCCATCGAGACCTTCTCATCCTTTGTTGCAACTTCGTAATCTTTGAATAGATTTTTGTTGTTGCAACAATGCACCGAGGCACCAGAATCATACCACCAATCTACAGATTTTCCAATTGTTGCCATATTACATTCTGTTATCATACTAATTTTAAGACTTGCAACCATAGCAATGATTTCTGCATAAGCAGATTGATCCTCGACAATATTTGCCTTCTTTTGCCCTACACTTCCCTCCAATTTCAGTTTCCTGTAGAACCTGCATTCCTTCTTAAAGTGCCCTTTTTTGTTACAGAAAAAACATGACTTGTTCTTTTTATTGTTGGCAGAATCTGAACTTGAGGCATCAGCAAATTTTCTCTTGTTTCCAGACTTAGAATCAGCCTTTTTGGATTTCTAAGTGTTTGACTCAATATAATTCACTTTAGTCTCAGACTCAAAAGCAAATTTATACTCGCGAACACGAGTCCCTTCCTCAATTTGAACATGCTTTATGAGTTGATATGTGGTGAATTCTTCAGAAGTACGCAACAACTTTTTTTTGTAATTATTCCAAGTGACTGGTAATTTTGCAATCACAGCAGCCACTTGAAATTGTTCAGACACTTCTATATTAAAATCCTTGAGTCTAGACACTAGAACCAGTAATTCATCCACTTGATTCATAACAAACTTTTTATCGGACATTTGAAATGCAAAAAACTTCATACTAAGAAATCTGTCCTACCTTGTTTCTCAGATGTGTACTTATTTTCCAAGGCCTTTCAAATTTCTTGCGAAGATTTCATCGGCCAAAACAGATCATACATCCAATCAGACAGCGAATTCAGTATAAACCCTCTACAGCGGACTTCATCTTCTTCACGCTTCTTGCGATATGCATTCACTGCTTCGGGCTCCTCATTAGATGGTTCAGGAATTTTGGGCAAATGGTTGCTCAACAGACATGCAATGCCTAATCCAGTAAGTAAGAACAACAACTTGTCCTTCTAGCGAGTAAAATTTGTGCCATCAAAACGCTCCAGTTTAAACACATCAGGATTGAACATTTTGTTGAATACAGAATCAGTACCACTAGCCTCCATCATTGATATTTCCTTAAGATTGTTAGATCTAATACGAAAATAAGGCTTTGAGCGTGACTAATCACTGTCCTTAAGGAAATATGCCTCCACTATGATTGATGTTGGGTTAATGACAGATTCCTCCAGGATTACAAAGCCAAAATGAAATTGTGATCAGCAATTCAGAATTTTTCCAAGAACACGTTTTTGAATAATGAGTTTCTGATCTTTTAAAGTGAAGGATATATAGATATTAAATAATATCTGAATGGACACAACCCATGAAATCAAGGGACACAACTGTTTGGGGCCAACTGCAATTAACTGCTAAGTAAAACGAAATTAATTAAAATATATTAATTAATTTCAACCAAGACCCAAGTGCCCCAAGTACCCATCTTTTGACCATTAAATATTGTTATATTTCAAACCCAGGTCAAGGTTAAACCAAGGAAATTTTCAAATTTCCCTCCAACTCTTCCCACCATCCAAAGTTAATTAATTGGGTGGGTGGAGCCTTATAAAGGTTTGTATCTTTTTTCCTTTTCCAATGTAGGACAACACACTAACACTCAAGCTTGACACTAACTATTATAACAGTTATAGCTACATACAAGTCCCTTGTAGTTTGAATGTTGCAAAAAGATCCATCGAGTCACAAAGTTACAAAGAAAGACTTTAGGTAGCAAAAGTGTTACTTTTGACGGTTCCCATAACAGAATGAAAGAATTCTCCAAAATAACCGGTGTATAAATGCTACCGGTCAGTAGATCTACTTTTTGTGCCATGTTGGAACATAGATCTTGACTTTGTGCGATGTTCGTACATAATCTAAGTTTTTTCTTTGAGTGGTGGTGTTGGACGAGACTGGGTTGTAGGGGTGGATCCGTGGTGTAAGGATGGCAAGGCAATCATGGAGATGGTTGGGAGTAGATATGATGAGCTAGGAGGCAGACGGTGACAGTTGACAATGATGAAGAAGAGAGGCAGACATCGGGGTTGTGGTGGTGACAAGAGGGAGAATTGATTGGTTTGGTGTTGATTGGGCGAGGTCGTTATGGTGAAGAGAGGAAGAGGTTGGGGCTGAGGCTGAGGCTGGTGGCGGCGGGGGGCATAGTTTGGGGGGGGGGGGGGGGGGTGTTGGATTGGTAAGTATCATGTCCCGTTAACTTTAACTTTTTTTTTTTGTAACGGTTGTAACAGAAATGGCACGACATGCGCCATTTATAACTTTTGTTATCCGAAATGTCATTTTAGAACTTGTCCAAACCAGAGGGGACTGCATCAAATTAACCCTTCCGATCCACTCCGAAGGATAGTTCGTATTATTGGGCCTCAAGCGGTAACCTCGCAAGTTTATGATTTTCTGTTTTCGGGGGTCGAGATGTGAGGCTCTCTAACGTTGCAATAGCAGCACCAATGAAGCCATACGTCCATTACAATTGGAATCAATAAGGCTATGAACAAGTATAAACAAATAGTGGGGGTGTGAAACAGATAATAAAAATAATAATAATAATAGTTGTAAATCTATATTTAATTGGAGTGAGCACCGTGCACGATAACTTACTTGTTAACTTCCAATTGAGGACGCTGAATCCCCAAGATTGAGGACAGTCCAAGCCGTGTGCGAATGGATTACGCTTGTGCCTTTTGCCAATTTCCAATTTTGGCCGACAAGATTAACTTCAAGGCCAAGCGATTAAAACGTGGAGAGACGCGTATTTTGAATGTTTTTTTTTTATCTTGTTCAAAAAAGGAGACAAAATTCGCATTTGACTTGGGCTTGCCATCACGCACACAGCTACCGTCTAACGAAAATTCTTATTTGGAGAAGATCACAAGATAAGATTGAAGGGCGGCCAGTGCATGGGCTGTTCCAGTATTTTATTTTATTTTATTTTCTAATAATAATAATGAGCCTTGAGACTAACGAAGACATTGCACCCACTTCAATTGTCCCCATCCAGATATTCTTCATTATCTCTCAAAAATAAAAAAATAAATAAAAAATGCTAATTTACAATTTATATCCCTTCTTTAATAACTGGACGGAGCAAAAGCTTAAAGCGTAAATCACATCTGTGGCAATGGAATCTCTTCTCAAACAAGCAAAAGCTTTTATCGATGTGCTATCGATCGCTTGTCCTTCTTTTAACACTTTTTTCAACTGATGATGCTAAATTCCGTGCCGCCTCGTTAAGTTCATATCAATATCATGCCTTCTTAGGCAGACCTCGGCAGTTTGATCACCACTGGTGGGGGATGGATTACTGTCAACAATTACTCTCATAAAGGGAAACACTGCCTCTTTCATTACCGCACCGTGCGTCGCGCTAGCTAGTCGTGTTCTTTGTTGGGGTGCTCGTTATCAACAAAGGGGTCTCATCGCGAATCCACGAGCCATTACTGAACAACATATAGTAGGCAGCGAATGTGTTACTTCGTGACTATTTTTAAGACGTGCTGCGTTGCGACTCTAAGCGCGTATAAATTCTTGACAGCTAACAAGCCAAAATCGTTAAAATGATTCATATTGAAGGTCCCGAAGAAGCATTCAACTTACTATTATTAGGAAGGAGTTTGCATACCGCCATACCTCATGTGCCATGTTTGCAACTGAACATTGACCTGGATAATTTAAATGAATTCAATCTCGTTCCATCGTTTACTAAGTTGATCTCATCAATGCACTCTATTCAATTGAGACGTTCCCACCAGTTGAATTATATCCTAGTCGAGATACTTTAAATTCCATAAGATAAGATGCTCCAGAAATACAGCAACAGTTGCATATACAAAAGAAAGGAGATATCAAACCAACCAATAAACATTATACATTCTTCATACTGCAAATCAATGACTTGTTAAGATGGCACGGCACACAAGCTACCAATTGGATGAAAATATACTTCAACATCTAATTCATTAAAGACGCTAAAACTTAAATCACGTCGCCTTGGTCAATGACTTGATCGTCACCGATGAACCCAACAAGAGCTTTCCAATCTCGACTGTAAACGTATCGTAGCTTAGGAAAAACTCCACCAACATTACCCTGGACAAGAGCACCACCAGATCCTTAGCCGGGCATTGCTTATTTTCCACCGTCGGATCATCAATCTCGCGCCCATTTGACCAGTAGATATACTTGATCAACTTCTCTCCATCACCCACAAACCTGTCCCCCACAAACTGCTCAGGATTCGCGAAAACCCTTGGATCTTTTGTTGCCAACGGCTGATATCCAAAGATCATCTCGCCTTTCTTGATCAAGTACGACGCATCATGGCTATGGACCACTACATCCTCCTTGGCCTTACCGTATTGATACGGAACCGGCGGCTCAATCCTCAATGCCTCATACACAACCGACTTTGTCAACGCCATTTTGTTTAGTGACGCTAAAGTGACGCCACCTTCTGACTTGACAACGGTCCTGATCTCGTTGGCGAGGCGGCGGTGTAAACTCTCCCCTGCTAATCCAACCCACTTGAACAAAGCAGGAATCAGTGTCTTCATGCCACCAAAAGCATTGAATCCTGCCAGAAACACCAAGTTGTGGCAAGCTTCATCTCTCTTTATTCCATTCTTCTCAGCCGCATCTAAAATGGACCCAGCAGACGCATAAAATGCATCGTAAAGCTTTTTATACTGGGATTTTACTGCGAAGAATGGTAGCGGAAATGTGTGTAGAAGTAAGTCTTCTAGGAAGTTTGGTACAAATGTCAACCCAAGGCTTATTAACGGATGAAGCTGAAAAAATAGCCAACTTGTGACGAGGTCGGGTCCTTTTGAACCGAGTTTCGTCTCAGATGGGCTTTTACCACAGAACAAGCGGAAGACGAATTCGAATGACATGTTATCGCTCAAAGTATTGAAGTATACTTGGCCTTTTTTGGATATTTCGTCGTCGATGACAGTGAAGAGGTCTGATAAAGTTGCCTGAAAAGTGGGGATGAACTTATGGTGCAAGGATGCAAGTAACGAAAGAAAAAAGTGTTTTAGAGTGGAATGGGTCGGTTCAGAAGGGTCGAGATAAGCACAGACCCGGTAACCACCCGTGAAGGAGGTGGAGGGCATGTATGTGCCATCAAGGACGTTCTTTTTCTCGACTTTAGACGTGTCGAAAAGGATGGGGAAGCTAATGGCATCAAGGACAGTGATGACTCGTGGGTTGGAGGCCATGAATGGACCGGGTGGCATGTTGGTCCGAAAGACAGTTGACCCGTATTTCTGGATTCGGCTTTGGAAGAACTCATCTTGGCCTTGGTTGTAGAAGTAGTCGAAACGGTCTCTGATCGCGCCAAAAAGAGGTGACCCGTAAGTACCCGGGATTTCAAGTAAAGGAAGTTTTGAGCCGGGTGATGGCGGCGGTTCGTCCGAAGATGGATGAAGTTTGGATGAGGAGGAAGACATTGTTGATGGCTTGTAGATATGGGGAATACAGTTGGGTGGATGGGTACGGGGGCTTTTATAGAAGAACAAATTTGTTTGTTGAAGGGACTTTAAATGCACGTGGGAACCTAATGATAAAAAAGGTGACTTGCCTTAAGTAGATTGTACAATAAAGACGTTGCTTTCAGCACAAGTTTTGTCTGCTTTGCTAACGGAAAAGATTCTAGATTGATAAATTGCATCGCGTTTATTAGTGGTGTCCCATCATTGTACGACTTTTCTTGAGGCTGGGACGATTGATAGATCCAAGCAAGGTTGACACGGATCCTCTGTCGATAGATTTAAGTAAGGTGGACACGGATCATCTAGAGAAGAGATGCCGTGATTAATTTCTAGTCGTCCAAATTAATCACACAAATTTAACGCACTACCTTTCGGCATGTTACCGAACCTTAATCTATCTGAAGGCTCTCTCTTCTCACAAACTGGATCAAAAGAGAGGTGGATTGAGGTCAGTTGCTTGGTTACTGCAATTGTGCTGTTTGTAACCATGGTTACAACTACAGAAAATTTGTGTCCAATCAAGGTGCTACACAGATTCAAGCATGTGCAGAAGATATATTGCCAAGGCAACATTTTACCATTGACACGGTGGGTGGGGGAATCCTACACACGGTAGGGAAAAATGGGAAATGATGCACTCACTTTACAGGAAGAAGGTACAGCACAAATTAGTGGGAAAAAGTATTTCAATCACAGGAAAATGCTTTACACGTGAAAGACGAAGGTGTAATAGAATTTGTACCTCTTCTGGGGCATCCTCCTTTTAGCTAAAGTTTGTTTTGGTACCCGGAAATAGATTTAACCCAACTGCTCCCGGTCTCCCACTCACTCTTGCTCTTGTGAGGATTGTTTGTTCACTAGGAGGCAATGAGGGCTCGTTATCATTTATCTGCGATGATACCTTTTCGGATCATACAATAAAAATACAAAACAGCATAAAAGGAGAGAAACAAGGAGACACAGCCAAGAAAACAAAACTAAGAAACCTAACCCAAGCACCATCTTGGCAACCTAGTGTAATCGTGTTTGCTGCAAAACTGAAGGAGATAAACTCCAGTGGACATAACGTCTACGAGTACCGATCCAGTTCTCCGGTCACAGTATTTGTTAATAACCAATATAGCTAATGCTTGGAAATATATTGCCTCTTCAACTTGATTTGTACAAAATCATACTCTCACTTATGCTGCAAGTGTTCCGAATCATCAAATGTTGTGTATAATTTTTCGGTTAGTAAAAGAGGGTTGCCAATGAAATCGTTGAATTTTAGATTTTAAAATTACAATGCATTTGACAAGATCGAGCTGAAGAATGTTAAAATTGCACGCAATAAAAAGGAATGGAATAATGAATACGATTACTAACTACAACAAATATCCAAAAAATATCACACTGATGTCATGTTTCAACCTTATTACACATCTCGTGGCATCTTTCTTTATAAGTAGAAGGGTTCATGTTTTATTCCTAGGTTAACTCAAGCGAGTCATACTCGAGCAAGTGCCAGCTTAAACTTCCCTTTTGAGCATTGCATGCAAAACAGCAAAAGAAAAAGAAAAAAAAAGATACAAGGGATTGGCTTATTTTGGCCTGGAAAGCTTTCTGAAGCAGTGTCATTTTTAGCTATACGCCTATTCGAACTTTTACGCCTTTGCCCTACTCCATCTTGTTCAATTGTCGGACTCTTGGCGTCATACCAAGTGATCAGAGATCGATTGCCTACATCGCGGATGGAATGCGCCTACTACAGTAATGATGCTATCATGGCAGAGTTCACAGTTGATATACCTTCTCAACTATAGAAACCTATTTTTTTACTAGGCAAGCCTTCCTTCCACTAAAGAATCAGGCCAAGCAACTATAGGTCACCAGCCACCAAAAATAAAGCTCATGAGTACTCTTCAAGGCAGTGTTACGTAACTCAATCGAGACCTAACGTATAGTGTACCAGGACCCCAATTGAAGTCTGCCATTTACTTACTTTGCTTCACACCACCTGAAAGGGCTCTTGGTAAACTGGCTAGTGAATGTGGTCAAGAGAGAGATGTCTGAATAAGAACAAGGGCGCTGAAGAAACTGATATGAGTGGGATGAAAGATGACTGTTATAAACGTAAAAATGGCTATGCTAATTGTTGAACCCTGAAAGAGAAAACAACACCCAAATTAGTTCGGGAAGAAGATAGTTCGGGCGGAATACAAAACTACTGCGAGTTGAAAATCAGGAAGCCCGAGGATAAAGAAGGAAAAAAGAACAGAACAGCAACAAAGGGTCTAAGAAACAAAGGAAATGCCTAAATTATGAAGAAAGCATGACATAATCTTGTGGACTCTATCCAGTATTTATACTAAAGTGCAGCAATTATACAGTTCTTTGAGGAAACACGCAACTGAATACTTAAGAAAAAAAGAATATGAAGAGTAGCAGAATGAAAGTCTGATGCTTCCAGTCCATCACTAACAATTCGCCATTCTAACAGGGAACATGAATGTACAATTAAGTACTAAATAAATTGTCATCCCTCTATTTCTGTCTACTTGTATGTGTTTCCTCTCCGACAAACAAAAACAGCAAAATGGCTCCTGAATTTCCACCAAACTTACCTCGTGTTAGCAGACTAAAACAGAGACATGTCTGGAGGTGGTCCATAGAGACTCTGCCATGAGAATGGGATGACCCATTTACCCCCCTCATTGCCTGAAGAAGTCGGTAAAAATATAAACCTGATTACGTTGCTCCTTATGAAAATACAGGTGAAAATTAAAACGATTTATCCTTACTAGCAAGTAACAACCCTGCTCCACAACCGACATGCTTTGATTGTTATCCACAGTACAAATGCAGCAGTTCAATATTGCAAATGAAGCTAAATATGCAGTCAACCTCTTCAATATTTAATACTTTCCAAACAAATAGAGAGAAAGAAATGGTTGAGGTTCCATGATAATAGTAAACAGATTATGGACGCATGCATCTGACCTTTTCCTAATACAAGCAAACACATGTTAAATTATTTCTATCCAGGAATAATAAAAGACTGGTAATTAATTAGGACAACCCAACAGAAGTGATAAAGTAACTTGATGCAACAGGAATTTCAGGAACTTTGTTGACATACAGTAAATACAGTATAAGATTAGGTCCAAGTCTGGAAACCAGTAAGGTGGAAAGTAGGGGTGGTCTCCAGCAACCGGGAGACACATACAACCTAGCCAACCTGAACTTTGTGATTTGGGATGGGGATGGGGATGGGATGAATATTTGCCACGGGGAAAATTCAGCATCCTAAAAATTTCGGCTTCCTGAAACAGTTCTGGGTGCAGTACTCTGTCCAACTAGAATCAAGCTGGATTAAATCTCAGGAACTGGTCGGGGATAACAGAGTTGAAAAGGTGAAGGCCAATAAATTCCATCACGTGTACAAGCTTTGACATCAAAACTCCACGCCAAAGGAATGGAGCAGAGATGACTTAATAATAAAACAGATATGTCCATCTTCTTGGACAAACCCATGGGTGTGCAAGCTTGAGTCCGCGAATCCGCTACAAAATAATGAATTTGAGCAGCAAAATGTAGGTTCGGGCAAATCGTTCGACTGAGAAAAACTCCGAAACAAATAAACAGCAATATGTACCAGAACAGAACACTGAACACTTCGAGTAGAAGCATGAAGCATATTCAAAATTTCAGAATTTCCTCAGATTTTTTAAGGAAACATGAAAGCATAAGGCAAGATTAGCAATTAACTTGCTGTTACGGAGAGGGAAGACGATTAATAAAAATGACAACCACCAAACTCACCTTGACGATTATCCGGGCTAAGACCCAAAAATTTGCTTGCTGCCTCAGCCAAATGAAAAGAATCAGGTATGTTGTCTCCTTCTGAGCAATAACACAATAGGCAAGTAACCTTCAAACCTTTGGCCTGATCCAAACCCAAAGGCCGCATGAGATATTTGACTATATCGAATAAACTACTGTGTAGATATTTTTTGCTGCTGCTGCTCCTCGTACTACTAACACAACTATAGAAGGGGCAGCAAGACATTGCCATCCAACACAATATAGCATCTCTCCAATACAGTCATTGTAGATGAAATTTCGTGAGTAGTAGTAGCAGAGGTGGTTTCTTTTGGATAATATATTACTAAGCTGTACGAGTCAAGGCAGTACACGTCGGGAGCATTACCTTAAAACAAGAAAACATAGCAGCAAAAGGCAGACTTGGGTAGTAATCTTCTTCTCCTGCTTCATCTTCGAACTCCATGCAGTCTTCTTGCAAAGCATTACCTTCAGCTAAGTCGCTAAGATACTTCCACCGCCTCTGAGCAAGATTATACTCCGGCAGTCTTTTCCATCCAAGTTTTTCACACTCATCATCTGTTCCGTCGATATTGATGCTCGACAGGTAGTAAATCTGCAAACCACTGAGATTTACGTCAACTTGTTAACAATCAACTCAAGTGGTTGGCCAGGAAATTGGTAGGTTAGGAATCATCAGGTCAAACCCATTAACTAACATATGGAAAACATTAATGCCTTCTGCATTTATTAAAAAAGAAAAGATTGCTGCTTCCAATACCTTGACATATCAATCGTTTGCCACCGCACGAAGTCCAAGCTAGAGAGCACAACAATGTGCTTCTTTCCGCTAGCAGCAGCAAAATCAGCCAAACTCATAGCAAATTCTACCATCATCCCCTATTTAATTACCGGTTTGCAAAACTATTATAGAGCAAGAACAAAAAAAAAAGAAAAACATAAAGAAAAGAAAAACATAAACTTAAAGGAAGGACCCTGCATAGAATGGCATTCCAGGACAACCATGTAGCACGAGCGTTCAGGTGCTCATCAAAACAGGACCAACCAGAATAAATTTAAATGTCACTGAATAAGAACCAAAAAAACTAAATTGGGGTCATAACGTTTATGCCAGAAGGCTTTTGGATCCTGCACTTGGTTTTTCATTGCATAGAGGCTTAAACGACATAATTAGCTAAATACCCATGATCCTAGGTGGCGCGTGTCCTCTTCCCTTTGATGTAGTTGACACGAGGCAGTTTTGAGGAAGACTGGATGATAACACGAGGTTTTGGTGGAACGCTCAAGGTTGCTGCCATGCAAGCTCTAAATGGATGCTGTAAAGAAAAGGCTAGCAATCTCAATATGGCAAAGAAAGCTCTACCAAAGGACCCTAACAATCTCCTTCCAACTCCCTCCCTAGACCTGGCAAAGAAATGCCCGTACCCGTTGGTCGACCCAACCCATTGCAAAAAAGGGGTAAGGGCATTAATATTGGAGACCTGTTCAATTTTTACCTGTACCTAGACCAACCTGTAAATCCCGGTTCAATCAGAGTCGGGTACGTGTTACCTGGGTTTACCCAGGTATTTGGTTACTATATAGACGTTTTTTTACATAAGAGGGCAGCCCACCCACTTCGTTTGTGTTTCTCTTTCCCTATAACTTCTCTCTTCTCTGCCGCCCCTCCTCTCTCGACTCTTTCTCTCACTCACTCTCGAATTGTGAATGGTCCCTTCTTACATCTCTGCTGGCGAGCGCCCAGACATCGCCAACAGTCATGACCACACTTCACCACTTCAAGTCCACACAACGGCAGCTCCACATCCTCCATCCACCTCGCGCTCCGCCGCTCACAGATTCGTTGTATCTCATTTCCACCGTCCACCATAGCTCAGGTATCCATTTTCCCACCGTCCACTTCCACCATCACCACCGACTGCGGTAATCACTTTCGTCGTGTCGTGACCGAAAGGTGACATCACTGACTTGGATCTTGGAAGAAAGACGGACCTCAAGTTCCTGATTCCCTATTATTATTGTTATCTGTTTTACTTTTCATATTTATTCATAGTTAATAAATTTCCAATTAAATTTTTTGTGTTGTTGATATAACTGATTAAAGAAAGGAAATGTGGATTGACAAATTTGAGGGATGTTAGTATGTTACTGAAGTTTGAAAAGAGAAAACACTGGGTGACAACTGGAAATTGTAACTTTTTTGCTATATATTTTGGTGCTGCTACGGAGTATTGATTTTTTTTAGTTAGTAAATTTTAAGGGTATATGGCATGATTTTTGGATTTTGTTAATTGTTTAAATTTTCGGCTTAGTAGTTTACCTTCAAGTTGAAAATAATTGTAACCATTATCAAGCAATGTACTAGTGAAAGAAAAATTAAAAAAAAGAAGAGAGATAAGAAGAAAAAAATGTGCCTAACTGCCAAGAAGACCAAATAATCCATTTACCTTCGGGTCTATCCGGACCAGCCGGGTAGGGTATGGGTATAAGAAAGGGCTACCCGGAAAAAACTGCGTGATTTTTACCCAGACCCATTTTACACGTACCAGTCCGGGTATTACCCTAGCCAGCAGGTCGACCCATTTGCCAGGTCCCTCTCGCTTGATATTGCTACGAAATTCCATCATCTAAGGTCTCGTCTATTGTGCGTAATCCCACTATACCCCCACTCAGATGATGTCCTTCTACGCCACTTATGAAGACTGCACTGAATAGGATAACTCACAAACAAACGTGCCTCAAGAATCAGTACCGCACAGAGGAGGTATGAAATATGTTAGGGTTACTTTGTCTTCATTTAGCTCGTCTAGGCAGAAGCTTACTTCCGCCTAGAGATCAAAGGGTTCAAGCTGCGGGAAGAAAAGTTGTCTAAGGAGTCCAAGAACCTTGTTGGAGAAGACATTATCCACAAACCTGAGGAGTCTTCTTTCAGCTCTTGCCCTCATGCCACTATGTTTCTCTCCTACTGCCTCTGTCCACAAAATATTGTCTCCACTTTGAAAACTCAAGCATATTTATTATCTTTTTCTAGTGTATGCCCCTCAACGTTAAGCATTAGATACCACCAACTAAAGAAGCATATTACGGCACACCATTAAAAGGGTTATAAATGGAAGGAACATGATCAAAGGTGATATCAATGCAATTATGTGGTTCTCTTAAAGCTGTGTGCTCACTGCTCAGCCAAAGAGGACAGTTTTTTGTGGGGGGAGACACTATTGGTTTAAGGAGCCACTTCAGCGCAGGTTCGAACTTCACAATTGTTTATTGTGCTTTATCAACACAGCCTCATAACGAATATTTTCACGCCCGTTGCCTATAGGGGCTATAGGTCAGCTTGGACAGGGATATTTATGAGAACTCTTGCTATGCATAGTTGTTGTACCTCCCAACGAGAGTTGCTTTCAACTCCTGAATCATTTCTATATTCCATGTTATGTTTGTTTGGTCACCAATGGAAATGATTCAGATATCAGAGAAGCCATAGTCTGGCGCAAGCATCACCAAATGACGTAGAAGTACAATCAAAGAAGTTGGTATGTGGGCGAACATGACTTTTAACTAATAGCACTACTTAGTTATTCAAGTTTCTAAACAATTAGTTTTAACTGAGCAACTCTAACAATGGTTGTTTTCCTCACTGAATTATAATGAATGTGTCCCACTCAAAGCTGTAGCAGCTAAAGTGCAAGAAGACTTGTTCTAGCTATAGGATTCGGAGCCAAGAGGGAGGGGTTTTCTGCGGGGACTTGTACATTCTCAAAGATGAACTTGTGGCATTCTCTTAGAACGAGTATTATTTGACTTTCCAGAAAAAAAAAAGACATATTCCTATTAGTTTGCATCACCGATCCATCTGAACCATGAGAAGAATAAACAAGATGAGAACACTGATATTCGACAGAAGTGCTAAGAATTACCTTGGAAACTGGAGATCTTTGTTGTACAATGGTCAATGCGTTAGACAGTGAATCATAAGCTGCAAAAAAAAAAAAAATCTCATGCTTGTAGATTCTGAACACATGGCAAATGAGAAATGCAATTGATAGCACTAGCAGGCATTAAAAAAACAACGAGCAGACTAAAACAAACAAAGGCTACAATATCGATCAGCAATTCAACGGAGATATCCAGAGGCTAAAGCGGACCTTCAAGAGGGAGTGCGAGGTGGCCCCGAGGAGCGGGCCAATAAGCATCATTGCCTACACAGGGAAGAATGTTAGGATCGTCAAAGTAACCAATTCTATCCGCTCTCGTCGAAGATATCAGCAAATCGACAGCTAGCTGCCCCACATTTCCAATTGACAGTGCTGGCTGGATTAAAATCAACAAAAACAATTATTACATAAAGTTGAATAAACAAAACCTTAAAAAAGGTTATTTGAAGGATCGTATGTGTCATATCCCCAGGTTATGACACTGAAGAACACAACCAACAAGAAGCTGACCAAGCTGTCAACAGGGAGAAAGGAGCTGGGAGTAATCAAAACAAAGTCAGAATTCGAATCAAACGTACAGGCTTAAGGCAAGAAGATGGAGTTCCCACTGTTACTGATCAAGCTTAACAGAGGTTTGGCGCCAAACAGCGTACGGCGTCGTTTGGAACTTTCACCTTGTCAAGAACATACGGCATCGTTTGGCTAAGTCTGAAGATTAAGTTGGACGGCACCGTTTAGCTTCTCTTTTAAATAACAATTATAGCGACCCTTGTGTAAACCGGTTTTGGCGCTAGAACCCCAAAACCCAAAACCGAATTTGAATTCTGTTAGATATAGGCGATGCAGAGAGAGAGAAAGGACATGAAGTTTGTTATGTAGAAAGAATTCTTCTCTCTATTCTCAAGTTCTCTCCTGTAACTCTCAATTTCAGTAAATGAAATTTCAGAATTCTCTCCTTCTTATTCTATTCTTGCTGTAAATTCGCTGTGTTCTTCTCTTGAATCATCTTAATGGAAGCTCTCAGGCGTAGCATCTCCCCCGATATGCTACAACTGGTATCAGAGCCTCATTATTGAGGCCTGTGCTAGTCCATTACCTTCTTATAATTCACAACAGTTTCAATTCTCTTCAACCACTGCAATTAAAATGCCGAGATCCGTCAAAATCAATCAGTCTAATGAAGCCGACATTCATGAGGCTCAGGAGGCCATCGTTCATCGGATGGCAGCGTCCGATGTTCGAATGAGCTCTGTAGAAGCATCTATTGGTGACTTACAAAGGAGTGGATCAGCTGTGTATCAGACTGTCTCTGAGCTTAAGTTTGAACTAGCAAACCTGATTGCTGAGATCAAGGCCAAGGAAGGAGTCAATCCGGGGTTCACCACTGAAAGAGGTGAATCTAGTAACAAGAATCAAGGTAATGAGTATGTACATCAGTCATTTATCAATACACCACCAGCAATTGCTCCAACTTCAGCAGGTCATCCACTACCTAAGTTTCCTCAATTAAATTTCCCTAGATTTAATGGAGAGAATCCTAGGGGTTGGGTTAGAAAAAGTGAGCAATATTTTGAATTCTGCCCCATTCATGATGATTACAAAGTATCATATGCCTCAGTGCATTTCGATGAACAAGCTGAATGCTGGTATGCTTCTTACATTAAGCCCTTGGGAAGGGTTAGCTGGGAGCAATTCGTAGTTGATGTATATGCTAGGTTCTCACTTACAACTGGAGTTAGTATAATTGGTGAATTCAACAAACTAGTACAGACTGGATCAGTGGATGAATATTTCAACAGGTTTGAGTCAATGAGGGCACAAGTGGTCCAAGAGTTTGACTACCTGGATGAGACTTACTTCTGTGTAAGTTTTATTGGAGGACTCAAGCCTGAGATAAGGAATAGGGTTGAGCAATTTGAAGTTGAGTCATTGTCTAAAGCTATACACATAGCCAGAAGGGAGGAGGTTGCTATCCATAGCTTGTTTAAGACTCACAGATCTCTGCAAGGCTATAATCCCACTCCTAATCAGCCCCTTACCAGCCTTAAATTCAACTCCTCCAATTTTGGACCTAGCCCTTCGAACCACTCTCCCAAGACTACCTTGAGCCCTTCTTTATTGAAACCAAACCCCTTGCTAGCTATTCCACTCAGACCTGCCCAAAACACTAACCCTGCCAACACTTATAAAGGTCTTCTACCAACACCACCACCTCCTAAACCACCCCCAAGATCCAATCAATTATCAAATGAGGAACACCAAAGAAGGATCACCCTAGGTCTTTGCTTTAGGTGTGGGGCCAACTTTGAACCAGGACATAAAAATGTTTGCCCTATGAAATCTATAGCTATGATAATAGCTGAAGATGAAGATGTAATTGATACTCCAGATGAAACCCCAGATCTTGCAGCCCAAAACACAGTGCCTATACACCCAACAGACCATGAGTTGGATCATGAAATCAGTGTACATGCATTAGCAGGGAACCATACCCACAACACTATCAGGATCCCTGGAAAGGTGGGAAACAAGGTGTTTAGCATCTTGATTGACACAGGGTCAACAGATAACTTTTTAGACCCAAAATCTGCTGAAAAGTTAGGCTGTGTATTGGAGAGTACTACTCCCCTGACTGTTGCAGTTGCCAATGGGGCAAGGTTAAGAACTGACACTATGTGTAAGAACTTTAAATGGAAGATGGGGTCTCAAGACTTTGAGACTAACATGAGAATACTACCCCTGGGGGGATGTGATGGTGTACTAGGCATGCAGTGGTTAAGGAAGCTAGGCAATGTGAATTTCAACTTTGACCAAAATCAGATTTCTTTCAAGCATCAAGATAAACTGGTTATACTCAAGGGTGGTGAGTTCACAGGAACCACCATTAAGATGATTATTGCTCAAGCTTTGCATAAGTTACTTCAAGAAGAGGTTGGAACCTTGTTTGGACAGTTATATGCAGTCACACTACCTTCTGAAGGAGACAGCCTACCCATTGAAGTACAAGGTCTGTTGAGTGAATTCCAGGATATTTTTGAAGAACCCAAAGACCTTCCTCCTATCAGAAGTCAAGACCATCACATCAGACTGGCTGAAGGAGCAAGGCCTGTGAATCTAAGGCCCTACAGAGTATCCTTTATGCAAAAAAAATGAAATTGAGAAGATTATCTCAGAACTACTGCAATCAGGTATCAAACAGCACAGTAACTCACCCTTTGCATCCCCTATACTATTGGTTAAAAAGAAGGATGGGAGTTGGAGACTCTGTGTGGATTACAGAGAGCTCAACAAGCTAACCATCAAGGACAGGTATCCAATTCCTGTAATTGATGATTTACTTGATGAGTTGCATGGTTCAACAATTTTCACTAAACTGGACCTAAGGAGTGGGTACCACCAAATCAGGGTAAAGGAAGATGATCAACATAAGACTGCATTTAGAACACATGCTGGGCATTATGAGTTCAAGGTGATGCCCTTTGGCCTCACCAATGCCCCAGCCACCTTTCAATCACTCATGAACACTATTTTTCACCCATACTTGAGAGGAAATTTGTGTTAGTATTTTTTGATGACATCCTTGTATACAGTCCAAATTTGGATTCTCACTTGGAGCATCTGAACATTGTATTGCATCTGCTTAGAGCTAGCACATTATTTGCCAAGGAAAGCAAATGTGTCTTTGCTCAGCACCAAGTGGAGTATCTTGGACATTTAATCAATGGCAAAGGAGTATCTACAGATCCAAACAAGGTGGCTGCTATGCTAGATTGGCCTACCCCCAAAACACTCAAGGACTTGAGGGGATTTCTGGGCTTAACTGGCTATTATAGGAAGTTTGTGCAACATTATGGAGTCATCAGTAAGCCTCTCACCAACCTCTTGAAGAAGGATGCCTTTCAATGGAATGCTGCAGCTGACCAGGCTTTCTCAACACTCAAGCAAGCAATGGTCACTACACCTGTCCTAGCCTTACCTGATTTTGCTCTCACCTTTGAAGTGGAAACTGATGCTTGTGAAGTAGGAATTGGGGCTGTCCTTATGCAGAAGAGCAGGCCTCTGGCCTATATCAGCAAGGCCTTGGGACCTAGGAACTTGGGTCTATCAACCTATGAAAAAGAGCTTCTAGCCCTAGTGCATGCTGTTACCAAGTGGAGTTCATATCTATGCCATTCTCACTTCATTGTAAGAACTGATCACAGTAGCCTGAAGTACCTCCTAGGACAAAGAACAACATCTTTATTGCAACAAAAGCTACTATCCAAATTGCTAGGCTTTGATTTTGAAATCCATTATAGGAAGGGGACCGATAAACACTGCAGCTGATGCACTATCTAGGCTGCCCCAATCTCAGCCCAGAGGAGTGCAATGCAATCACCACCATTACCCCCCTTTGGCAACAGGAGCTGCAAGATAGTCTAGAAGCAGATGAACAGGCACAGCAGGCCATCCAGGAACTTTTACTGGATCCCATGGCTACCTCATTTTATACTTATCAAGGAAGTATTCTGAGATACAAAGGCAAAGTTTATGTTGGGAATCAAGGACAGCTGAGACATCACATTTTGGAAGAATTACACTCCTCTGGAGTAGGGGGACACTCAGGTATCAACAACACCTACAGGAGGGCCTCCATGTTCTTCTTTTGGCCAGGAATGAAACACATGGTGCTGCAACTAGTGAAGGAATGCCAAGTTTGCCAACAAAATAAGCAAGAAAATGTCCCTTACCCTGGGCTGTTGCAACCCCTACCCATACCTACCCAGCTATGGACTCACATATCCATGGACTTCGTAGAAGGGCTGCCTAAGTCCTTTGGTAAGGATGCTATATTGGTTGTGGTGGACAGGTTGAGCAAATATGCTCATTTCTTAGGATTGACATCCTTGTACAGCTGAAGTAGTAGCTCACTACTTCTTTGATGTGGTTTTCAAGTTACATGGCATGCCTGACTCTATAGTCAGTGATAGAGATAAAGTATTCCTTTCAAATTTCTGGACCAAGCTTTTCAACTTACTGGGAACCAAGCTCAATCACAGCACAGCCTATCATCCAGAGACAGATGGTCAAACAGAAAGGGTTAATCATTGCTTGGAGAATTACCTAAGGTGTATGTGCAGTGACAGGCCTCATCATTGGGCTAAATGGCTTTCCTTAGCAGAATTTTGGTACAATACTAGCTTCCAATCAGCTATCAAAATGACACCATTTGAAGCATTATATGGGTACAAGCCAAGACTTCTTAGCTTGATTGCACCAGAGACTACTTATTTAACAGACCTGGATAGCTATTTACAGGGGAGGCATAAGGTCTTGCATTTGCTTAAGGAACACCTAACTATGGCACAGTCAAGAATGCAGCAGTATGCCAACCTTCACCGCACGGAAAGATCTTTTGAAGTAGGGGACTGGGTGTATCTGAGACTTCAACCTTACAGGCAATCCACCCTAGCCTTAAGGAAGAACCTCAAGTTGTCACCCAAATTCTATGGACCTTATCAGATTCTGCAGAAGGTGGGATCAGTGGCTTATAAATTGCAATTGCCTGACACAAGTTCAGTTCATCCTGTGTTTCATGTGTCACTATTAAAGAAGAAGGTAGGGCAACAGGTAGTACCATCTTCCAAACTACCCCCAATTGGTAATGAGGGCCAATTCTTAATAGAACATGTGGCAATTATGGATCACAGAATTGTTAAACGTGGCAATGAGGCTGCAGCTCAGATATTGGTGAAATGGTCCAATGCTAATCAGGGGGAAGAGACCTGGGAGGACTGGGATGTTATGAAGCTCAGGTTCCCTAATTGGAACCCTTGGGGACAAGGGTTTGATAAAGGAGGAGGGAATGTCATATCCCCAGGTTATGACACTGAAGAACACAACCAACAAGAAGCTGACCAAGCTGTCAACAGGGAGAAAGGAGCTGGGAGTAATCAAAACAAAGTCAGAATTCGAATCAAACGTACAGACTTAAGGCAAGAAGATGGAGTTCCCACTGTTACTGATCAAGCTTAACAGAGGTTTGGCGCCAAATGGCGTACGGCGTCGTTTGGAACTTTCACCTTGTCAAGAACATACGGCATCGTTTGGCTAAGTCTGAAGATTAAGTTGGACGGCACCGTTTAGCTTCTCTTTTAAATAACAATTATAGCGACCCTTGTGTAAACCGGTTTTGGCGCTAGAACCCCAAAACCCAAAACCGAATTTGAATTCCGTTAGATATAAGCGATGCAGAGAGAGAGAAAGGACATGAAGTTTGTTATGTAGAAAGAATTCTTCTCTCTATTCTCAAGTTCTCTCCTGTAACTCTCAATTTCAGTAAATGAAATTTCAGAATTCTCTCCTTCTTATTCTATTCTTGCTGTAAATTCGCTGTGTTCTTCTCTTGAATCATCTTAATGGAAGCTCTCAGGCGTAGCATCTCCCCAGATATGCTACAGTATGCTAATCAATACATAGTATTACGAGAATATTAACAGAATTCTAGGGCAACGTGAGTGTGTGCAAATAACTGTAGAGCGCTAAAACCCTAGAGAAAGACTTGTGGGAACAAACCATGATTAGAGTGGAGCATTCTTCATGGAGGTGTTTGCCTTCTTCGATGTTGAATTCCATTCCGACACGGAACAGCGACAAGAATCAAATTTCGCTCGTTTACTGAATCAAATTTAGTTTTTCGAGCTTCGTTTACGCCAGTTCTTGGGGATTTGGGAACAAGTTTGTTTTGTAAATTCTTGAAGATGAACCCTGGCCCAATCCCTTGAAAGAAAGGATTTCTATCCAGCCCGGAAGGAAAGATGATGTGGGCTCTTTATTCAGTTTTTGATAAAAGCAAGGCTTTTGAGCCTAAAACTATTGGGCTTGGGCTCAAAAAAAGACGATATGGCCGCAGGTCATTCTCCTAGTTTGGTTTTGAGCTTAAACCTATTGGGCTTGGGCTCAATTAAGAGATGATATGGCCGCAGGCCGTGAACAAATTCTCCTACGATGTGATCATGGCAACTCAGGGACAAGTGCAAAAGAAACCTTGTGGTTTGCCTTGGTTGCACAAAGTCACTCCTAGTTATATTTGTTACAAATAACCCTTTATCGTGTCGATTGTGGTGCATCCGTTAGAAAAATCGTCCAAGTTAACGGAATATGATATACATGCTATTAAGAAGTGCATTTTGCAAAAACGAATACAAGGAAACGACTCTCATACCCTCTATTTCTTTTTCTCTTCTACTCATGTCCCTGGCTATTGTCCATTCCGATCAAAAATTCCTAGCCACCTCTTACACCAACCAAACCCATCCACCACCACTAGCCCAAGCGCCTCTCTCTCTTGTCACCACTACAACCTGGCCCAATCCTTTGCCTCTCGCTCTCATTGCCATCACAAACCCGTCGCCGATGCACCCTAATCTCCATCATTGTTGGCCACTCACTGAGCCAAAGGTCTCATTGCCACCACCGGGCCATCGTCGTCCACCCACCACCAGCCTAGCTCCGTCCAATACCACCACTCTTGCCAACCACAAACTAAAACCCCATCCGTGGCCACCGCAAATCTTCAATTTATTGTTACCATGCAATAGGGATAAATTAGATATTTTATCTATTCAGTTACGCCTTTTAAAGAATGAATTTGAAAATCTTGAATAGGGAGATATGTGATGCTTTTGGAGTTTGGGGATTAATAACTTTCCCAAGTGCATTTACCTCAATCTATTAAAGCGGTTTCCTCACGGCAAGAACACAAAATCTCTTCGTTCTATTCAGACAAAAAAGTTGTATGTCACTTGTGTCGAACGTAAAAATTCATTGATGCAAGTGTCTAGCTATGAAGAATCCAAAAAACTAAATAAATGCATGCCTTAATAAATACAAGCATATTACAAGTCTCGTATTTGTTACGCACACAATTACAAGTAAAATTTGACAATGCTCACTCTCTTGTATCTCTCAATGACAGCTTAACCTAATACTAACAAGAAATTCTATATTAGCTATGTCCTTATCTCTTTTGCCACACAGGAGTAATGAAAAACTAACGTCTCTTTGCTCACCCCGCTCAAATAATTTTCCATTTTGCCGCTATCTTTAGCGATGTATATAAAACTGCCCAGTTCTGATTTGATTCTCTTGCATGCTTTTCTAGAGTAGTTGGGCTCCATAATTAAACATTCCAATCATGCGGCTAGTATAAATTTGTTTCACCTTTCCACGATTGTGTGACCAATTTTTTATATTCTTGTTATTTAAACCTTGCCTCTGTAATCCGGGCATGGCATTGACAGACTCTATTAATCAAGTTCGCATATACCGTAACCATTATAATGAATTGTTTGAAGCAGCCAGAGGATGTGTTTGATAATTAGAAACATGTTGCAGTCATTAATCAAGCTTAAATTTGACTTTCCATTTGCTTAATGGGTGATTACTAAAAATGACTCATAAGCTAATGACTCAGAAGCAACTGACTTTTACTCCTTTAGGGCATTATTAATTACTTTTACGTAAGATATGTCAATACGCCTTGTTAACCGACCTTAACTCTCCTCCGATATATGATACGTGTCAATATACACGTTACCGCCCGATTACCATGGCATTCTATATTGATCCCATAGTTTATTTAGGTTAGAGATTTGAGTGTTCCCCTTCATTCTTATGAATACTTTTTACACCCACTATATTACGTGTTTCATGAAGAGGGCAACACCTAAGATCGTAATTTATTACCTTTTTATTATCTTAGCCATGGAATAAGGATCTTGACACAGAATTCTGATGCATGACCTTGACTATGAACTTAACTTCTAGATTGTAACTGTCATAGTATTCACTTTATGCCTTTTCCTTTTCTCTTGTAGCATTGTCACTCATCAGGTTCTGTCTCAAAAACCTTGGTCTTTATCCTAAATCTGTCCTTACTCTGTTTCACATCAGGACGCACACTTGACATCTGACTCGAATTACATTCTTCGTAACACCTCTATGTATACTGAGAATCCACGTCTTTAATATCAAAGACATTATCAATAGTGAATGCGCCCGATTCTAGCTAAATGATTTTTCTGCATGCTTGCTAGGCAAGTTGGGATCTACAATTAAACATTCCAACCATCCGGCTAATTTAAATTTGTTTCTTATGTGACCACATTTAATATCCTTGTTGTTTGTTTAAACCTTGCCTCTGCAATCCGGGCATTGACAAGGTCTTTTAAGCAAGCTCAGATATAACACCTAAGTATTATAATGAACTTGGAGCAGACGCAGGATGTGCTTGATAATTAGAAACATGTTTGCAGCCAATAATCAAGCTTAAATTTGACTTTCCATTTGTTTAACGGGTGATTACTAGAGATGACTCATAAGCTACTGATTTTTAGTAGCTAGGGCATTTTTAATTTCTTTTATGTATAAAGAAGATCTGGCTTTATGCCTTGTTACATGATCTTAACTCTTCCAATATGCTACGTGTCTCTATACACCTACGGTTCCACCTGATTACCATGGCATTGTTTATTTAGGTTAAAGAAGATTTGACTGTTTCCCTTCATTTTTATGAACACTTCTCCACCCATTACTGGGTGTTACATGCAGAGGGCAACGCCTAAGATCGCACTTCATTATCTTAAAGGCGAGCTTATCTTTTCATGCCAACTTCCGAAATGGTTTACTGCTCTACAAAAAGAGCAAAGTCATCCAACCCATCATTTTTTGTTGACATGGATAAGAAAGGTGAAGACCGACCTGCTTGCTTTAACTTTGGACAAATGAATCATCTTCAAACGTAACAAATTTGACTTTCAACACGTAGAAGTTTCATTTTCATCTATCCGTGTTTAACGATCGTTAGTTCTTTGAAATAACATAAGAACCCCTTCAGAACATCACAGATAAATCTAAAACATCAGCATGCGATTCATCCACTTGTCTTGAGCAGCTACGAATGCGTTAAAAATGTAACGATCAATCTAAATGTTTGGCTCACGCTCTCAGACTAGCTTGATTGATATTAGCAGCAGACAAGTCATGTACTTGGAGGTCATGTCACCCAGCAAGATGACAAGCTAAATGTATCAGTCATGACTAGCTGGTAAAAATGCTAAGTACTAATCATGAGTACTTTGGGATAATCACCATATCTAGACGGAAGGGAGCAACATCTTAATAATAATCAAAGAATGGGGCACTGTTTTCAGTGAGATATCAGCAAAGCTTGCTTTATACGTGCTTTGAGCTCTAATATGCCACTTATAAAGTGATTAACTTGTCAAGTATGTTGAGTGTACATCAGTATACACGTCTTTGCTCCTCCCCTCAAATTCACGCTTAAGGTGCCGTAGAAAGGTTAAAAAGGGGCAATAATTCATTCTTTAGCCACAAAATAGTGTGCTGTGCCGGCTAATAAAAGATATGTGTAAATTCAGCTTCACTCTGACTATACTAATAAGTACTTAAAACTAATTAACAGCAAGTTTTTTTAAAAAAATTCACTCAAGTAAATTCGAGAAGCTCAAGATAGAGGTGTCAAATGGGCCGGGCTTGGGCCGGCCCGGCCCAAGCCCATCGGGCCTCGAGCAAAACGGGCCGGGCCCGGGCCAAGGGGACTGCCAATCGGGCCGGGCCTGGCTCTGGGGATATCTGGGCCCGGTCCAAGCCCAGGCCCTAGGCCCAACATTTAGGGCCGGGCTTGGGCCAGGCCCGGGCCTATTTTTTTTAAATTTTTTTTTGGGCATTTTCTTGTTATTCAATATTTAGTGGCTACTTTCAAAAGAGCCAGCGAATTAAATCGCAAACTTCATATGTTAAGTATGATATCCACACACAAATACACACAGATACCGGGAGAGAGACAGAGAGAAATAGACCTCAGGGCCACCAACTTCATGAACCCTAATGGCCTTGACCATTTTTGTTGCTGTTGATACAGAGAGTGCTCTCACTAATGACTTGGTATTACAGTAGTTGTTGCAGCAAACTTGTTGAAAAAGGGGTGATTTTTTGTGATGAAGGCCAGTCACAAATGGGTTCAAGAGCAAAGTGTGGAAGTGATGAAGAAGTCTCAATCTTGACCCACCCACAAGTCAAGTTAGCTTAATCCCCATGTTGCGATTAGAAATGGTCAAACGCGTCACTTTATTTCTTTACCTCTTTTTTTTTCATTTTTTATTCGTACACGGGCTTGTCGTTGGAAGAAGAAAAGAAAAAACAGTTCTCTGGCCACTTTGACCCGGGCCAGAACTGGGCCAAACCCGGGCCGGGCCTGACCCGGGCCAAGCCCGGGCTTTTTTCGGGCCGTTATCGGGCCGGGCCAAGCCCGGGCTTTTTCGGGCCGGGCCGGGCCCGGGCTTTTTTCAGAAAAATCCAGGCCTGGCCCAGGCCCTGGCCCTAAGCCCAAAATGGCCGGGCCAGCACTGTTCATGTATGGGCCGGGCCAAGCCCGGGCCAAAAAGGGGCCGGGCCGGGCTGGGCCGCGGGCCGCCCAGCCCATTTGACAACTCTAGCTCAAGATTATACTCTTAAAATCTACTAATCCTATTTTTTGTCACTTCTGTTCACATAAGTAATACACCATTTTTCATGAAGAAAGTAGTCCATTTTCTTGTCTCGTTATGACCATGGTTCTACACTTGGGACTTTCAATTTCATGATATTAACGATTAATTAGCCTCGGCGGAGAAAAATTCTCATTCAAGAGAATGAAATTAAGAGTGCATATTCTCCATATATTAAACTTATTTGGCATACATTCTTTTACATCTTCACTTGAAGTATTATCCTCACTCCTTTACACAAAGCTATATTCATTGTTACTGATATGAAGCCAATGTCACCCAACATAACAGAAAAGTTAAAAAAATATCGATCACGTAATGTAAAAGCGCAAAAAGTGATAGTTTATCCAGCGAGGAACTGAAAATTCATTTTCTTCAAACGTAATAATGCAAGCACAATCATAGACGGGCATGCTCTTGTTAATTTGATAGCTGGGGGATGTCGCCAAAAAATGAATAATTTAGATCATCAGACATTATTTGAAGAGTAGATGTCACAATATATGTTCAGTGTATGTGGCTTGTGCTCTTGTATAAAAGTCAATAGGTTGCCTGAAGTTTGGTTCAAAAAGTCAAGAGACCTCTTTCGGTAAAGAACGTAAATACTAGTCCCTCACCAACCAGCCGCAATTTTGGGTTGAAAACGAAGGGGCGATATTATCCAAATTACGCCTGGTGGCTAGCTATTATGCTTGGATCATTTTCAGACACCCACAGGCCACAGGCCACAGCTCAATCGCCCGATTCAAGATTATGTTTGATTTTAAAAGTATTCTCAGTTTATCTATAGCCGACAGTGATTTGTAAAGTCACCTGTGCTTCCTACTTCAAAGTTGTATAAGATAGAAATTAGAAAAATGTAATTATCTGTTTCTAAGTTATTATTGACACGCAAATAGTAATTTTTGATATAGTTTCAATCATCTATTAACTACTCGCGCTATAATTTATGCGCTTATTAGAAGATAAAAAAGAAGAAGAACTCTTTTTTTTTTGGTCCTAGAAAACTTAATTTCGGTGATACAACGTGGTTACCTTAGGGCCCGTACGCTTACGAATTTTTTTTTCTGTATTCTATATTCTGTTTTTGGTTTCCAGAATTTAGTATTCAGTTCTAAAATCGTATTGTGTACTTTTACTTTTTTCCGTATCTACTTTTTTAATTTTTTCTGTACGTTTATCATTTTCGTTTTTACCAACTTTTTTCTGAATCAATTCATTAATGGACCCCATTATTTCCATTTCTAGAAAGACCCAGTGAAATGGGTGGTCTAGTTTGGTGAGTGTTTGTTGAAACATGGTGGTAGATATGAGGGAGAAGAGGTGGTGTTCTGATTAGGAGAATACAGTTCGAGAAAAAAGGTGAAAACACCCTTTGGATGTTTTCACTTTTTTTGACACTATTTGAAAATTTTATCCAAAATGGAACCGAAAAAACGTAAACATACACGAAAAAAGGCATCTTTTTCATCATCATTACAAAAATGAAAACTAAAAAACGTAAACGTACAGCCCCTTAATTACTTGTATCTCGTACACGACTTTTAATGGTCACATCCTACCTCAACATAACCCTCACGACCTACATTAGCGCTGATTGACCATAAAATGCACCTAGCTCGTGAAATCAAACAAAACATCCAGTTTTACAGACTTATAACCCCGCGCCAACTACAGGACACAAATTGATAAGAAGAAATTAAAGCTGTTCTTCACCATAACATTGCGCCCAAAACAAATTGGGTGGTTTCATATACTTGTCAACTAATTTCTGCAAAAAGTTGGATAAGGTTGTTATCTTCGAAGTATTATTAGGCTGAACTTACAGCACCTCGTATGCAATTTGTTGAGGACAAAAAGCTTTCTTTAGCAGTAAGTGTTTTGTTACATCATTATATGATGTAGCATTACACCTTCTTAACACATGATTTACATTGACAATTTCCCCGCGCTACCAGCCAGGTGTCCGCAAGTAAAAGTCAATTTGAAATACAGTATGACCCAGCAATGCTGCGGCAACTATTTATAGGTGTTGACCTTTCTCCAGCTTCCACCGCAGCCCTTTTTGCGTTTGAGCTGAGGTACGTGTCATGTTACAATACGTGGCAAGAAATTGGGGGACAAGGCTGCGATACGTGGCGGCTGACGCTTCGTTCCTAGAGTCACCGGCCCGTTCAGCTGTAGGTAGGGCTTGCGGTTGGAGACCGTTGACGTTTTCGCTGCGTAAAGTGAAAGCGTGCAACAAAAATTTCAGAGAAGCTTTTCCCATTGTTGGTGCTCTGCGACGCCACGCCGCTGCATGGCTTGATGACCAGACCCTGAACAAAAGCAACTGGAACTTCTGGTTCTGAGATGGTAAACCTACACGCAATCTGATCTCCAAAAGCATGCTTAGTTATTTAATTTCCTGGTAAAAACCGTGCTTATGCACATATATATGAGAGGAAGCATGAAGCTTCATGTTGCGCGGCCTTGCCAACTCCACCATTGCAGCATGAATGCAAGAAACATAATCACAAGCAGTTAATTTGGCTGTAAAGCTTGTGGTACGATTTTCAGCTCTGGGCTTTCAGTTTGCGTTGCACATTGTCAACCATAGAGTGTGACAGCGCATTGAAGGACTTGAACGCCTTTGACTTACGCGGCATGGTTCCGGGTTGGTCACAAACTAATCATATCTGCGGCTCTTTTTGCTTCTTATTATTTCCATGCAAATGCTCTATCAAATGTATAAGATCTCGCTCCCGGAAGGCGCCTGTTTTCATTACAAACAGGTTGCATTTACGTTTTTCCACGATATAGGAGAAAACATCACACTCGAGATCAGCATTAGTAGGAGCTACGTCATATGATTTTTTTCAAAATGCGTAAAATACTCATGTCAAACACTTATACGTATTAAATAAGTGTTTGTCACTAAAAATATTGTCTTATGTATTTCTTTTTGCTTTAGGAAGTAAACGACGTGCATTATAAAAAAACACCATGTTAACTAAAGGATAACTACAAAATTAACAATATGCAAATATTTGTTGTGCGTGTTTTGAATTTTGAACATTAGATGAATCTGACACTTGAACACGGATTCGTGCCTAATCCATGTAACATAGGTCATGAGGTGACCGCTTGTAACATCTTGCTCTACAATCTACATGGAACATCCTTTGATTTGGGAGTAGTCCTCTTAGTGTAACACACTTTTGGTGTTACACAACTATCTACTTAGATAATGACACTTAATTTATAACAAATTTTTAAAAACTTGACACAAAACAAAATTTTTAACTTGTAAGTAACTACCTATAAGGACATGTTTTGTTTTTATAATTTAAATTCACCTTATAAAATGTTATTTTTTTTTAATAAATTTTATATTATTAACTTTATTTTTTCAAGCACATCGCATGTGCCATAATAAGTAGTGACTATAAAGTTGTCATAGAGGTGGCATCTCAACGGTTAACTACTAGCAATATGCATCAAGTAAAAGTCAAATAACACCATTTGCCATACAATTACTGTTTTGTTTGGTTAACAATTTTTTTTTATATTTTTGAGTTTGTTAAATATATTCTATTTCCTAAAAATTACATACTTGATTTTATATATTTTTGTTAGTAAATTTGAGTTTAACATTCAAATAAAGTTGTATTTGATTATCAAATCCAAATTAACCACATGTTCACCTTTTGCCCCTGCGCCAAATCCTTATCTCCCTCCCCCCCCCCCCCCCCAATCCGCAAATGCATTTAAATTTTGGATGCTTAAAAACTGCGTGTGAAGTAAAGCAATTGCACTTCAAATGCAAGTAGTGTTTGATTTTGCATGCAATATCATCATTTGACCATTTATTTCTGAAGAAAAAGGAATAAAATTGAGTCCGTCGTAAACATGTGAGGACATGAAAAGGAAAATCGCATGCATTAGCCACTTCAAATGTTCACCAATTCAATTCAATGAAGAAAAAGAACAAAAAAACAAAAACAAAATTAGAAAAACTCTTGACCATTTGAAAAACATACACGTCAAACCCTAAATCAAGTGGCTTTATATATAGTAGAGATGCCAAAATAAGCTGGGTTTATGAAGTTGTAAATCATGTTCCCACCTCAAACAAGTTAATATATAGACAAATTTGTTTGAATTTTTTAAGAGGACCGATTCGTATCTAAAGGTAGAGAAATAATTCAGCGATGTGGTAGTCGATCAGAGCTCGTGAACGGCTCAAATTAAATATTTTGTACATTATTCGCTACACTTAATAGTAGTTAGGAGTTTACTCAATCTAAAGGTATAAAAATGATGAAGGGATCTTAAAAAAAAATAATGAATATGCTTCAATTTTCTAATTACGAAGGAGACAAGTAACTTCAATCCAATATTGAATGTTGTCACTTTAAAGCGCAAAACCCACATTTATCAGATGAGAACCAAACTGACAAAGTTTCTGAGAAAAAAAAGCCAAAGGTCAAACATCCCACAATCCCCAAAAAGAACACGTGACCGAAAATCAACAATAACGTGTTTAACCTCCAAAAAAATCTTTAGACCATCTTTGTCTTGTATGCAATTCCCCCCACGTCACCGGCGCACCCGGTTCCCCGTACCCACCCGGATCTTCACATCCTACGTAACGCTCACGTATCAACTCGACACGTGTTTACCCCTACGTACCACCTCCCATATAGCCTGCCCACTGCCTACAACTTCGCGTGTATATGTACTTCGTCTCCTCCCTCCAGCTCTTTCTATCTCAGTATCCGTTGTAATCCAATCTCCCTGTCCTCTCTGAAAAATCGCTCAATCATTCACGCATTACCATCAACAAAGAGCTACCATTAACATTCTGTAGAATGACAAACCAGAGAAGTACTGGTGGTAACACGCCGTTGGCGCAGAAAAAGGTTCTGCGGCGAGCCAAATTAGGAGCCCTTCTACAATCTGATCCAAACATCTTAACCAACCAAGAAGATTTCACCTTCTCCCACCCGAAAAGCCCTGCGTCGTTGCCAATTAGCTCCCGTCTGTACAACTCCTCTCCAGACGAAAGCCCGTCTCCGTACTTCATGTCGCCTTATACTAAATCACCCTGGGTCAAAACCTCTTCTGTCAGCCCGTTTGATGGCGATAATAATTGTCCCGGACACGGCCTAATCGGTTCTCTTGTTCGCGAAGAGGGTCACGTATATTCCTTAGCCGCGTCCGGTGATTTTCTGTACACCGGGTCGGATAGTAAGAATGTGCGGGTATGGAAGAATCTGCAGGAGTTTTCCGGTTTCAAATCCAACAGCGGGTTGGTGAAAGCCATCGTCGTCTCCGGAGGAAAAATATTTACGGGCCATCAAGACGGTAAAATCCGTGTTTGGAAACTTCCGGCATCAACCCGGAAAGTCTACAAACGCATTGGTAATCTACCGACCACTAAGGACTATCTAAAAAGCTCCATCAACCCCAAAAGCTACGTCGAAGTTAGACGAAAACGCAACGTGCCATGGATCAAGCATTTCGATGCGGTTTCGGCTATGAGCTTGGATGAAGATCAAGGCCTTCTATATTCTGGTTCATGGGATAAGACCCTAAAAGTATGGAGACTCTCAGATTCAAAATGCTTGGAATCTGTCAAGGCCCACGATGACGCCGTTAATTCGGTCGTTGCTGGTTCGGACGGGTTAGTATTTACCGGCTCGGCGGACGGGACGGTGAAAGTTTGGCGGAGGGATATGGTCGGGAACGGAACGACACACGTTTTGGTCCAGACGTTGTTGAAGCAGGAAAACGCGGTGACCGCCTTGGCGGCCAGCGCAAAGTCTGGGGTAGTGTACGGCGGCACGTCGGACGGGCTGGTCAACTTTTGGGAGCGTGAGAAGCATTCTCTGTCGCACGGCGGCGTCTTGAGGGGCCACAAGCTGGCGGTCCTGTGTCTGGCCGCTGCGGGGAACTTGGTCATGAGTGGGTCGGCTGACAAGAGCATTTGCGTGTGGAGGAGGGAACAGGGTGCGGACCACGTTTGCGTGTCGGTGCTGACGGGGCACACTGGCCCGGTGAAGTGCTTGGCCGTCGATCAGGATCGCGACGGTGACGGGAATGAGAGTGATGAACGGTGGACTGTGTACAGCGGGAGCCTGGACAAGTCGGTGATGGTCTGGAGAGTGTCGGAGCACGCCCCCGATCTGAGGCAACTACAGGGAACGAACGAATGAGTGAGGTGGAGAGTTGCGTGCACCCGCCACCCCGTCACGGCTGATGGACGTCGGAAGTGTCTCATTCGCCTGAAAGAAGCGGCACCATCGACGTCATCGGAAGTAAATATTGTGATATAGATGGTCCTTGAGTGGAAGTGAAGAGCGCGGACGAGAATTAGAAGGACTACATCATAATTTGTGGGGGTTATTAAAAAATGTGAAACATCTGGATAACAAGTGTTTTTACGAGGTTTTTTGCTAATTGCAGATAAGTTGAAGAAAGTGTAGAATTGTAAAAGCACATTTTTGATGTACCTCTTTCTACTCTTCTGCTGTTGTCTTAATTTCTTTTCCACACTGAACTCTTTATTCTTTTTCCTGTTTACATATATAGTTGTGCATAATTAAGAAGTATCAATATTCAATAAAAAAATTCACATGTTTTTATCTAAGTTTTTTCGTTGATTAACTTTTGCTTCAAATGATCAAGTAGATACAATACTTTTTACTTTTCTTTTTTATGTGCCGCTGGTTCCAGAGACTTCTTTGGTACAAAAATTAAGGAAACCCTGGTTCATCTCCTTTTTTTAACTCTCTTCCTTATTTTTTAAGTTTTGGGAGTGCATGAAAATTGAAAGTCTCCGATAAGAATAATTAATACTAGGTGCTTAAGATTAGTCTCTCAAAAGCTACAGAATTCGGATCCTCTGAAGTTGAGTTTTAAATTTGCATGAGAGAAATCGGTCGTCAAAGAGGTCTCTAACGACAATTGACCTAAAGTTACTAACTATTGAAATTAGATTCTGAATTAATTTACACCGACAAAATTCAACATCATTTACCAAATGATTATCCAGTGATCAACTTCATCTCGCACTGGAATTTGGGTGGCGTCTATCCATATATTACCCTGTATAGCTCAAGTGCATGTTTCGCGTTGTCAACATATGAAAGTTTTTGTCTCCAACCTCAGTTGGAAGAGCCTACAACTCTCCTCATAACAATGGCAGTCGCTTTATATAATTAGTGGCCTTTTAGTTAGTGACACTAAAAAAATTCTTCTAAAAGTTATCGCTAAAAGATGTCTGCAAAGATGTCAGTAGCAATATTACTAGCAACAGTTTAGTTACTATTTTTATGGTGGTTGTATGTGATAGAAAAGATGAAATGAAAGATAATTATATTAGAAAACATTAGAAAACTGAGTACAATGAGACTTTTATATAGGCACGAGAAAATTATCCTATCAGAAATAGAAAAAAGAATCATGTATAAATTAAAAAAACTCTAGAATATTCTAGAGATAGGACAATAGGGAAAAGATAATTTACATATTAATACATATTATCTAACACCTCCCTCAAACTCAAATTGGTAGAGAAGAACAAGCTTGAGTTTGGAGGTTAAGTCCAGAGTGGTGTCTTGGTACTAGTTGCACTATGTGAGATTTAAGTTGAGATGAACTCCATGTGTAGAGTCCGGTGATACAAGAATAGAGCAGGACCCCCAGGGCGAAGTCCAATAACCATCAAGGTCTTGAAGCGAGGTTCGAAGACTAAGAACAAATAAGGAGTCTCGGGAGCGAAGTCCGACGACCATAAAATCTTAGGGTGAGGTCCGGCAACTAAGAACAAACTAGGAGTCCTGGGGTGAAGTCCGACGACCATAAAGTCTTGGGGTGAGGTCCAATGACTAAGAATAAGGGAGAAGTCCCGGAACGAAGTCCGTAGACTAAGAACAGAGAAGGATTTTCGGGGGCGAGGTCCGACGACAATAGAGGTCTTGAAGTGACGTCTGGTGACTAAGAATAAGGCAGGAGTCCCTATAACAAGGTCCGCAGACTAAGAACAGAGCAGGAGTCAGAACAAGACAAGAGCAGGAACTGAACGAGAGGCATGGTTGGTATCAGTGTTATTAAAGGCGCAGGCGCACCTAAGGCGCAAAAGGTCCCTGGAGCCTAGGCGCAAGGCGCAGGCGCAAGCCTTTTCGAAGCAAGGCGCAATATTAAAATAAATAAATAATAGTACATTAAAACAATAAATTTAAGTAAAATAAATCATGATGGGTCAAAATTGTTGATATTTGGGAAGTGGAGTACTTATTTGGAAAGGGGAAGATGATAATATTTATGCTCTTTTTTGTCTCTAAAAGTTGTACAGGTGATTTTTAAGATTTTTAGCGATAAAAGAGAAATTCAAATATCACTTCCCCTTTTATTTACCTCTTTTTGAGTAGGGCTTTTGTTTAGAAAATATGTTATGATATCAATTTATTTGGAGAAGCCAAACAGTAAAGCAACTGTTTCGGTCTCTCCAACAAAATTCTGAAAGGATTTCCAGCACAGCACAATTGCAAACTAGATTCCAGCCGACCATTAAGCAGATGAGTCCAAAAGTTGCCCTAAACATGGTCCCACAGGCCATATCACTATCAGAATCAGATCATTATTCATATCCACAACCATCAACCCCGTTGGATTTGATAATGAATTTCCACCTACTTTCTGTCACAACCATCAACCCCTTTGGATTTGCTCCCTCCACATCGACGTCGAGATCTCGGCACCGACAAATACTACTCTGTCGCCGAGGAGATCGGCCGCCGCGTAAGCTCCGCCGCAGCCTCCCCCACGGCCACCTAAACCCTCGGCCTCGTCGCCTGCGGCACCGGCGCCGGCGTCTCCATCTTCGCCAACAAGTTCCCCAGCGTCTTCGCCGCCACCTGCCTCTCGCCCGGCGACGCCCTCAACGCCCGCTCCATCAACAACTCGAACGTCCTCGCTCTCTCCGGCATGTCCACGTCGCCAGAAACCGCCATCGAAATCCTCAACACCTAGCTCAACACCCCCTAGACGTGCGCCTCCCGTGCCGCGCAGCCTTGCGCCTGATGAGTCCAGGCGCGCGCCTTCTTAAACGTGCTGAGCCTCGCCTAGGCGAGGCACGGGTGGTGAGCCTTAGCGCGCCTCGCGCCTAGGCGCGCTTTTTATAACACTGGTTGGTATCATTGTGATTGTGGAGGGAACAAAATCTTATAGGGATGTAGGATTAGGATCTAACTGAAATTGACAGAGGTAACTGAAGAAGGAAATAATTTTTTTTTTGAGATAAAGAGATAAGCTAGGGTTGAAAAGCACTTGAGTTAGTCGGGTGAACGGCAAAAGGACGTCCGTCAGAGTTTGCGAAAAAAGTTGAGACTCTCAAACCGGCGGATCGTATAGCTCTGATACCATGATACAAAAGGTGAAGGAAAAGATAATTATACTAAAGAACATTAATAATACTGAGTACAATGAGACATTTATATAGGCACGAGAAAACTATCCTACCAAAAGCAAAAGAATGTTCTAGACATAAGACAATAGAAAAAATGTAATTGCTATATTAATATATACTATCTAACAATATGTTCTTTCTAATACTAGGATTTTAACCGAAATCTTTTCGATAAGGCATCGTATTGGGGGTGGTGTGTGTGGTTGGGGGGGGGGGGGTAAAGCAAAGGTTGGCCCTTAATCAAGGCCTGTTTTAACTATGTTAAATTGGATTGGGCTCTATTCAATTGGACAACAGTATAATCTGGGCTAACCATAAATTGACACGTTGGTGGCTTAGCCTTAGGTATGCGGTTTAGTGAGCTGATTCAAGACTTTAGTCAGCAGTGACTTAATCGGGAGGGATTGGACCTCCGAAGTATAACATATTCGTCGCCAAGGAAATACTGGTGCTGATTTTTTGGCAAAAGTTGGGCTCCTCAAGATAGAGATGTCAAAGGGCCGGGCTTGGGCCGGCCCAGCCCAAGCCCGTCGGGCCTGCTGTGGGGCCGGGCCGGGGCCGGGCCAGTGGGGGCTGCCAACCGGGCCGGGCCTGCCGAAGGCAAACCTAGGCCCAGTCCAGGCCCAGGCCCTAGGCCCAATAGCTAGGGCCGGGCTTGGGCCGGGCCCGGGCCCTTTTTTTTTTTCTTCTTGTTATTCAATTTTAAATTTCATCTCTAGGCAATATTCACAATTTAACGAACCTAATCTTTATCCTTTTATTTCATTATAAGTAATATACATATATATGTATGTATGTATATACATATTTATTTGTTAGCCATTATATTTTTTATTATATGTTAAACATTTTCATACTCTTCTTGATGAGCTTTATTAATAAAATCTTAACACATAACAATTTATATAGAAAAATAATAAATGTATTCATAGGCCCTCCTCCTTTTATCCGGGCTTGGGACCGGCTGCTTGTAAACAAACAGGCGAAGTTACCTATTTTTTTATATATACGAAAAAATATATATCTTGCTTGTAAAAATTTATTTTATATATATGGAAAAAAAGTATATTTTGTGAAAAAATTTATTCTTAAAATTCTAACAATCAAAATAATAATGAATGTCTATCCAAAATATCAGCAATCAAAGATCAAGAAATCTGCAACGTCAACCAAAAGGATCAAAAGAGGAAAATAAAAACAAATTACCTAATCATCCAGAAGTACTTCAATATCCGAGTCACTGCTCTTCCTATCATCAATCGGTTTATCTTGCTCGCGGTATTTCGCATCAAGATAATCCTTCCAACATACACATAGCTCGAGCGACTCGGGGTTAAGACGACTCCTCCTGTCATCCAAAACCCTCCCGCTGGCTGAAAATGCCGACTCTGAAGCAACCGTGGAGGCTTGCACTGGCAGTACATCCCGTGCAATTTGGGATAAAGTTTTATACATGTTTTGATTTTGTTTCCAAAAATTTAACAAATTAAAATTAACCTGTTCTTGCATTGATAAATCAGAATAATGATCAGTATTTGCATATACACCAATCTCATTAAAAGAGGAAAAAGTAGACGAACCTGCCGAATTAGAAGTACCTTCACCTGGTAGTTGTCTTGCTACTAGATGTTCAAAGCCCTTAAGGTATGGCGCATAATACCTCTCAACAGTGGATGATGATGTAGCTCGCCCGCGCACGTCAGCAGAATTACGATAGACGTTGAACAAGTCCTCAAACCTCTTGCTCACTTTTGCTGTGAATGCGGTTGTCTCCTCTGCTGTGTAGCACATTAATTTCGATATCTCTTGTATCGAGGCGTTCACGCCATGCAACTTTAACCTAGGATCTAAACAAGTAGCCACAGTAAAAATACAGGCAGTTACTCCAATATTTATTAAATTTTTGATCCATCACTTTTACTATTTCCTTAAAGGGTCCTATATATCTCCATTTTGTTAACATTGTAGCCATCTTGAGAATTTCTATTACAGCGAGAGGAGAGGTGGGATAGTACGTACCAGACAATAAATTGGTAGACGTGTAGAATACCTCCAAAAATTCAGCTAGGTATGTGGCCATCTGCCATTCCTCTTGAGTTGGCAAGCCGGCTGGGAACTGGGTTAGTAGAAAATGCGTATAGACTTCTCGGTATGCCAGAATGTGTAAAAGCATGTGGTATGTAGAGTTCCACCTGTGGACCACATCTGTAACTGCTCTCCTGCGAGGCATATTATATTGAACACACAACGTTTTAAATTGTTGTGTTCTCGGACTCGAGCTATTAACATACGCTGTCATACCCCTCATTTTGAGAAGAATATCTCCTGCAGCAGCTAAACCATCTTGAACAATTAAATTAATAATGTGACAAACACAGCGAACATGAAATAATTCACCATTAAGTACAGGTTGAAGCGTCTCCTTTAAAGCTGCAACAGCAACTTTATTATTAGAAGCATTATCAAAACTAACACTCATAATCTTATCCTTAATTTTAAATGTGGTGCATGCTTTTAATATAAGAATAGCAATGTTCATTCCATCATGCGGAAAAGGAAAGTGCTCGAAAGCGATGATTCTCTTGTGCATAACCCAATCTGCATCAATCCAATGAGCGGTCACACAAGAATAACTAACAAAAGTAAAGGAGATTGCCAAATATCAGAAGTAAGACTAACTTTACCTTCAAATTTATCGAAATAATCGATAAGGCGTGCTTTAGCAGCATTGTACTGTCGGAGTGCATCGGATCTAGTTGTGTTTCTATGAACCTTTTTGTACAAAGGTTGAACGTATGTGTTCATATATCTAGAGTGCTTAGGATTATCGGCAAAAGAAAAGGCTTGTTCATCATGAATAACAAATTCAGCGAGACCGTCTCTTTGCTCTCGCTGATTATAAACAAATAACTTACCGTCAAAAGATAACTGCGTTTGGGTAGGTTCGACGTGGCCTTGTCGAGGTGCACACAGAGGGTAATGCCTGTTAAGATGTCCATTACCACTACCAGACGAAAATAATTTAGCGCAGTACTTACATCGAGCTTTTCGGATGCCGTCCACCATAACTACATCGAAATGATTCCAACACTCGGCTTTCTTTTTTTTCCCCTTTTGGACTTCTGGCTCATTACCGGAGGCATTGCTCGGCCCTTCTTCATCATGACCAGGCATAGGGTTAAGATTATGCCACGGAGTAGTAGCTTCGCCAACCGAGCTGCGTCCTTGACTATAATGCGGGGGGTCTTCATCAGGCGTGTATTCAAAATCTGGAATGTTTTGATTGAACTCCCAATTGGCTTGGGTATCTATCATACAGCCTGTACTCATTCGTCCAGGAACGAATGGTTGTGTTGGTGCTTGGATTGGTGTTTGTGATGGCCGTGGCGCTGGCGCTTGTGCTGGTGGTGGTGCTTGCGATGATGATGATGTTTTTCGTGATGACGATGCACGCCTCATTTTCTTCAATAATCCAGCCATATTTCGAGCTAAACTTTGTAAGAGTAACTAAATACACAAGTATAAGAGTAGTAATAAGAAATAACAATTAAAAGAATGAACGAGTAACAAATATTAGAGAGTTAGTAATTAAAAAGAATTTAGCAAGACTAGTAATTAATAAACAAGAGTACTAATTAGTAAATACTAGTAGTAATTAGCAAGAGTAGTAATTAAAAAGAATTTAGCAAGACTAGTAATTAATAAACAAGAGTACTAATTAGTAAATACTAGTAGTAATTAGCAAGAGTAGTAATTGGAGAGGAAAATAGTAGCAAAGCTTGTAGAAATATAGAATGTTTAGGTAAGAGAGAGTAAGAAGATTGGTGTGAAAAATTAGAGAGAAATGGTGTGAATTTATAGATTTTAGAAACTTCACAAAAGACCAAAATACCCCTACAAACTATCCGTTTATAGTTGTTGGGGAGGGTAAGAGTGTAAAGGAGTTGAAAAATATAGGTTAGACTAAAATACCCCCCAAACTAGCCGTTATATTGCTGTTGGGGGGGTAAAAGTGGAATTTTGGAAAAGGGGTGGAAGAAAGGGGGGGAAAAACAAAAAAATTCAAACAAGTGGGGCCAAAACCGGGCCAAACCCGGGCCGCAGACCGGGCCAGATCCGGGCCGCAGACCGGGCCAGACCCGGGCCGCAGACCGGGCCAGACCCGGGCCAGACCCGGGCCGACTCGGGCCGGGCCAAACCCGTTTCCGGGCCGGGCCGGGCTTTTTCGCAGCAATGGACGGCCTGGTCCAGGCCCAGGCCCGCTGTGCTGGGGCCGCCACTGTTCATCGTCGGGGCCGGGCCAGCCCGGGCCAGAACCGGGCCGGGTCGGGCCAGCCCGCGGGCCGCCCGGCCCGTTTGACAACTCTACCTCAAGAGATGAATTTTATGAGAAATTTGCAAATTATGATCCATTTACTGAATGGTGATGTTATTACGGTAGTGTCGCCCCGGGTTCAAAATTTATTTTTCTTAATGTCCCAAAAAAAAAAACAGCAACCTTGGGTAGCTCCTTGGTCTTAGACGACATGTGGTGGCTCCAAAAGAAATACGGCACCGTGACACTCCGGACAGTGGTCGGAGGAGGTGACGGGCTCCTCGGTTGATAGGCAAACGTCTAATGGACTTTTTCAAATCTCAAATTTCTATGAACCCAATTTAATGCAACGGTGGCCTAACCCAATTATTGTAGGCCCACAAATAAAGCCCGAAAAGCACCTCCAGTCCAGATGTTTCAGACACCCCTTTTTTTTTTATTGGATCAACGGTGGCCTAACCCAATTATTTCTGAGTGGTTGTAGGCCCACAAATAAAGCCCGAAAAGCACCTCGAGTCCAAGATGTTTTCAACCCCCCCCCCCCCCCCCCCCCCCCTCCCTCTTTTTATTGGATCAGAACCCCTAGGCGTAGATAGCTTAGATCATGACAAGGGAATACCCAAATGACACCTATTCGATAGACTATAGTGGACATTGGACACTAGAAAACATATTTATTACAAAGATTGCCAAATGGACTAAGTCAAGTCACGTTTTCTACTTAACCAGATGCCACGATTGATGATATATTAGACACGGTTGCGTTCATCATTTTTCATTTTTACAATATTATTTTTGAATTTTATAAATTTAGTATTCACATGGTCGCTCCACAATTCTTGAAAGAAGTACCGTCATCAGTTATTTTTTCATGTCAGGCCGAACAACAATCCACCAGGATTGGGTCCTTCACAAACTACGGCTAGAAATATGTTTTTTGTGGTGATGGATTTGCATAGAAGGGAGCAGTGTCCACTAGTAGATTGAGCGGGCATGTTTTTGTCATGATATTGTTTGTATTATAACTCATATGACCTTAAGGTTAAGGTCGCTTACTTTAAAGCGTAAATCTTTTGATTATTAATACAATTATCTTATTACTAAAAAAAAATTAACAACAATCTCATAAGCACTTTACAAGTGCTATTTTTTTTTAATGAGTCTCTCGTTTCTTTTTTCCCTTGATTATACTCCACTGATGAAAGAATTTTTTTGGGGGGACACAATTATTATTGTGCTAGTTAGGACCGAAAGGATAGTTCCTTACTTTTTGAAGGTAAACCTTACCATATTGTCAAATTATTTAACAATCACGAGTTGAACTCAACAAAGTCCAACCCAATTATTAGGACGTGGACATCCCTCGAAAATTACAATAATATAACAAAATGTAGCGTCATTTTCATTCTACTATATCTAACTCACACATTATAAGTTGCAAAAAAGGAAGGAAAGCACCAAGAAATTGTTCCAGGTCAAGTCAAGTGATCACATCTACAAACTTCGTTACTCAGGATTTTCGGAGAAAATGAAAAATAATTAAAAGAAAATTGTATCTTCAGGAAAGCTACCCCTTTCTCACCAGCCTCTTGCAGGAGCGGGACTACGTCAATAACTTGGCACCCAAATCTTACTTGTATTTTCTAATTAGCATCCAGACCAAGTCAAATTTTCAGCTGGATCTGCCATGCAAAGCAGGTGATTTTGCAATAAACATGGAATTGAGCGAAAATTCCTTACAGAAGTTCTTTTTATGTTCTTTTTATGAACTTGAACAAAGTGGACCTTTTCCATTGAACGCATCATGGAATCCATAGAGGTGAGCATCAAACCATTTAAACCGACTCGAATCTCTTAAATTGATTAAATCGAATCGACTTAATCTGAAATGTCAAAAAAAAATTCATGTTTTTCATACTAACCTTGGTTCGGTTAACGAATCAATTTTTTGAAAGAGATCACAAATCGAACTGAAACCGTCCTATGGTAAATTGATTTATTTTCGTTGATTATTTTTACATGCATGATGCTAAACAAGCCAAAATAAACAACATCTTGAAATTCAAAAAGAAAAGAAAGCAATGAAAGTACTTATAACACAGAAATCTAGTGATAGATATCCCTCATATATTTACTCATTTTAATGATAATTTTTTATAATGACAATCTTTTATTACAAAACATGTTATAGTATAGATGGTTTACATGAGCGTATCTATGGTAGGATATATTTTTAATATCTGAAGGTTATTTTAGGTCGTTAACAAAGCTAAGCTTAAAGGATGACGATCATTTACTGTATATCCACCGTAATAGATTTAATGACACAAAATTGTAACTCAAAATAATTTATCGTTATTGTTAAAAATTGTAGTGACAAATGGGAACAGTCATGGCGGTAGTCTACCCATCACGTCACTGTCTTGGACGTTTTCAACGGAACGCGTTGATGAAGAAATTGGCTTCTTATGTCGATGAAGTCCTCCTCCAAGTCCAATCTGCCTTTTTCATTTACGTCTCCGGTCCCGAGTCTTCGTCCACCCCTGGTTAAGAAATGATACAACATTTTCATACCTTGCGCGTCTAGATAGCATAATAGTTCTTGGGGCTTATAATGTCAGTTCCAAGTATCGGTCACATTATCCTGTTTTATCAAAGAATTGGTATGAAACACATACATATGGGCTTTGTTGCAAAACCAATCTGTTGATGTTCCTTTCTTTTACAGCCAAATAGAGTTTCTTGTTCACTCTTACGGTTAAATTCATGGGTTTTTCGAAACTAGGATCAGGGCTTTAAGAGGTTGGATTACATTAGCAAGATGACCAGCCTTTTGCGAAGTATTTTGCCTATTCGGCCTCCAAAATTGGATGTTGAAGATGAGTATAATGTGGAGTACTCTTTTGCCATGGAGTACACTGGTCCTGCGGTCAGTTACGACATTCCCCGGGCAGTTCCCGTCAATGTTGACCAGATCCCCACCGCTGCCATGGCTGCCACTCCTTCCATATTAGATCATTTGTCATTACCAGCTATCCAACCGATTGTGAAGAGCAATTCCTTAGGCAACAAATCAGCGAAGGGGTCGAAATTGGGGCTGGAAGCACTTGATTGCTCCACTGCAGGAGTGTTGCCATGTAAATCACCTGATGAGATGCATAAACCAAGTGCATTAGGCTTGTTAGATGAAGATGAACTAACGCCCCGGGTATTGGACAAGATTGGAAGTTCTGGTACTTTGGGGTTTTCTGACAGTCGTGATGTGTCACACGAGTTGTCCGGAAGTTCAGATGAGGGTTTACATGATGACTGCAAGGAGGATGTTGGCTTGGATAACTATCAAAATCCTGGGAGTTGGTATTCACCAGCTCCTTCTTCAGAGGATTCTAGTGATGGGGAAGATTGCGATGAGGAGGTTCACAACCACGACAATAGGACTTCAACGGCACCTTTTTGCCGTCCTGAGTCGAACGAAATTATTGTTATTGAGGAAACTGATCCCGATGAGCCAATTGCAATTCAAGGGAGCCAAATGGCTAAGTTAAATGTCAAGAAAGGGTTATGCCACCGATGCCAAAAAGGAAATCGTTTCACTGAGAAGGAGGTTTGCATTGTCTGCAATGCGAAGTATTGCATTAACTGTGTGCTAAGAGCCATGGGGTCAATGCCAGAAGGAAGGAAATGTATTGCTTGCATTGGCTGTAGGATTGACGAGTCAAGTCGACGGAGCCTGGGGAAATGTTCCCGGTTGCTTAAGCGCTTGCTTACTGATCGGGAAGTTAAACATATAATGAATTCTGAGGTAGCAAGTGAAGCAAATCAGATACCACCTGTGCTTGTTTGTGTGAATGGCAAGCCTCTTTGTGCAGAAGAGTTGGGGATATTACAAGGTTGTCCATACCCACCAAAGAAGCTTAAACCAGGGAAGTATTGGTATGACAGGGTTTCTGGATTATGGGGAAAGGTGAGAGTTACGTCTACATCTTTTTCATTTATTTTTTCTATGACCTCTATTCATATGCCCAGATAACCATGTTTACTGTTCAACCAAGTAGGAAGGGCAGAAGCCTAGCCAGATAATCAGCCCCCAACTGGCCGTTGGTGATCCCATTATGCGAAATGCTAGCAATGGGAACACAAAGATCTTAATAAATCATCGAGAAATCACTAAATCAGAGCTCTGGATGCTACAGGTTTGTATGCTGCACACGTTTGACTCTTGTCGAAATATGCGTTCTTCGTTGTGCTAAATAAGTACCATTGTCAAATCTTCACAGATGGCAGGCATACGTTGTGAAGGGTGCCCACACTTTTGGCTGAGTGCAGATGGATCCTATCAAGAAGAGGGACAAAGGAATGTGTTGGGACGAATATGGGACAAGGTGTGTACTATGTGGTTATTCATATGCATGGTTGGTTATCCATTTTCACCGTTATTGAAACACAACTTCTTTCCAGACAGGAATCAAGCTTGTCTGTGCTGGCTTGTCTTTGCCAGTACCTCCTGCGTCAATCAATTCTCATGGGGGAGAAGTTGTCAATGTTCCTAATGAAGCTGGCGCAAACCACTTAGAGCAGAAATTTCTTCTTGTTGGGTATGATCAATCTGGGACAGATACCATTTTTAAACAGGTATGATGGCAATAAAGGGTTAAGCGTAATTACTTCACTCAATCTTCATTCGCTTACAGAACTCGACTATATCAAATGCCCAAAGCTTACTTTCACTGTGCTTTCCTTCTGCGGCTTATCTTGTAGCGGCATACATCTTACGAGAAATACAGTGGTATAATTACTTGAAGCGAAATGCTATTCCCACCCCCCTTATATGCATTTTAACCCTCTTTTTGTCGCCAAGACTATGTTTTAGTGATAATTCTTAACTTTTTATTTGAGCGACAAACAAGGTGGTGGAAAAGCATGAAAGGGGGTGGAAGTAGCCTCTCCCTCGCTTAAAAATGTAATATACGTGATCGTAGGCCGACCAACCACCCTAATTTCGATTCACATTTATTTGGCATATCATATCGGTTGGTTGAACAAAAGACCGTTGGTTGGTTGGTTCTTTTCACATTGGTAGAATCCTTACTCACCACATGCTGCCATTGCACGTTTCATTCTCGCGAGCAACATAACCAATAAGTCGTGCGTGGCACGTTGTAAAAACGCTTCACAGACAATACTCTTCGGTTTTTGCACCTTTACTCTGCCTAGACAGATCTTTAGTAAAGCTTGTAGACCTGAATTATTTGGCATCTTATTAGACCTTAGTTTGAACGTGTGGTGTAGTTTGTAGCCTTCTCTGTACCTGGACATACTTTTATTTAACAATTAGATTAGATGCTTTACTGTATGTACGGATAAAAATAATTGGTGAATGTGTTTTGTATGTTTATTTCAGGCCAAGTTTATGTATAATGGTCCTTTCTCAGAAGATGAACGTCAAAGTGTTAAGTTCATGATACAGAGCAGTTTGTACCGTTATCTTGGTATACTGCTTGAGGGACGTGAAAAATTTGAAGAAGAGTGTTTTGCTGAAATGAGAAGAAAACAAAGAGATCAGCCTGGTCCTTCAGGTAAAACTGGAAGTGAAAGACATTCCTCATTCAGCGCAAACTTAGTGTCAGTCACTTGTCAATTTGTAATTATGTTATCTGAACATATGCTTTTGCAACAGGGTACTCAGACCAGATTGGTGAAGAAACTATCTATTCCATCAGTCCGAGACTCGAACCCTTCTCTGATTGGCTCCTCCAAGTCATGACGTCAGGCAATTTGGAAGCCATTTTTCCGGCCGCCACTCGCGAGTATGCACCACTAGTTGAGGAGCTGTGGAAGGATAAAGCTGTTCAAGCCACATACAGCCGCAGAATGGAACTAGATACGCTACCCATTGTTGCTAACCGTTTCTTAGATCGAGTGAGCTCAGCCTCTCAGTGCCTGCTGGTTCTGGCTTTTTGGTTCATTATTGTTATCCTTCGAAACTGAATGAGTTATTTTCCATTTTGAAGGCTGTTGAGATTTCAAGGACAGACTATGAGCCTTCTGATTTAGACATTTTGTCTGCCGAGGGCATAACTTCTTCTAATGGACTTGCTTGCGTGGAATTTTCATTTCCAAAGTCAACACAGGATAGCTTCATGGACCCTGCCGATCAGAATGATCCCCTGCCAAGGTTAGAATCAATACTGATATGCTGGTTGGCATTTGTCCAAATTGATACCTCCAAGCTCGTACCTTAGTTGCAGGAAACTCCTAATACGACGACGTTTCTCTCTCAAAAACTCGCTTTTACAATCCCAAGTTAGGAGTTTCATGGGATCTTTTCCCAAGCAAATATAGGAACTCGATTCCATTTGAGATGCATAGAACAAGTGAGAGAGTATCTGAAAATCAAGCCATTTTCAAGTCAATTCCTTGTTTCTCTTTCCCTTCAAGTCCTTGAAGCCTCCTTGTCTGTTATTGTTGGCTATGTGAATTATACTAAGCAAATGATAATACTCTTTATGCATTTATTTATTCAAGCCGCCCACCTTCACATTGTGCTTCCATAATAAGAAGTAGATGGTGAAGTATGTCAATCTGCTTGGTAATTTCGTCAAATAGGCGGAAATGCTTGCTATCGCAAAACCGTCCCCGACACAACTAAGTTGCAACATCGCTTGCTATTATAATCTGTTTCATACACAACTAAGTCGCAACATTATGTTTTGCCCTTGGTAGTGCCAGAGGGTATATGTAGTTCTTGTAGAAAAATTGTGGAATTAGTAAATTAGTCAAACTGCATGACCTGTTCCTTCTCTTATTTCGTCAAGAAATTTCACTAATTTCACTTCTTTCACTCCTATTTATTTTGTCAAGAAGTACACTTCAATGGGAGCTACTTGATCTTGGAAAAAACTGGTTCCTGTCTAAAACTGTTATAAAAGAGCAATTTATTGATGTAATATTCATTGCCCATACCTAATACATGGGCCGTAGACGTTTCATGAATCGACTGATATTGAAGTTTGAGGTTGTCAATTTATGCTTCGCAATTTTGCAGGCATCAACTCATTAGAGTGCATACAAGCAGCCTTGGGAAAACCTGCAAATGGTTAGAGATGTTTGAAGATGTTGATGTTGTCCTATATTGTGTTGCCTTGACTGACTACGACCAATTTTCAACTGACATTAATGGAGTACGCACAAACAAGCTGTCGGCAAGCAAGAAGCTCTTTGAAAGCATTGTCACCCATCCAACGTTTGATAAGAAGGACTTCCTTCTGGTACTCACGAAGTTTGACCTGCTTGAGGAGAAGATTGGCCGGGTTCCTCTCACTCAATGCGACTGGTTTCACGACTTCAATCCCGTGATCAGTGTTCATCCAAATAGCAGCATAACCAATTACACGAACCCGTCTTTAGCTCAACGTGCATTCCACTACGTCGCTGTCAAGTTCAAAACAATGTTCCATTCGCTAACTGGGCGCAAGTTGTATGTTTCGCCGGTTTCAGAATTGAATCCTGTTAGTGTTGATGCAGCCCTTAGATATGGAAGGGAGATTATAAAGTGGGATCATGAGAAACCCTGCGTCACCGTGAATGAGTTATCCTCCGGCAGCTTAGAGGCTAGCAACACGTCAAGTTTTCTTTAACGACGAAGGTTGCAACTAAGACCAGCTCCTGTTTCTGAGATGGCTTTTGTCAATCTGGCAATTTCCTCTTACATAGTCATTACACACACAGGAAACAAAAGCTAGGAAACCATATTACGATCCTTGAGAAGAACTGAGATTCCGGTTTAATTTTCTACCTAAGTTTACGTGTTGATTTGGGGCTTGTAAAGGAAAGGGGAATATTGATCTTTTCAAGGTTTACATTCTTTCATCTCTGTTGTTCACAGAGCCATGTACTGCCTATCATCTGTTGGCGGTCTTTTACATATTTGTTATACTTCCTTCCAATTGTCAAGGAGTATTTGAATGCCTGAACATTGATCTTGTTCTTTCTTGTTTATGTTCATGCTTAGGTACTTAAGTACATATTCGACCTTGGTTAATAGTAGAAATATCATTTTAACAACCCAAAAGAACAGGTTACAAATAGGAAATCCTTAGGACGGATCATATTTTGCATCATGAGGCTTGACCCACTTCTGATCTCTTGTCAAAAATTACTTTAAAGATTAGAAGCCATTGCGACGAGTTGATCTATTCTAATCAGCATAAAGGTAACACCGAGACAAAATTTGATGGATCTAGCTAATAAGAAAGTACTACTTCACCTTCACCTTCATTTTTCCTTTTTTCCTTTATGATTTAAAGCAATATGACTGAAAACTTTTTGGGACTACTTTGCAATCGGCTGCTAGAAACAATACGTCTTCAAATTGTTCATTTCAAAAATGGAAACCCTTCTTATTGCATGATCATGATACTTTTCAAAAATCAAATTCTTGATTAGTGGAGAAACAATAATATCACCATTTTTATTTAATAAGATACCAAAGTGAATGATCTACATTTTGAGACTGTTAGGAGAAGAAACTGTGACCAATGTGAAGAACCGGCAGAAGTCCATAGCTTAAAAGGGAACTAAGATTTACTCGAAACAAAATATTCTCAAGAAAATTGAGGCAACAACATATATTTGCATATATATATACAGGGAAAACAAGAAACAACTGCAAAAATGCATCGTCCTTCCCTAGCTTAGTTCTTGGTTCTCAGCAAGGTGCAAAACGGTCCATGAGCATGCAAATGGTTGCCTCTGACAGCGTGTTCTCTTTCTCCGGCAACTTTCGGACGGCAAAAGAAGAAGAAGAGGAGGAGGAAGAGGGTTTTTCTTCGTTGTTCTCTTCATCTTCATCAGCAGCTTCTCTCCTTCTTTGGGCTTTGAGCAACAATGGCTTCCTAGCCTTTACCTTCTCTCGCAGCTTTGTCAGTTCACCCATCCACAAATCCATGACAGATGACATTTCTCCTATTTTCTTTCTCTCTTTTTTCCCCTCTATGCACTTAATAATTTGTATCTCCAAGGCAACTGTACAATAATAAAGAGGAAATGTATGGACTTATATATAGAGAGAGAGAGAGAGAGGGAAGATATTTAATTGAAATTAGAAAAGATATTTTACGTGGTATTCAGAAAAATCAGCCTGTTGGCCCCCCAGATTCATGGCCTTGGCACACAGGATATATATCTTAGAATATCCGAGAAAAGTCTATTGGGCGCAGCCGCCATGGCACATGGTTAACCATCTATACAAGCGTGCGACCTTAAAAATGGTAAATAAATAATGATTTGTTATTCGTACGAGTTAAGTTTGAACCATTAGAAGCGAGGAAATGTTCATTTGAAACGGTTGTCAATCGGTTAACTGCTCACAAAAGTTTCATTCATCTCTAGAGTTTTCAAAACATAAGCAATAGACTAATTCGCATTTAATTAACCAACGGTGCATAATGCTAGTTTTTGAAATAAATTTGAAAAAAACATGCAGCTTAGTGAAATTTGACCCAAGAAAAAGAGAGAGAGAGAGAGCAGAAGAAATATTAGTGGTGGAAAGAGCGTTGGTGTGAACAGGGAATGCAGAAGAAACTTCTTGGCACGAGGTAAAGTATGGATTTGTCGCTATTGAATGTCGTGGGTTTAATGAAGACCACCCCATTACTGTGTGCGGAATGTGGGATGCTTTGTGTTCAAAGTTGAACCACAGTAATGATCGAACAACGCAAGGGACAAATTTGGCCCCAAAGCAAAAAGCAATAAGCAATTTTGGAGGCGCTGCTGGTATACACCAACACGGCATATCGATTCAACTTTTTCGTTGGTAGAAGGGAAAATTTCACTTGCTAAAACAAAATTATAAAAAAATTAATGTTTGATCCTGAAAATAAAGTATAACAAGTACAGTTTAGAAGGCATAAGCATGGCTAACATGGCTTTGGAGGAAAGCATAAAACATAATATGTATTACCATTGTTGGATTTTTAAAAATCCATATCAAATGGTAACAGGGTGGAGAAGATGTAACGGGACATCATTTCTGGGAGTCCCATTAAGTGACAGTTTACATTACTGCCGCTTTTATCATCGGATCCAACGGAGATGGAGAGGGTTCCCAAGGCCAGATCCACATGATCCGCAGCTCAAAGGAAAAGAACATCATCGTGTCCTGTTAAATCTGTCAACTTCGAACCACAATTCCACAATTTCTGACTTGAATCAAAGATCTCAACCGACACCAATCAGATCAGAGGTCCGGTGACCGCGACAACGAATCAACCTGTGTCACCAGCAAAGTTGCTTATTGATAAAAACAAGTTGGCTCAAAATCCATCTTTGCTTTGATTTTCCATTGATGCAAAATGTATATATGCCCGATGACCAACTTACTGTTATATCGTGTCATATCTTATCAAAACTTTCGTTAATTGCTTAGAGAAATTAACCATATTCTTTTTGGTTATACCTTATGTTTGTTTATCTTTTTTTAAGTTCTGCCCCCTTTGTTTTTTTTTTTTGGATAGAAATGAAAATTGCATTGAAAGATAAAAAGTTTACAAGAGGTTTTTTCTGGATAAAGCCAATTCTGTTTTTGAGATCATCAAATCCAACATTATTCACTATTCATTTTTAAAATAGTACTGGTATATTAGAGGTCATGTCACTCACGTTGACATTTAAAAGGTAATAGTATTCACAATGTAGAGCTTCTTTCACATATTATAATTTATTTTTTTGTTACTAACGGCATTATTTTTGTAATTCTGAAAAATAGCATCCAAACAAACTTGTTTATGTTTTGAATCTTTTTTTACTTTCTAAAACTGCTATTTTCATATCTTCTAAAATATGAAAATGAATCCAAAAAAACAGTAAACGGGGGTATGGATGTGAGAGGAAATAGTAACCCTTTAGGCCACCTTTTTTTATGGCAATCTAATTCTTTTATCAAAAGTTATTTTAGCTAAGTCTTATAAACTAAGGAGCACCAATGGGGGTGTAGCTCATATGGTAGAGCGCTCGCTTCGCATGCGAGAGGCACGGGGTTCGATTCCCCGCACCTCCAACCTGCATTTTGCACAAAGCCCTTCTAAGTATGGCTGATTTTTGTGGGCGGGGATTGTGTTTCTAAGCCCACAATGTGTATACACACCGTCTTGGCCCACGGTGTCAAACTAAATGACATTTCCACTTTTTTCTTTTCGAAACAATTTGATTCTGAGGCTTTACAGTTCTTCACATTTTGATTGTTTTTTTTTTTTCACTTAAAGTTATCCCCAAAACGTCAATTTATTTAATTGGGTGCTACTTTTTTGGGCCAATGATTTTTCTTTTATGATTTTGTCGGGGAAAACATATGCTTTTAGCAATTCTTGAAAGAGGAGTGACAAATGTCCGCTATGTTAGCTACTTCAAAAAGTATTGGAACGTGTAATTTAGAAAATTAGATTGCAAGTTTTAATTTTTTTTTTGTTTGAACTTTTTTACATTGATAATCAATTCGTAAAATTATAAAGATAACTCCTGATGTTACTCTTAAGTCGTAAAGAATACCCGTAGATCAACGACGTTACATCAAAGAGAGACGCACACACTTATAGTTCCATACATTGAAGTAAAACGGTATGCACAAAAAGTGAATCAAAGTTGCAAGTGTACTAAAACAAAAGACAGCAGTCAAACTGAAGCTCTTTGCAAGTGATTTTCTTCTCCTTCTTCATGGGCTAAAACATTCCACAAGCAGAGAAACCGTAGCCTCAGAGTACTGCAACACGGGTGACTTGAGTCGCACAGCTCGAGTTAAGGTCTCTGACCACCCGACCGAGCTCCTTTCTTCAGCAATAACCACCTGGCTAGCTGCACTGGAGTCACCGGAGGAAAGGGTCTGACCCTTTTTGCGCAGCTTGGCAACCTCACTGGTCCAAATATCTATAAGCCCAGACATTACCACTTCTTCTTTTTTTGCTTTTTGATGTTTGATGCTGATGATGTACAAGAATGAGTAATGTGTTCATATATATAGAAGGAGACCGAGTGGCTCTCATGCCGGATCTGCGGCGCTCACGTTGTGTTCTCCTGTGGGCTCCTAAAGACAGAAAAGGAACATTGGTTAAAGCAGCTTTAGAAACCACAGCCAAGGCCAGTGGTATTCACCTGGATAAAATAGAAAAGTTTGATTACCCCCAAAGTGAAAATTTATTTACAGGGGTTGCAAATTTCTTGTGCCCTGAAGTCCGTAATTTGTTATAAAAAAATCAAATGTTTGTGACCTGTAAGTCGGGAATCTGTTATCAAAAAAATCAAATGTTCGTGATCAAGAAAAGAGTAATTTCGCATCCATCTTGAAACTCATTTGTCCGTCTACTTTCAAGATAAATGTGAATAGTGTGTTTGGATATAGGATTTGAACTGAAAATTTTATTTTGGTAGGGTATTTGTAAATCACTTGGACAAAATATCTTATTTGGATAGGAAAATTTTTGAAATTTCAGAGTGATTTGAACGGTGGATATGGGGTCCCCAAATCCACAGTTCAAAAGAAAATTTTTGAAATTTCAGAGTAATTTGAACTGTGGACAGTTCAAATTAGGGATGGCAATCGGACCCGTAACCGACGGATATCCGTCCCGCCCCACTCCTATATGACGGATTTTTTTTTAAGCGGGTCATGGGGCGGGTTTGGTTTTTATTTCTATAACCCGCAGAGGATACGGGGCGGGTATGGTTTTTAAGTGTATCCGCTCCGCTACCCGCCCCTCTCTACTATACATCATAATCAAGATTTAATCCCAGCCGTTCATATCTCTTCTATATAATCTCTAGTAAACCCTAGCCCTTTTCATTCATCTGATTTTCTCCCATTCTCTTCTCCTAAAGCCGCCACACCCCATCGATCCTCAACTAGAAAAACAATCAGAAGGTCAAGAGAAGGAATCTTCAGAGAGTGAGAACTCCTTGAAAGCATCCTTGCAAATCCGTCGCCGTTTGCCGTCCACCGTCCGATGTTCGCCTTTTGCCGTTTGCTGGTCGTAGTCCTTCTTCGCCTTCTGTCGTCGCCTTCTGCCATGTCCTTGAGACTTGGCTCATAATGTAAACAGTGTCGTGCTCCTGATATGATTCTTGGGAAGAAACTCCATAGATAGATCCGTAGTGTTAGCTTTTTATGATATTTATTTTGGGGGGGTTATTGTCACTGTTCACCAACGCCGATTGGAGATCGTCGGTCCGTCCACCAGCAACGGGGTCAGAGATCCATCGTTGGTATATTTTCTTAGTGTTGTAATTTTGAAATTCCTAATCGAAATCAACAGAACGGATCAGGGAGGGGCGGGGTCGGATTACTGAGAAGCTCATTGGATCAGGAATGGTTACATAATCTTCAAACCCGATGCCGGGGAGGGGCGGGGCGGAGTCACACGTTTGTGTGAGCGGATCATACAAAACCCGCATCCGCCCCGCCCCATTACCATCTCTAGTTCAAATTACTAGTTTCAACTAGTTATTTGTCAAATCCACTTTAATCAGTAATTTACAAATCTACAATAACTAGTTCCTTGATTTTTAGGAATCTTGCCTCTCACTTTTTTAACAATCTTTTGCTTTCTTTCTTTTAAGTAAGATATTTCAAAATGATAGAATTTATAAATCAGGAGATTTCGAAATGAGGGTATTTAGAAATACCAGTACTTTAAAATTATATATCCAAAAGACACCCGGTGTATGAAGTTGTATATCTATAGTTGGCACGGTGGAGGTAGCACGGTACATTAGCGGGTACGTGCCCACCTACCCTTTTGTAAAAACCCACTTATAGTTGTGATGCTTTGGACCAATTGTCCCCTCCCGATATCACGCACCAACTTTCAATTAAATGGAAGAAATAAGTCAATGAGACATAAAAGAATGTACACCACCACGAAGTTGCACTAGTTAAGGGAGTGCAAATTGCACTATGAAGACGCGGAGACTAAATATTTAAGTGAAAATAATCAAAGTCAAGACCTTGCAAGAGATTGCAAATTATGTAATCCATTGTTTAAAAGTTTAAACTGTTGGAGATAATGACCAACAATTTTATGATGCTTTTTTGTAGGGCTCGATATTAACTTTTGGTCTTAAAAAGAGTGAACAAACATATTAGGCCATGAATTTAAGCATATCGTTGTCCTGAATCTTAAGGAAAAAATTTATAGTATCAACTCTACTCAACATTTATGCTCTGCAACTGATAGTTGACACAATTACATAGCCCAGGTTTTGTTGGATATTATCGCGTTCATCTCCTTGTGGGCTAAGCAAATATGGGTGCACAAAAGAGAATCTAAAAATAACACCTAAAGTGATAAAGCCAACTCAATTCCTTCAGAATTACATTAATCTTCTTCAGTTAATATTATCAACAGGCTAAGCAAGTCTATTCGAGGCAATTATGGGATTATAATCTTCTCAATAAACGAAAGAAGATTAATGTAATATTGAATTTTGTGGTAGCATTTGTTTACTAGAATACCGCCCTCCGCCAAAAGTGTCTTATTCATTTTCTAACATACGTCTTTGTAAATAGATGCGCTGTGTGATACGGAGTCAGGAGATCAAGGTTGTTGATTTCATATTGTCTTCTATATGGTATATATTTCTTATCTTTTCAAAAAAAAATACTTGTTTGTGGTCTCTTTAGTTCCTCTATCTTCAAAAACCCGTGTAAAAAACACCAAACTTTTTTGATAGACGCCGGCGGCCCGCCGCCGGCTTACCCCGCCCGTGGTCGGTTGATGCATTTGTCTTTGTGAGGTTTGTGTGTGGTGTCTTAGATCCAGGGGTTAATTGGGTTCTTTTGGTGCCTTGGGGATTTTGGTGGCTGCGGTTGTGAGGCGTGGGCTCGGCTCTCTCTTGCTGTGATGGGGCAGGATACAAGGGTTGCGGGTTCTAAGTGGTGGTTGTGGCTCAACCATTCAAGCAGACGTTACATCAAAACAGAGGCAGACACACTGAGTTGGATATATTGAAGTAAAACGGTATGCACAAAAGGTGAATCAAAATGTAAGTAGTGAAACAAAAGACGTGAGTCAAAACGTGTGAAGCAAGCTCTTGCACACATGATTTCATCTCCTTCAAGGGCTAAAGCATTCCACAAGCAGAGAAACCGAAGCCTCAGAGTACTGCAACACTGGTGACTTGACTCGCAAAGCTCGAGTTAAGGCCTCCGACCACCCGGCCGAGCTCCTTTCTTCAGCACGAACCACCTGGCTAGTTGCACTCGAGTCACTGGAGGAAAGGGTCTGACCCTTTTCCCGCAGCTTGGCAAGCTCGCTGGTCCAAATATCCACAAGCCCAGACATTACCAATCCCTTTCTTTCCTCAATACAAAGGCACAAAGCAAGACGGAGAGAATTAGAAACCTTTTGGGGTGTTTGATACTTTTGTAGAAGAACCGAGTCATGCGTGCCCTTATATAGAAGAAGACCGAGTGGTTTTGATGCCGGATTTGCGGCGCTCACGTTGTATTCTCCTGTTCGCTCCTAATCTGAGAAGAGGAAATCATTGATTGAAGCAGCTTTAGAAACCGCAGCCAAGGCCAGTGGTATTCACTTTTAGATTAAATAAAAAGATTTGATTACCCCCGAAGTGAAAACTTATCCACACGAGTTGCAAATTTTTGTGACCCTGTAGTCAATAATTTATCAACAAAAACTATTTTCAAGATAATTTCGCTTACATTTTGAAAGTCAACTGTTTGTCTGTTTTCAAGATAATTAAATGTGAAAAAATGGAGGCGGAGGTATTACTACATCAATGGGCACGCACCCACCTATGCTTTTGTGGAAACCCACTTTTATAGGCGCGTGGCTGTGATGCTTTGGACCGATGTGTCCCATCCCGACATTAGGTGCAAACTTTTCATTGCACATGAAACAAATCAAAGAGACATAATTCAAGGTACGCAATCACCAGGTTGCATAAATAGAGGAGTGCATATTGCACTATTAGTACACGGAGATTAAGGAAAGGTTTGGCAGTTTTAAAAATTGAAAAACAAAGGAGCGTTTGGTAACCATTTTTTTTTCAATTTAAAAAACAGTTTTTAAATGGAGCACGACCACCACCATCACCCTCCCACCACCGGCAGCCACCTAGGCGACCACCGGCAGTTTGCCGGCAGCCACCTCCGGCCGCCGGCGACCACCGCCGGAGACTGCCGGCAGCCACCAGGTGCGTGGCTGTGCCACCTGCTCCGGCGACCGATGTGGCAGCCATCCGGCCCGACACTTAGGTGCAAACTTTTCATTGCACATGCAAAACAAAGTCAAAATTGAAGGGTTACCAAACACCAACCATCAAACACCCACTTGTTTTTATAAATAAAAAAAATTAAGTGCTTTAAAAACTGAAAACCGTTTGTACACGGAGACTAAATATTTAAGCAAAGATTATCAAAGTCAAGACCTTGCACACGATAGCAGATTATGTAATCAAGTGTTTAAAAGTTTAAATTGTTAAAGAACGTACCCAACAACTTTGGGTCTGTTTGACATAATTTTATTTTTTTTTGATTTTCAGTTTTTAAAGAGCAGATTAATTTTTTTTTTACAAAAACAAGTGGGTGTTTGATAACATTTTTTTTTTAGTTTTTTTTCTGTGTTTAGTAACTCTTTTTATTTTGATTTTTTTTTTGTGGTTGTTTGCGGTGGCAGTGGTGGGGCGTAGCGGTGGTCGACGATGGTGATGGCCAGCGGTGGTCGCCAGTAGTCGGCCGACGGAGGTCTGAGGTGGCTGCCGACGGCCAGAGGTGGCTACCGGCGGCCGGAGGTGGCTGTCTGGCGGCGGTGGGCGATGATGGCCGGAGGTGATTGGTGACGGCCGCGATGGTGGCCGGAGGTGATTGCCGGCAGCCGGAGGTGGCTGCCCGGTGGTGGTTGCCGGCGGCCGGAGGTGGCTGTCGGGCGATGGTGGCTGCTGGCGGTGGGTGCATTGCGGTGGATGTGTACAAAAAAATTTTAAAGTGAAAACCAAAAGAGCTTTTTCCTCTTTTTTACTCTACAATTTAAAAAGCCACTTTTTAAATTGAAAAAAAAAGTGTTACCAAATACTCCTATTTTTTTCAATTTTTAAAACTGAACAAAAAGAGCAAAAAAAAACGTGTCAAACGGCCCTTTGTCATACTTTTTTGTAGGGCTTGATATCAACTTTGGGCCCTAAGAAGTATGAACAAACATACTAAGGCATGAATTTAAGCATATCCTTGTTCCTGAATCATAAGAAAAAAAAATTCAAGTGTCCGCTCTACTCAACATTTCTAGCTCCGCTGTTGATAGTTGACACAATTACGTAGCCTGGGTAGCATATTATCTGTTCATCTCCTAGTAGACTAAGCAAATACGGGTGCACAGCAGAGCATCTATAAATAATGCCTAAAGTCGATAAAAGCCAACTCAATTCCTTTAAAATTACATTAATCTTATTCCGTAGTATTATAAAGAGGCTAAGCAAGTCTACGAGAAGCAATTGTGGGATTATAATTTTCTCGGTAAACGAAAGAAGATTAGTGTGTGTAATTTTGAACTTTGTGGTAGCATTCGTTTACAAGTACCTTCCCATTGTGCCTTATTCTATTGAATTAGACGGATACCCTCCGCCAAGAGTGCCTTATTCATTTTCTAACATACATCTTTGCACTCTCTTATTTCCTCTCTCTTCAAAAACACCCAACTGTTTTGGTAGCCGTTGTCGCTGCCGGCTTACCCCGCGCCATGGTGGGTTTATACATTTGTCTTTGTGAGGCTTGCGTGTGGTTTCTTAGATCTAGGAGTTAATTGGGTTCTTTTGGTGCCTTGGGGATCTTGATGGCTGCGGTCGTGAGGTGTAGGCTCGGCTCTTGTTGCGACGGGCCAAAATACAAGGGTTGTAAGTGGTGGCTGTAGGTCAATCGTTCATGGCTGCTGATCTTCTCTGTTGGTGTGTCTGTGGTCCTACTCGATTGCCATCACCATTGTTTCTGTGTTTTTTGTTTTTTTGGTGTGGCAATTGGGGTCTCCGGTACAAGTGGCGTACTTACTAATTTTTTGCCTACTAACTAATGGCCTAATTGAAGTTCCCGACCTCAATTATAAACATCGAAAATTAGGATCCTCAAGTGAGATTTCTACATAATTTTGGAGTACTAGAGTGTATTTAACCTAACAAATAATACAGCATACTAATTCCACCTATCTTGTATAAAAAAATTACGGGACTTGAGGAGCTGGACGATGAAATGAAGCTTATGATGTATTGTATGACATATGCAACATATGCTCATGTTTTGGTGTGTGCCACTTAACCATAAGCTATCCGGACATACTCAAAGAGGCCAAATTATTTGTCCAAACGGCAAGTATTAGGTAAACTCCTTCCCCAACTAGGAGTGGCCTTGAATCTTATGAAGCTATGGGGAGGATCTTGACTCAAGTACTTGCTGATCTGCACTCTTCAATATAGGAGAGCAAAACCCAACCCTTTTTTATTAGAGCTTCCCCTGGCCTTGTATATTCTTAATTAACTGCTGTTTTGCTTACTAGCTTCCACTAGCATTTTGGTTCCCCGAACCTGTTAGTGCATAATATCTTGTACTATTTCTCCTTTATTTGAATGCCAGTCTAATTCCAACCAAAAACAAGAAAAAAGAGAACGTAGTACCAGTATATTTTTGTTTCAATGTACTTGGGGTACATACTTAGTAATGATACGACTTAAAAAAAAAATTTGTCAGAGTCCACAAAAGAAAAAGAAGGGAAGGACCAGTAAGTACGTTTGTGGTAGCATCAGTTTCCTTGCTTTTTGGTAATTAGTGGCCAGTAACAAAAATTTCCACCAAAAGAAAGAGTCCACTCTAATGAACGACTCTTAATTGGCTTTTCAAATATCTCAACGTAAAACAAGGACAAAGAACAAGATGAGGCCGGCTATGAGACTTTGTGCAATGCTCCTATATGGGGACACCCTAGGGGCTAGGACCCTGTGTACCCCTGTGGCTTGCATCTGACTCACTACTTAAACATGAAAGAACATAAATTAACCGCAAGCCATGCAAAAGCCTGCAGTATAGGATATTCATGAAAATGCATAACTGCTGCTTATTTATCTTTGATATACAATAACAACTAAACTCTACAGAAAATAAGTATCTTTAGCCACAAAGCTAACCATAACTTTCTCTCAGGATTCAAAAAATGTTGGAAGCGTGCCAATTAAAAAGATAAACAAAAATAAGGACCAGATTGAGGTCCACTCGAGAGCAGGGAAGATCTAAACATAGAGCACTAGAAAGCGCCGTTGTGGGGAGCCAAAACTGAAAATGGTGGTTAAATGAGCTAGAGAACCTTACTTCAAGAAGTACAAGGCTTAAAGATGCACGGAACATAAAAACAATGTAATCACAACTTAAAGATGAGACGAGGATCTCACATCAATTATCATGTTCCTTGTGCAAGTCTCATATTGGCGCCTCCCATCTGCAAAGAGGCATCCTTGATAAACAGCGACTCAGTTCATAAGTCCGTCAATGATATATGGCATGTAAGGGGGTCTCTTGAACCCTTTTGATGCAGTGAATCCATCAAAGCAGCAACCCTACAAAAAAAAAAAAAAAAAGGCCACGCCGTGAGGATTTGACCAGTAAATTTTAGCAAAGCACTTGCAACAGCTGTTCAACATCAAAGCTAATAAGCTAAATAGAACTCTCCACATTTACCCGATAGGATAGTTGCTTCAACAAGGAAAATCCTTTAAAACTTTGCAATGTCAGAGTACCGAAGCTTCTTTAGAGGAGGCTTCTAAAGAAGGTTGTAGCATCAGCGGAAAATTTCACCCCACATATGGCCTGGCAGATCTGTAGGAAGGGAGAACCAGAGATTTTGAAGCCCAAAAGGTATTCCATGCTGTGGCAACTGGCGCAGATGCTCATTTCAGAGGTTGTTGAAAGGTTCCAAGCGCAAGCATCTGCCCGTTCGGCATCATAGGAGATTGATCCAGGCCCACACAAACCGAAGGGACTATATCTTGCAATCTAGTCTCAGTCCATAATAATAGACTTCAAAACCTTAAATCCAAGGTGTCCAACCTTCATACATATTGCAAAGATTATCCAAACTGGTCGCTTGCTTAAGTAGATGATCTACTTGCTCTGCAATACTAATTTTTCTGAAAGCAAAACAAACTGAGATCAACACATTTATCAACCTCAAAATAAGAAATCTTATATGAGTCCCGGGGAGAATATTACCCGCCATCAGCAATATCTCTACCATCTAGCTTCATCTCCACTCGCCGTAGAACTGACATGGCATAAGCATTTTTACCTGAAGGAGCCCAATCACAAAGACAACAAGAAAGCAACGTCAATCATCTATAATCGAGCTGAACCACTGGACTTGAGATTACAGCACACATTGGGAGAAAGGATAGTTTCCAGGAAACCTAAATAGAAGGACAACTAATCCCTATAGTTAGAAGCCTATAAGATAATCTGAATAAAGCAGTAGCACAAGACAACAATTACGAGTTTCTGAGATGTTTGTCATTGTATGTATGTATACATATCTCTCAGAAAAGGAAAAGCGAGATACGCAGTGCCATTCAAAGAGAACACTAAGGGATCTCTTCCTCGCATGTATGACAAATCAGTAGATCATTTACTCCTTCATTACTTAATGGGTTATGCTCGTCCATTTTGGTCGATGAGAATTAAAGAATTTGAGGGTGGTGAAAAAATGTACTCTCTCCGAAAATGATGTTTAATATCCTTCATTTTGGAGGTATCAAAACGCCAACGTAAGATGTAAAACAACCTATAAAAATTGCATTATACCAGTGTAGTATGCAAAAGAATACACATACAAATACATGCCTTTCCGTATTATACATATTATCTAACAAAATGATTCAGGTCCTTATTCCATGGCTATTATATACCTACTCTAATATGAACTAATTAATACTAATCAAACGAGCAGCAGCTGCATGGGTCATCTATTCTTCTTCCCTACCTCAACTTCCCACTTACACACTTAACTGCAGCAATAAAGTCTGCATGAATGTGGGTAATACCTAACTTTTGGTTTCCAATGTATCTCCTATATTAAAAGCAAAAACTTCGTAATTACATTCTGAGATTCCATGCAAAAAGCAGTGTAAAAGTCGAGACTAATCTACCCTCTCCTTCTCCCATTTTTGCCAGTATTAAGTGCAGTGAGTGGATAACTCAGCAGACAGGATAGTCAAGAGCATAAACAATTCCAAATTTGAAATAAACTCGCGAACGGAGATTTTGATTTCTTTAAACTGGAAAGAGGATGAAGATGTGTACAAGGGTAAAGCAAAGCCACAAGGAATTGGTTCTAACGCCCAACAAAAAAGGCAAGATATAACCTCTCAAAAGAGTCATTTTCTGAGTTTCAAGCATGATGAGAGCGAATTAGAAGAGTTGGAAGATAGAGGAAGTAAAGAAAGAGGTAAAGAGATCATCTTAAAGCTAAGCATTAAAGGCATGTATAAACTTATTAACAAATATCACCACTGTTACGTAAAAACAAAAGGCTGAAGAAATTAATAAATCAAACCAAGAAAACTAAAATATGTTTCATTTATTGCTATCCTATGTGTATGTCCTGGTTATTGGCGTTTTATCCATGTTTCACAAGTGTTAAGTAACAACAATTCTCCCAATATAATTACGATGGGGTCTCACCATTGTGCAAAAAATGTTTCAGATAGCACCAGAACGTCTAGGGCATTAAAACATTGGAGTTGGGCCTCGCAAGTTGAGAAATTTCTCAAAGTTTATTGACTTGCATATAGCACATTGTTGTAGCGTCTTTACTTCAACTGTAACCCCATAAATAGAGACATTGCTCTAGTTGTACTTTTTTAACCTGAACTGGAATAATCTCAAATTGAAGTGCAAATGCTGTAGTTCGGAAATTAATTACTAGGAGGTTTTCCTATTAAGATTAATTCATTCTTACCTTTGGTGACACGACAAGCAGCATCCGGATTGGGCAAAGGAGTTTCGTGACTTTCCGCTTCATGCTTATCTCCATTTGTTGCAGATGCTGCATCAGACTTCATCTCTGTGAATTCCTGATCCAAAGATGGTGAAGTCTCAACGAGGCTAGGTTCAGATGTATTATGTGCTGATGCCACAGCTTTCAGACGTTCATCTACTGAACCAGAATCAGTAAAATTATCCTCCCTGTTCTCTGATTGTGACTTCCCGTGACAAGTTATTTCTCGAACACTACTTTCGGACACAGAACTAGAGTTATCCTTGGTTTCTCCAAAAGTAGGTCCATGTGGCAGTTGTACTATCACTTCTCTGCCATTGGAACTCTCTGCAAGACTTGCCTCAGCAGATGTAGCACCAGAACCCGAGCTGCTGCTACAGATGCTATCCGGAGGAGATATCCATCCTTTATCTTGCAAAGACAGTCCAGTCAGCCCAAGAAAATCCCCATTATTTTCTCTGTCAGAGTTGGAGAAGATATCATTATCTTTGTTAATATACTCAACCTCATCGGCTGTAACGTCTGCCCTTGACAAATTGAAGTCTTGTGACCTTACCCCCTGGCTTTCTCCTAATCCTTCAAGAGCCTGGAAAAGAAGACAAACCAGCTATAAGAACATCATATTCTCTGTATCATCATAAAAATACAGAAATGCTTTTCCAGTCGTCTACAAGGGTGAGATTACTTTATGAAGATTTCCTGCATGGATGCTTGCAGTTCGTGCCAGCCTGGCCAAAATAGTATGGAGTCCCTTCACAGAAAATGCAAGTGATGGTACCAAGGGGATAAAGGCCTGACAAGCCTCCTTAATCCTCGAAGAGTAAGATTGGTATATGGCTTGTCCATGAATGGGAGATATTTCCGTTTTGGTCTCTGTATCTCTAACCATAGCATCAGTCATCGCAGCAACGTCCTTAGACAGTACAGATTCAAGTGGAAGTAGGATGGTGTTTGCCTGCTCAGATACCACAATATGCAAATATCAATACGACTTAATGAAATGGACTAATTCACCTATTTCATGTATGAAGGAATTTTGCGAGTGATAGCCAAATATACGCATATAAACTCGAAATCATGAAGTGAAGAAAACCTTTGAAAGATCTCCCATGAGAGAAAAGTGTACTGCAGCAGCTTCTTTTCCCAAACTGTGGACATCATGAAGACCTTCGGTAATAGCCAGGACCTACAGAGACGTAAAAGGGTGTCAGCCACACCTAACCCCCAGCCAAAAAAGATTAGAAAAAAAATAAAAACCACAAAAAATGAAACCAAAGAAAAAATGGGCGTAATATCATCAGTGATCTAAAAACAGAAAGACAAAAGCAGAAGTATCTCACTAAGCGGCAAATATACAGTCCAGTGACAATCACGAACGGCATCTCTGACATTATATAACCAACAAACCTCTCTATAAGTTTATCTTGCTAGTCAGGTCGAGCTACATAACACCCTGAATATCTTGCCTGCACGTCTTGCAGATGAATATAAATTGCAGATACCTTGGATATCTCTGAAAATACCTTTCTTCTTATTGCTTATCCAACAACTTTCTTCTTTTAGCTGAAATTTTCTCCAAACAGATAAATGTAGGCCATTAAAGACCGGAATTCCTTGAAAACATTGGATCTTTATTTTTTCAATTAGGTCAGTTTTGTATGCTAAAGAGCTGGTTTAGTAGGCAAACTTTATGTCTCTCTATAAGAAACCCACTATTTTGTCAATTTCAAACTATTTCAAGTTCTTTGTCAAGCATCGTGAAACAATCATCTAACTATTCGCAGACGAACATTAATTTGTGATTCATTGTAATGGCAAATTTTGGCGTAATCAAATCAAGGGGAGCAAATTGGGATCAAATCCATTCTGCATATGGCATAATAAGTTGGAGAGGGAAGGTATTATTGCAGAACTGAGATGAAAAGCAGGAGATTACGCATTTAAAAGAAACCTTGGATATTCTAACTTACTACGTCCAAGACTATCTTCGGGATAAACTAGATACCCAAGAAATTTGAGAATTCTTGTTGCCAAGATCAAGCTATTCTGTAGCAGTTATGCATAAGAATTGCTAGGCTATATTTTGGACGTAAGGAGAAAGTTCGGGCAAAGAAGATTCAAAGACTTTTAGGAATCAGTTTGACATGTGAAGGAGGCAGGTAATTGAAAATGTTCAACCAATATGTTTCCAACTAGGGCAATTGAGCAAGAAAAAATGTGCGAGTCTGATTTGTTGTGCCCTCTACGCAGTCGAAAGAAGATATAGCCTAACATTTTTGTAGAGACTGTGAGATTGCTCAAGCCTCATCTGGACTTTTTACGCCTACTATTCTGCATTCTTTGGATGATCAGGGCTCCAAAGTGATAGATCTACAGAAGAACTTCTTTGCTTCAAACATTTGGTCTCTAGAGACATCTACAGTGTGGTGCACGGAAGTGCCACGATGATGTGAACTTCAAAAATTGATTGTGGTCCCATTTACGAACCAAAAAAGCATTGAGGCAGTGGCAAGAGTTCAAAGTGGCAAATATGCTATTATTCTAAAATGCAGTTGAAGTGGCTAGATTCTTAAGTTGGCAGCTTGGAGGTTGGTTGTGTTACCGTAAAGTTTCAATGGTTCTAGACTTATTGGCTTGGGCCTGTTTATGCGAAAAGCTTGGCTTTGGTGATTAAGAAACCTAATAGTTTTTCCGCTGCATGTTGGGCCAAAGCCCTGGCAGCAAAAGATGCGTTAGCTCTGGCTTTTGAAAGAGATATAAGCTTGCTATTCTTGAATGGGATTCCACGTCTATTGTTAGCATGCTTTCTTCAAAGATGAGGTCTATCCCAGTGGTAGAGGTGGTAAATCGGCATCGATGATTGTGACTATGTCTTAGTGGTCAAAGAAATTAATAGAGTTGCTCATCACTTGCAAAGTATGCGAGGATAGGCGTGTCAAAGACAGCATGGCAGCTTTGTCTTCACCATCTCGTGGAGAGAAGTGAGGTTCTGCCAATTTTGTCTTTTTTAAGTTCTTTGTTTCCTGTTTTCTCCTTTCTTGTGGTTTGGTAAATATATCATAAAGCACAATAATTGGCAAGGCATAGGAAAATGCGGCCTAATAAGTAAATTTATGCTTGAGTTGTAATGGATGAGCTTTCACATATCTAGTGCTGGGATGGCTCCTATATCATAACCGGTCTTGAACCGCCCGTACCAGCCACGTAAGAAGGTCCCACATGCTTGGTCTGAAAAATAAAATATAGTGCACATTTTGTCAAATTTGCCAATATAACCCTCCGCCCCAGTATATTACCCGGCGTCACTATTGCATAATTTAATTGCTCTCGCTCTCTCGTTTTTAATTAACTGCACCAGACCACTCTCTCTCTGTGGTCTCCCTTACCCCAATGTTTCTTCTCTCTCTTCTGTCTCTTCTCACTCTTTTACCTTCACCAGCACGGTAGCCATCACTGCCACCACCACCACCACCATACCCACCACTACCGCAGCCACACTGACCCCACTACCACCCCCCAACATTTTTCCCTCGTCGCTTTACATGTGGGGATCAACTACCCTCAAGGGTCACTACCACCGCTGCCGCACCACAACGATCAACAGTCACCGCCACCACAAACACCTGTGGTGCTCCAACATCAAACCCACAAACACAAGCAACGCCAACCACAACCATAACCACCATAACAACAATATCGTGACCATACCACCACCACCACCACCAAAAATTTATTTTCGTTCAACTCATTGTCTGGGTTTGCCTCTCAGTTAGGGTTTGGCTTCTTGGGTTGTGTTGATGGATCTGGGTTCCCTCGGGTGTTCTGATCCAGGGTTGAGTGGAGTTGGAATAAAGGCAGATGTAGCTGCAACAAAGAAAACTGCAGGTGGAATGAGGGAAGTGCAGATCGACCTAGGGTTCAGGCTTACATACTGCTTCTCGTCTGCATAATAATGTAGTGGATGAGTGGAGTTGGCCACTAGTGCAGTGAAAGGCAAGCAGGTCAAAGCAGGGGCAAAAGGGTAAAAGGTCAAGTCCGCCCTATTATCTGGTGGACGGACTTACAAAATGCAAATAAAAGAAGATCTGTCGGTCCAGATTAGTGCTAGCAAGATATGATCTTGCTAACGTTATCAATGAATTAGCTCCCTATTGATATAGGAAGCCTATCCCCACACGAGATTGGGAAGGGTGTCTTTTCCCAAACCATCTGGAGCCGTCTACCCAAGCCACATGGACGGTTTCAGAGCACTTTTTGAAAAACCAAACAGCAGTGCGCCAGATTATTTGGCCCACTGTGTTAATTGACAAAAGAACCCCTGTGCCTTTGTTATCTCAAAAAAAGCTTACAGCACTCAAAAATTTAAAACCATACTAGTTCGTCAGATACTCTGGACTCTGGAGCACTGTCAACGTCGTGAAAAAAGTAAAGATGCAAATGCTATGTTCTTCATTGGTCTCTAAGAACTAAGATCATCATACTGAAACCGCCAACATCCTACACGCCACGACACCCTTTACAGTAAAGTGGTAAACACCATCACCACACAACTACAACAAACACCGGTTATTGGTTCAGCCCAACCAAAAAATTGAACAGATTACTTTAAAGAAATAAAAACCAGCACAAAAGCTTCAAATCTGATTGCAAATATCTTAAAAGAGGAAAAACCCTGGAAAGATCAAACAAGTCATGATCTTGAAGAGAGACTCAGTTTGACATTACAACATTGAAACCCATTTCGGCGGCGGTCAATTCTGATAATGAAACTATCATCTCCAAAACCATTATCGTCAAAACAAGCAGTAACTTCAAACAATTCCAGTTCCAAAACACCAATCTACCCACAGCCAGAGAGAAATGCAGACAGCGACGACGGTGGTTGAAGAAGGAGGTTGTAGGCTGTGAAAGAAGAAGAGAGAGTTGTGGTGGATGTTCGGCGATGGGTGGTGGAGATCGAGGTCAATGGTAGGTGGGGTGATTCGCTTAGTGGTCGGGGCGGTGGCGTGTGGTGATGGGATGTGGTGGTGCGTGGTAATGGGGTACGGTGAGGGTAGTGAGTGGATCTGGTGGCATGAATCTGTTAGTGATGAATGGTGGTGCTGGCGACAGGCTGTGGATGTGGTGGTGGTGAGCAGCTGTGGTGGCGTGGATCTGGTGGTGGTGGCTGTAGGCCGTGGATGTAATGCTGGTCAGCGGCCGTGGCGGCGGTGACAGTGGAGAGAGCGGGAGTTCGCGCGCGTAGAGAGAGAGAGAGAGAGAGAGAGAGAAGTGGCCGGAGGGTGTTTTGTCATTGGAACCAGTACACCAGATTATTTGGCGCACTGGTGTTTAACTTTGGAAAAAAGATCTAGGACTGTCCATGCAGAATGGACGACCTTAGATTGGTTAGGAAAAGGGAGCCCTTCCCAACCCTGGGTGGGGATGGGCCCCTATACATAAATAAGGATATGTATGGTTATATCCGCATACATACACCCATACTGTATTAACCCAAGCTAATTTCTATGTATAAACATAGTTATGGATATGTATGTTTGTATCTGAATCTGCCCATACTTTGTTAACCCCAGCTAAATATCACACATGTAGGATATATTAATAAAATTCTCATATGGCATTCTATTAGTTACCAAGAAAACGCAGAACTTGGGAATTCCCTTTTCAACCATAATATATTGTCATGTAAAACTTGTTAAGAACAATACCTCTTCAAGCATGGACCCGCATTCAGAAGTCAAAGCAGTATGACCCCTGGTAACACGCCCGAAAGCAGAGAGTGCGACACTGGCTTCAGAAGCACAATCCTTCATAAGAAGAAGCATGCTTTGGAGATCACCTGCAAAAGCAAAACTTAAGCTGTGTAAAACATATGTACTCGGTGCAGCATCTATGAAGCACACGCGTGTATCTATACTATATATTAATGTGCGGTGATTTGCATTAGCTCTAGTGCATATATTAGCCACGTCAATACACTTGATCAAGAGAAAATAAGTCACCTGATGCTGACTTTGCTTTAACAGAAGCAGCGCACAGTTCATTACTCACAGAAACTAAGCCAGTAGAAGCAGCTTCCATGTTGCTGTGTGCAAGCTTCCACTCTTGTTCACTTCCTGGTGAATGAAGTGAAACCACAGAATAATCACCATTAGGTATCCAACACCACAAAACAGTTAGATCAGCTGTTACACAGATTGAGACAGAAAGATTTCAAGCTCACGCGTAAATGAAAGATAAGCAATGTCCAGTTTTGCTAATGCATTCAGGTAAGCTTGCTGCCAAGACCTGCCATCTGCACTAGTCCTAAACGCATAGAGCTCCCCTGGAGTTTGAAAAATGCCATCTCTTGATGCTTCAAACTCCAATATCGACATACAAACTTTGACTACATCTGATGCCTTTTCTCGACATTCCCACAGAAATTGTTGCCGCCTCATAAGATGATCTTGAAATACAGGAGGAATGCCTGAATTTCGAGCAAGGGTTCCACTGGAATTTGGACCACCACAAGCCCACCCCACGGCTCTCTCTAGCTGTCCTTCGGCTGCGACAGAAGTTCGTTCACAGGCTTGCAGGCGCTCCAAAGACCTAGCTATTTTTCCTAAAGAAGATTGCACACTTTCCAACAATTTGGTTCTATTAAGGTTTAAAATAACTGGAATTAAGTTGTCATCACTTGCAAGGAACTTATGAGCTATGAGCCTGCAATTATGCAAGGGACTCAAGGTAAGATCATGCATCCACTCCATTTGAACAATATCCAGGCTAGTCTTGAGCATAGCCTCTTTAAGTTCATTCACCTGGGTCCTCATGAGGGAAGCTGCTGACCTTGCTGTTCTGACAGTTTCATGAGCATTGCAATACTCTTCAAGCATCAGTTTTACTCTTTTTATGGCCTTGAAGTCTTTTTCCATTTCAGCAAAATCAAGGTACTTTGTTGATGATGCCATTTGCTTCAACTGCTCATTTTCCGTGTCTAACTTGGTCAATAGAATAGGAGCAACTCGTTCTCTTACGTAATGGCCAGTATGTTCTTGAAGCTGGATTTCCAGCTTTTTCTTCAGAACATTTACAAGCTGGTCAAGTCCTAAACTATGATCTGCAGATGAAGCTGCATCATGCATGCATGAATCAAGAAAAGAATCCATAACAGCCACTTTCCATATGAAGAAAGAGTGGCTGCTCAGTGTGCCGGAAAACTTCCATAAGTATTCTGATATTGGGCTACCAGAACTAATCAAATGAGTAAGGTGAGAGATCCCAATTGCGCAAGAAGCAGCTGGTCCTCTAACTGAAAGCAATGCTTTATCAACAGATTCCAACTCAGAGAAGGGTTGGACTAATGCTGCCAGAAGAGCTTTGCTTCGTAGTGAATTTGGTTCTCTATCCTGTTCACCGCTAATCAGAGATTGAAACCGGTGTTCAGCAGACACCAAAATACTTTTAATACTCGCTTCTCTTTCTATTAGAGAAGAAGCTCGCTTGTCCTTCTGGTTCCATGTTTGATGGAGTTTATCCAGCTGTTCTCTACAAGCTTCTTCTTGAGAGGCAAGTTCGTCAGCCTCTTCCCAAGAAAGATGATCCCTACCCTTCACAGCAGCTTCTTCAAGAGCCAACTGTTGCTCCGTAATAAGACCAACCTTTACGAAGTAGTTTTGCTCCAGTTCTGCCAAAGATGCCCTCTCTGTTTCAACCTCAATGAGCTGCTCCAAAGCTGTATCAATGGACCCCCTGATTAGAGAGAGAGATCCAAATGCGTCCATTACATCTGAATTGAACGAGATGACAGATTTTATCACCTCCGGCAGAACGTATTCAATCATTTTCGCAAGCAAGCTCTTACAGGATAATAAGCTCGTTTTGAAAATGGGAGCCCAGTCCCTCTGGAATGAATTTGAACTACCTATAGGTGTATCACCACTAGGTATATCCTTATTCAAGTAATTCTGGAGTTCACCATAAAACTCGGCTACAAGAACGCATTTCTCTACTTGCTCTTCAAACTCACAAAAAATAGTTGCAAGATCGGAATGCAGCCTGTTGTATGTATTTCTTCCCCCGGTGAAATGGTTCAAGATGTCAAGCAATCTATGCTTAACTTCTTTATAGAAAGAACTTAAAGCTATGTTTAAAACAGTTAGAACCATCTCTTCTTTCTCGTCAAGCTCCCCCTGCAATCTCGAATTTTCTGTTCTGTCATGCTTCAGCAATCCTATATTGGAAAATAACATATCATCTTCGTTCCTTTCAAAAACACCAGCCTGCCTGTACTTCATGAAAGCAGATAGAAGACGACCCTTAGCTCTTGACTCGGTCTCTGGGCCAATTGAGTTCACCAGCTCGATGCACTCTTGTTCCAATTTCTCAATCTCTTCTGCATACTTCTCTACTTGAAGGCACAGATTATCATAACTACTCCTGACAGAATCGAATCCATAGGCATGTGCCTTTGAAATAAGTTCAGCAGCTTGCCCTCTCGCGAGAGAGAGGATATCAGAGGAAATGGTGTTCATAGAAAGTCGCAAAACTTGTGCCCAATTATGCACTGGGCTGGTTGTAAGGTAATTTAGTGGCAGGACTCTTTGCAAAGCCACAGAATATGTTTGGAGGGCTGTTACTGCAGAGGAAAGTCCATGATCTAAATCAGCTATCAGCTGAGAGACTTCCCTATCTATATCATGGCACTGAGCTTGTGTGGGCTCTGGAACAATTGTCAATGGAACCCCAGCCACTACAACAGCAGACGTAAGTGACACAGCCTCTTCCCTACCAACCAGCTTTAAGCAGGCTTTGATTTCTGGAATCGAACTGCTTCGCAAGGCATCAAGAATCTTTCCATGTTTCTCAACCCAAGTTGCTGACTCTTCAGCTTTCTCAGCTACTACAGCTTTAGCTTGAGAAAATTCTCTAGCCTGTATTTCGAATAAAGTATGAGTTTTATCCGAACTGCAAGTTGCTTCGGCAACAATTGACTTAGCAGATGTCTCGTGCAGCATAAGGTTAGACTTCTCCTGGTCAGCACGGTAAAAGAGAGCGGAGACAATCTCATATTGATTCAGGACATTTGCGAACCTCTGCACATACTTCCCACAGTTAAAACACGTTCCAGAAAGCAATAAGAACAAGCCCAACTCACAGCAAGAGGAGTTTCTACATACCTCAAGAGCAGATTCAACGGCTGGTAAAGTAGCTAGTAAAAGATCATGATGTTCCTGGTCACAATTAGAAAACAAGAACAGTTCAGGTTTGTTTATACCTAGGGTATTAATACAGCAAACTCCTCGAGGTTAGGGAGAGCTTACAGTCAACCCATCGACCGTCCAAATGTTACATGTCAGACCCAATCTTAAAGATTCGTAAGACATATACCCTTCCACATAACAGCGTTCTTATTCTATACGCATTTTGCTAATGTCAGCATACATTATCTTAAAAATACCAATGCAGCCCTTAATACCCCTTACCCATCAATGCACCCACCCCACCTTCTTTCTCTAATCTTACTAACCGAAAAATGCCCCCTCATCGTCTACACCCACCGCCACCATATCCCCCCTCCCGCAGTTGCTCCCCCCCCCCCCCCCAAATAAAAAAAATTCATCACTTACTCCGCTGCAATCACCATCACCACCACCACCGCTGTTCAAGACCTAGAACCACTGTGAAACACACTTTTTCCCGTCATTCTTTCTCTCTCTAAAACCCCGTATACCACCGTCCCTCAGCCACCGATCTATCGCACACGCTCGCGCGTGCGCACATAGATCTGCGTGCAAAATCGAACTCATTAGCACAAGATTGGTTACTCCCCCTGTAATCTCACTGTTGTTGGCTTGCCATTTCGGAGTTAACGGTGGTTGTGGCATCTGATGGTGGTTTCTGTTGGAATCGGCACTGATGAATTCATGGTGGTGCTGCTGGGTACGGTGTTTGTGGTGGGGTTAATTATGGGTGGTGATGAGTTGATGGCGGTGGATGTTGAAACTGTTGGTATTGGTGGTGCAACCAAGGGTATATAGTTGTTGGTGTTGGTAGTGAATCCTTGCATGAATGGTCGTGGATTTTTTTTTATTTTTTTTTTTTTTGGGGGGGGATGGGGGGGGGGGTTGGGTGTGGATGTGTGTGTGAATTCGAACACAGTGAGGGTGTGTGTGTGTGAATCCAATCAGAGAGCGTGGGTGTGAGATTGGTGGTCGTGGTGGCGCTGTGGTTGTGCTTGGTGGTGACGACATGGTTGGGCTTGGTGGTTGGTGGAGGTGTTGGACTTGAAGGGAGAAGACCAAGAAGGGGGTGGGTGTTCTGTTAGAAAAGGAGGGGGGGGGGGAGCAAAGAATAAAAGATGGCATATGAAAGGAAAATTCAACATGAACAAAGGGGTAGAATGTCTTTTCACCCAAAATATTAAGGCCGTCAATATTCCATCAGTGAAAGGATGTATTTGATATCTCCCGTAATCGATGGACATGTGTGTAATTACCCCTAATCTCAAAGGGTTTGCTGTAATTGTCCCTTATATTTAACTTCCCAGAGAAACATATAGCAACTGAAAGGTTTCAACATATAAAGGAAAAGACGATCAATTGCCAGTCAATAGTACTAAAAAGAGAAAAGATCACAATCAATCATCCAGCAACCCCAAGTATTTTCTCGCATCTGGGGGGGATGGGCAGCCCTTTAGTAGTGATTCCGTTAACTAACATACTGCGAAGAATGAGCAAAGAAAATATGAAATGCAAACCTGCAAGGGAACACGAAGTTCTTGCACACGGGATGCAAATAAACTCAAGCTGACTGCCAGTTCCATGCCCCTTCTTTCTTCACCAAAGATTGCTGCGTCATCATGAAAATCTCCACGTGTCCACTCCACAAGAGGATCCCAAACAAACACCTCTAACAACATCAAGATTATGTCCTTATTCTTCTTCAGAACACCAAGAACTGCTTCGCAGTTTGTTCTAAAGGTGCCTTCAACCCCCGTCAACCCCAAAGCCGCTTCAATAGTCTGAGTAAGGCGGAATGGCACAATTTCAGGAATCTTCAGTCTTTGCCCTTTATCAAAGCACACATTGTAATCGATGTGTACGATATCCCCAGTACAAAAGTCCAGAAGAATATTATCCAAATGCCTGTCCCCTAGACCCAGAATGTGGCCTACCATGCTCATGGCTGCTACGCTTGCCGAATACCTATAAGCAGATGAAAACCGAATATCAAAGTCACATTTGAAAGTTTCTGAACATATTAACCTTTGCCGAGAAAAAGAAAAAGATCTTCACTTGTTTCAATTGCTCCCCCACCCCCCGGCGCGTCCCCCCACATTCATCTTGGCATACATTGAGTATTTTTAATTTTTTCGCTTCTTGGACACTCGTGAAAACATGAAGAAAGGTCCTGCATGTCAAGAATGACTTGGTCTTTGCATGCCAGAAGTTCACTTGTCAAAAGGAACTAAAAAAGTAGTAGTTATATCAAAAGTATGACAAGAAAATATATAATCAGGATTTGAAGATTGAAAAAGGGAGAGCATCTCTATTTCAGTGCCCTGCTTAATAAAATGGCACCTATCCATGGTAAAACAATTTGACTAAATGCACAATTCATGAATTTGACATCCACGGATTACCACTTTTTAATAGGCCAATCTGGATGCATGGCTAAAAAAATCTCTAATTGAACCAAAAAGTAAAGGGTGATTTCAGAATGTTCCCAGGAAGTTTGGCATGCATGCACATAGAATTTGTTGCAATTGTCAGCAAAGTGATGGAGGAAAAGAGGAACTAATCCATTTATGGTAAAGCACCTCTTTATTTTTGTGCTAAAAGCTTTAAATCCTTCACTAGCACACCAGAGTTCTTGATGGAGAATTTCTTTAGGAGCCTCCTTCATAAGATCCAAAAGCACTTTCCGCTTGACTTCATGAGGCCAGTCTCTCCGAGATATTACTCTCCGTATGCCTTTCTCTTTCAGTGCTGGTATAATTTTCCCATAAAACATATCACTTGGCCGAGGAACAGGTGTGGGAACAGAGCTTTTTGTACTACCAGTACCCAATGCTGATTGTTGTGCTAGCTGGAAACGAGTCTGCCATGACTTAAAGACGCTATAGATACTTACTACATTGTCCACCCACTGGATAAGACCTGCTCGACCGCTGATTGGTGTCACAGAATAATATCGAATGCCAAGAGACTGAGCACGAGTTACTCGAGATGAGCGCAAAAAACCATTTATAGCTCGCAATAGCTGCATAATTCTAGCATCAAGACGCAGGTCTTCTCGCCCTTTCAAGAGATAGGTATATGTCTGACCATCTGAGCCAAGTATGACAAG